>CAJINU010000089.1:0-117255 GCA_905178165.1 Amoebophrya sp. A25
GCGGTTCGTGCCTTAGGCTGATTGTTTTGTCGTCTCCTCTGTGAGGTGTTTGGCGCAAGGCTCTTTGCGGCTCGTGCCTTAGGCTGATTGCTTTGTCGTCTCCTCTGTGAGGTGTTTGGCGCAGGGCTCTTTGCGGTTCGTGCCTTGGGCTGATGGTTTTGTCGTGTCCTCTGTGAGGTATCTGTGAGACGACGAAACAAGCACAGCAAGGCACAAACAAGGAGAAGCTCCGCGCCAAACCTCTCACAGAGGAGCAATCTACCTAATCGCGCCCACAAGGTGGCCACGTCGACCGCTCACTTCAGGACGCAGCTGGGCCCCCTTGCTACCCTTTGCGCGCAGAGAGTGGCCGCCCCGCCTGTTCATTCTGCGGCGCGGTTTGCCCCTCTTGATACCTCCGCACACGCATGAAGTGGCCGCCCCGGCTGTTTGCTCTAGCACGCGGCCTGCCCCTCTCGATACCTGTTTAGGCGCACGGAGTGGCCGCCTCGGCTGTTCGCTTTGGGACGTGGTCTGCACCCCTTGATGCGTAATTAGCTGCACGCACGAAGTGGACGCCTCAGCCCATCACTTCTGAACGCGTTTCGACCCGTCTAGTATCGTACTACGCCCGCGAAGCCGGTGCCGCAGCCTGGCCGGCGGGTGCAATCCTGTAAGAATTTCGGGGCGCGGCATTGGTTTTTTCCCGGCGCTCCTAAAAAGTCCCCCACGCAACATCCGGTAATATTTAGAACTCAACTTGCTATCTTTTTGCCATACATCTATGCATACAACTGCTGGCGCCGACTCTTCCTCTGGCGCTGTCTGTTCAGCGTTTGGAAGTAGGTCCACGTAGGCTCGCGCCACTGTCGAAACAAAGCTTGGGCACTTAGCGCTGTAAACTACTAACGAAGTTGCGGGTATCTACTAACTTATTCTTGTTATCTTCTTGCCTCGATAATGCAAGTTCCAATCTTTTTACCATACATGGTGCAGAGCTACAGATGAACTACCGTTCTACCGCAGAAGATATATGGAAGCTAGGAAAATGAATTCTACGAAAAGCAACGCCCATTGCGATTTCTATCGGTCAAACTTAAAAATCAAGCATTTGGATCGATTTGATATACTAAGTACCTCACTACGAACCATCTGATATACTAAGCACTTCTTGAAAACGTATGCAATTGAATTCCAGTAGACCTACTGGACTGCTTTCTAAGAGGAGATATGGCTCCAAAGTGATAGGTAAAATCGAGGAGTATTCCTCTGATATAAATATACAACTTACGCGCAATAGTAAGTATATTTACGCACAACGCGACAGAAGGTGAAGAGGCCTTAGCGTAATTCTCTGCATCGCTAATGTGTAGTTCCCACAGGTCGTTGACAGCATCGGAAGGCACAACATCCCTCGGGAACTCAAGCTTCAGCACTAAGAACTTGACATAATCCTCGTACGTTTTTTCGAGAGAGCATGAAAATGGGACAATTAGGACCGTATATTTTCCGAGAGCAGGAGAGCTGATCTACCCGAGAGGAGAACTGATCCTTCAATGGGCAAAGAACTCACCTGAAAGATGAAGCTAACTGCAGGCTCACAAAGCATCTTGTCAACCACATGGATGCCCCTACAGGAAGAGTGTCATGAACAAGTTCAATCCTGATACGATCTTTCATAAATCACCGCCACCTTCTCTCATAAAGCCTCAACGTCACAAGTCACCGTCAAGTTGAACTATTGAACGAAGTTGAACTATTGAACTATTGAACTAGTTCAATGAATTATAGAAACTGTTGAGAGCCTATTGTATTACAGAAGCTAAACTATAACCCCCTAACTGCAAATTTCGTTTCATCTCGGCAATCTGAGCGTTGTCGTCGCCGTTTGATGCAAGAAAGATCCTTGCATAAAGCGCCAGGAGCTCGTCGGGACGTGGTATCGCGCCAAGGAAAGTGAAGTTAGAGTCTTCTCATACTCCAGAAGTAAGAAGAAATATTAACGGAAACATTCACGCACTCACTCACTCACTCATTCATTCATTCATTACTCGCACAAGATCTGCGTCGTTTTTTTTTTTTCCATAGGACTACATGCCGCCTCCCATTCAACTACTTAATTAATCCATATACAAAACTTACTTACCGGGGGAGCAAGAAGACCGTGTCGGCTCCAGCGAGTGGGCTAATTCGATGGATAGCCGAGCTTTGGAGGAGACTACTCTATCAACCGAGGACTCGAGCCACAGCAGAGCCACCAAAGGAAGGGTAGGACAAAGTAGGAAGAAATAACCGAAACAAAGATGGAGACAAACGGTGGCATACCAGCTGCTTCGTGAGCACGCGGTCTTCTCACTGTCATGCATCATCATCATCATCATCATCATCATGATTTTCTAATTCTAATCTTTACTGCTCACTAATAGTACTCGTATTAGTGAGTATAAGTAGATAAGTCTTAAAGACTTTTTCTCAAAAGTCATCCATTCCCTAAGAACGTATGTAATGAAAGTGCTCCAATGTAGTCCTTGAAGAAAATACATCGCAAAAACTAATCCATTTCGCAAAAACTAATCCATTGTTCATTCACTCACTCATTTACCAACTGTCATAACAAATAGGTCTGCAACTTGCAGTTTTGTGGCTGCATCTTCTTCTTCGGAACTCGAAGCTGGGTCTTCGGATGCCAATGGAGGAACAATTGCTAGGGTACGACTCGGGTCACCTGTAGCGGTTACTTTAGGTTTGGCTAGTTTAGTCAGTTGAGGTTAGTTCAGTTTAGTTAGTTTAGGTTAATTCAATTTCGGTTAGTTTAGTTAATTAGGTTTTTAGTTAGGTTTAGCATTAGGTCGGGTCCAGGAAAGAGACGGACATGGTTGGCTGCTGTGGTGCGAAGTTGTTTTGACACAGGTTGAAAATTATCACCTTTACGATGTTGTTGACCACGACAACATGACTTGTAATTTCTAATTGTCAGAACTTTCAGAACTTTTCATAATTTTAGTCACTTATGCTCTACAACTGACTTCCAACGATATAAATGTTTAGACAAAATTTTTCCACTCCATATTGAATTCCTCGTAAAGAAGACTAAAAGTGAGAAGGATTTTAGTATCTTCTATAGGTGCGAGAAAACTGGGAAGACGCTACTAGAATACAAGGATACAACAACAGCTGTACTATAATGTGATCCCCAGTTCTTGTAAAGTACAAAAAGAAGTGCTAACCCCTAATTCAGGAGTAGTTCTCTTTCTGAGGTCGGTCGACCCCTCCTACTTGCTTCTAGTTCGGTGTATAGTTGCTTAGTAGTGTTTTCCCCCAGCCAAATGAAGGAGTTGCTCGGTATGTCGTTACTCATAGTAGTGTTTTCCTCAGGGGCTAAATGCAATTGCAGTAGACCCAAGAGTACTATCAATAATATTCGGAATATCTACAGTTCTACAGTTATTATCTACCACCAGAGCCGCTGCTCGTCGTAGTTTCCTTCGAGGATGACGAGGATCCACTGCTTGAGGACGCGGAGCTTGATGAGTCTTCGCCTGATATAATTAGAACTATCCATAGTCGTAGTAAATAATCATTGCAATCTAACACAATACAATCTAACACAACACATAAGAATCTGTGCAGTTGTATGAATGGAAGGCTTGACTTTTATTTACTACTCTAGTACTAATCTACAAAGCGCTGCTGCAACCGGTCAGAGGTCGTAGTAAATAATCAGACGGTGGTCGTGGCCACAATCCATCAACAGCGGAACCGAAGTCCGAATTCAAAATTCAACATAATTGAGTTTCTTAAATCATAAGAAAGATTCATTTAGAACACTCTTGTTCCAGAAAACGAATCCTTCTTGGTAAAAAAACTGTGCTTAAAGACGACGATCCGGAGCCCTCCTCAGCGTTCGCATCGCCGTCTTCCGCCACGCCTGGTCTAGGGAAGGTTTCATGCTTAGAATGATCCCCATCATCCTGGGGATCATCCTTACTAGGACCTAAGTCACCCTGCTCCTGTTGTTCGGCTCCCATGTTGATGTTTGCAGTAATTTAATCACGCATGTTCATTTTTTTACTCATCACGGATCTGAGTCCCCCTCTTGTTGTTGTTCGGCTCCCATGTTGTAGTTTGCAGGCATTTAATAGTGCGCGTTCATGTTGTTGTGCTTCTACTTATGTGCTTTGAAGATTCTGTCATGGAAATAAACTTCTCATTATTGCCTGGTCTAATAGTACCATCTAAGAACCCATCTACTCTTTTTTCTTGAGGACAGAACCTTTTTCGTGTCATTCTTCTGAGGACAGCGCTTCAATGATCGATCCATTTTTAGGCAGATACAAATAAGATGTGTTCTCGTGCTTTCGTCAAAATTCTCAACATAGGTCTCTCAGATCAAGGATTGCTCTCACGACAGATTCTTTAGGAAACCAAAATGCGCATCAAACGTACAACTGAATGCGGAGGGGTGGATGGGCTGAGGGCATCGTGGCCTCAACATCCAGTTGTTTGTTCCATGTATTGCAGCATCCAATTGTTCCCCAGTAAAGGCATTTGCGTGGTTCTGAAACGAGTTGGTGTAAGTTTCCTTGTATTGTGTGTATTGTGTCCATTGTGTGTATTGTGATTGTTTTCCACTTGAATATACCTTAGCCACTTCTAAAACTAAATCTAAATAGTGTCAAACCTGATTCATCTAAAACTTTACCCTCCTCTCCCGAAGACCATGGAAGAAGAGGAGAAGAGGGATCTTCCCCAGCCACCCTCTCTACAAAGACAGCATGGACATTATCATTATTTCCTCTCCTCCCCGCCCACTAACCTCTTCTACCCAGTGACCTCATTTCTTCATCTCCCCAGCCATCTTCTCTACGAAGACAGCACAGACAGTATCACTTCTAGCATTATCTCAATATTGATTCAGCTATCTTCCTTAAATACTTCTGTAGTTCTCTTCCGCCCCTTCCGCCCAAGGACCTCAACATGGACATGCCACAAATGCGTCAAGTTTTTAAACCCGTGAAAGCTGACCGTATGGTCCGAATGAGCGAATTCTGGGAACCCACGCGTGCCTGGAGGAGCGCCGAAGTTAGAGCTGCATCAGTTGCATCTTTCTTGAGAGGCACTTCTTTCGTGGCGCTTCTTTTTCAAAAAGAAGATCCAAGGATCTTGGCTCTACTGAGGATGCTGTCTTGGTTGCCTTAACGGTAAGAGGTCGGACGAGATCGAGGGAGGAACGGATTACTTCGCCTTTTCTCCCATGTTTCCGTCCACTGCAATGAATGTGGTGATGCGTACGGCCCTTCACGTAGCTCCATCTTGGGAGATAGGCCCCAAACGGAATTGCTGTTGCAGTCTCCCTTCTTTGAGAAGTTGAAGCTTCACCGAGACGAACGTTGCTAAGTTGTATATAATTTTTGCCATGCTGGTCTCCACCAGATGACGCTGTTGTGGTCTGCTCACTGCTTAAAACTCCGTTCCCCTTCCCGACATGTTGAACTTCATTTACAACATCTGCCTCATCAGTAGTGTCTTCATCAAGTGCTTCGCCATCATCTCCTCCTCCAATAGCACCTCCTGCTTCACCATCACCTCTTGCTTCAGCACTCGTACCAGAATCTTCCTCTTCCACCCATTCCCTTCCGTATTCTTCCCACAAGTCTCCATAGAAGTCTTGTCTCTCTTGCTCTGAACCTCCGTCCCTTGCTTGTTCTAGGTCTATCCTTCGATCGCCTATCATTCCGTGGACGAACGTGGCGGCTGGATATCTCGGCATTCTGACGGCTTTAGCGGCACTAACGCCTCTAGCAATAGTGAATTTGTCACGACCGAAAGCGTCGAGGACGGCAGGGGTTAGAGTGGATAACTGACCCAATGTGGAGGGCGTTTTGGAAATATCTACCAGCCTACGTATGAGTGAGTGAGTGAGTGAATGAATGTGCCTAGCAAGAGGTAAATGCAATGCCTGCAGTGAGTAGTCCTTCCTCCCATTCCTGTGTACTTCAGTAGATCAAAAACGAGAATAAACCAACAGGGGTCCTCTGCCACCAACAAATCTCAGTCCCCTTTATTCATACCAATTTAGCAGGCCAACCTACCTCAATCCCCTACTTTCATACCAATTTATCAGGTCAACCTACCTCAATCCCTTTTATTCTCATACCAATTTATCAGGTCAACCTACCTCAATCCCTTTTATTCTTATACCAATTTATCAGGTCAACCTACGACCTCAATCACTTTTATTCTCATACCAATTTAGCAGGTCAACCTACGACCTCAATCCCTTTTATTCTCATACCAACTTATCAGGTCAACCTACCTCAATCCCCGACTTTCATACCAATTTATCAGGTCAACCTACCTCAATCCCTTATATTTTCATACCAATTTATCAGGTCAACCTACCTCAATCCCTTATATTTTCATACCAATTTATCAGGTCAACCTACCTCAATCCCTTATATTTTCATACCAATTTATCAGGTCAACCTACCTCAATCCCTTATATTTTCATACCAATTTATCAGGTCAACCTACCTCAATCCCTTATATTTTCATACCAATTTATCAGGTCGGATTCGCAACTCACCGAAGCATGCGCCCAACAATTCGTCTTCGTATTGCCCAGAGAAATAAGCTCGACACAGCTCATTGCTGGCCAGCTGTTGACCGTTTCGCTCTGGTGGGAAGTCCCATTTAGCTCTGCGCCGACTGACTCGGACTTTCGCGAGGTATTTCGAGAGACGTTTGATTAGGGCCTGAAAGTTGGCGTAGATAAGAACAACGCATAGCCATATCGAAGTAGATAAATGTCCTCCTTGTTCTAAATGTATTAGTTGTGTCCTACGGCACAGTTTTTCCTCCCTTTCCTGCACCATATCTGCTTGGTGGTCTAAGTTCCCCATCTAGTAGGTCGCATATGTATGGCACCAGCTTTCCTACTTTATAGCAAGGGGGAGGTCGCCTATCTATGGCACCAGCTTTCCTACTATAAATAACAAGGGATAGAGAGGCACCCTTGGTTGATAGGTCAACTTGGAACCCTTAATTTGAGGGCATACACCGAAAAGCAGATCCCGGGCCCTCCATCGTTGTACGGCACTCCACCACGCGTGCTTATGTGGTAAGCCGTACTGCCGAAATAGTGAGCTCTTTTGCCAGGATCGCCCAGGGCTCCTCCGTTTTCCCGTAGGAGTTTTCGAAAGTTTTGGGGCACGAAATAGGCATCCGCATCAATGCGACAGATCCAACTGCTAGACGGCATAAACTTGGCCAGATAAACGTACATGAGAAACATCTTCGCCTGAGCATTTACCACGATCTTCGGGTTTTGCCTGAGTGGCTGGTGTTCACGGGATGGTGAAACTGATGGAGATGATCGAGGATCTCGTTCTTGATCAGCAGAGGTCTCAGTCCTCTCAGGAGTAGCTTTTCTAGTTTTTGTCTCTCCTATATCCGAACCATCAGCTCCATCACCCCGTTTGCTACCAGAGACACGCGCCAGAACAGCCAGGACAGCAGCGCTAGTACTACCGCCATCTGCCTCTCCCAATGCACTGTCTGGCGCAAATTCTGAAAGAGACGGCTCGAAGATTTGAGCCGTCGTGTGGTCCTTCTGTACTAGCATCTTGCCCTTTTTCTCGATTGCAGCGTTCAAGTTCCTTGTGCTCCTAGGCGTTGCAGCACTGCTAGATAGACTTAATGCTGTTTTTGTTGATTCATCAGTAGGTGTTGAGTCATTATCTGCGAGAAGGGATCCGCTCGTAGACGAACCACTTGCACTACTGCTCATAGAACTTGTAGAAGTTGTAGTGCCATTCCTTAGTATACTAGACCACGACTTCCGCAGATCTGGCGGCACATCTTCTGGGAAAAATTTCCGCAAATCTACTACGTCTTCTGGCAGGTTTGGGTGATATTGCTTCCGGAAAACGTCTCGCGCGTTCCATGCTTAGACCTGCCAAATGCCCCTCTTGAAGGTCATCTTTGACCCGTTTTCCCCTTCAAAAGGACGCCAAAGATGCCGCTCAAGATGAATATGAGTGAGCCTTAACATACCATATCGAATAAGTTTCTCCGCTTCTCCCCTGCCCAAAACGTAGTTGAATTCCGTCGCTCAGCCGCTAGTCGTTCCCTTATTTCCTTAGGAGGTAGGTAAGCTTTCGAGACTAGGCGAAGTTTGCCAGTCCTGTGGATCTGAGAAACTTGGGCGAAAGCTTCTTCATGGTCGTCGTGGTTTGCATCACCATCGGGATCGCTGGTGTTGTTTGCCGCAGAAGTGGCACTAGATCCTTGTAGTTCTCCTCTACTAACATCTACTTCAGCAGACACTATATCCTTCACATTCTCCATGACATCCTCATCCACTGCGTAGTTAAAGACAACTTGCCCACCGGTGATCGGGTCCGCGTGATAAGCTCTAAGTAAGTTTTTGTCAGTGAGGGAATCGCCATCTCCGTCTTCGTCGGCAAGTTCCATCTTGTTCTCGGGAGTGTCAGAAATTTTCTTACCCTGCTTAATCTCCAGGTCTTCATCCACGTTCTCAACATAAGCCCCCAACACCCTTTCGCCATTTTCCATCTTCAACAGCCGTTTTATCTTACCGCTTCCTCCACTAGATGAATCCCCATTATAGGCGGTTTTCGATGCATAGATCTCCTCCACTATTTCAGCCTGCTTCAGTGCATACTCTTCTTCCGTCGCAAATAACTCCCTAAAACGACGCAATTCGCGCCATAGGCCTTGTGCCGTGATCGCGATACGCGTGTCCTCTTTCTCAAACAGCTCAGTCACTCGGCTAACATCTACGCGAACCTTATCCCTGTATTCCCAACTGGGCAACGCCGCAAAAAACAACAGTCGATCACAACCGCCTGGCCGTTTGGGCGATCCCCAAGTTGCCAGAATCCTCTGCCTAATCGCTGCGTCCGCTGGCCATCTTAAAGGCACGACACAGATTAACGGAGCTGCTTCTCCTAATTTTGGATTTTCGTGCTCGTCCTGGACAACACCTTCATACAAGAGGTTCTGCGGCAACACCTCGATATTGGAAGCAATTACATCTCTGACCGCTACCTCGTCTCGTGGAGAAAGAGTAGAAGCGGTAGCCGTCGACGCTGTAGCTTTATGCCCCACTCCAGCGGTGAGTTGTAGGATTGGAGATTTTCTCCCCCTATGCTGATCAACCCGCACATCATTATTTTCAGGCTCCACTACAGGACATTGACGCATAGTTACATCGCCATCTAGGTTGATTTGCAAGCTGGAGCTTCTAGCCAGACCCAACAATGCAAAGCGGAATCGGTCAGGCAATAAGAAACGCAATTTTGCAGCTAGCTCATTGGACTCACGGTCGATTATAAAGCCACTAGTTCTGGGGGTATTCTTTGTAGCAAGGGTAGGAGTACTATGTTGAGTACTACCTCTACTCAAAGAAGCATAGTCTGCAACTGCATCTGCCCCTGTACTACTGGTAGAAGTGGTATGAGAAGCATAGTCTTCGTCTGCCCCTTTCCCATTTTTAGGACTAAGCCACTCAAACATATTTCCGACAACATCATCGCCAGATGGGACTTTTATCATATTCGTAGCCGCTTTACCCTCGTCAGCATCATCGTCCGCTGACTCCGTCACCATACTTGAAACTGCTCTAGTACTTTCTTGATTCTTCTTCAATTCCGTCTCGCCTGAAGAGTAACTGTTCTGTTTCTCTGCTTCCATCAGTTTCTTCACTGCTTTCACACTTTGCCCGCCTAAAAACCACTTCCTGGCGTGAGAATTCAATCGCAGAATTTTATCCACTCGTAACCCTAAGACCCACTTTTTCAGGTCAGAAAGCGTCACCCAAGGAAAGGGAGGGAACTGTTAGAGCCTAAAATGATGCAATTCTTGCAATTTGATGCAATCACTCACTCGCTCATTCACTCACCCACCCATTCACGAGTTAGTGAATTTATGATAATGCACGACGATACTGACGCGCTGACACGGTCTGACTTTTTAGAAAATAGAAAATACAGCATAGACGTACAGGCAGCCAGTAGGTGAATAACAACAGCCGCGAGGAAAACGGGGGGCGTGCGCTAGTGTAACACCCCCCAGGAAGGTCCTAGTCCTTAACCCTAGGCCCTCAGGCTTCTGCTTTTTGTTGCTTTCTCCTCTTTGGTTCCCTTTCTTCGGCTTTGTCCTCTCCGGGGCCCCCGCCCCTTTCGCTTGTGCTTTTTCCCTTGGCGCCCCTCCCTGCTGCTTTGGTGTTGCGCCCTTGCTCGCCAGCCTCTCCAGTGCTGCCCCTGCCCCTGCTCCGCTCGCTTGCGCTTTCGCTTTCGCTGTTGTTGCTCCCCCCGGCTGCCTTGGCGGCGCGCGCCTGCTTTTCGAGCTCCTTCACGCGTCGGCGCGCTGCTTTGTCTACCTCCTCCCCGCGAGCGCGATCGCGGTAGCCCATGGACACGCACCGACGAGCAACAAGCAAAGACGGCCCCCCCGCACTGCTTTCGGGGTTCTCCTGTTCGGCCAGCTCCGCGACACGGCGGCGCGCTGCCTGGTCCACTTCTTCGCCGCGCGCGAAGTCCCTGTAGCCTCCTGGCATGGTTGAACGTGCCACAAGCTGGGCCGGCGCGCTCCTCCCTTTCTTTTTTGCCGTTACGGCCGCCAAGTCCGAGGCCTTTGAAGCGGCGAAGTGGATGCTTGCAAGTGCGGCGGCTGCTTGTTCGAGCGTCACCCTCTTCCCAGCCATCTACATTCTGGCGGCTTGAGCGAAAAAAATTCTGGCGGCGTGAGATAAGAAAACCCTGCTGACGTGAGAGCGCAACACTCTGGCGGCTTGAGCGAAAAAAATTCTGGCGGCGTGAGATAAGAAAACTCTGCTGACGTGCCGTTTTTTCTCCCACACCGTTGAGAAGTTTAGCCAGTTGCCCCCCCATCTCCAGGCCTTCCGTTGCTTGCTCTACCGCTGCCCGGAACTCCTTGCCCTCGTGGCGCTTTGCACTGTTTTCGCTGCTCCCTTCTGCTGCTGGTGTGGTTGCAGCGCACAGCCTGCCCAAGGCCGCCGGACCAGTTTCGTCGAACTTTTTACCCATTTGCATCCTGCAGATGTGGCCCAGGCCTAGCCTCCTGTCTTCCTTGTTTGTTTTAAAGAAGCGCGCCAGCGTTGCGCTTGGGCCGACCACTAGAACGGCCGCCCCCCTTGGCAGCTCCTTGAGGAACTCGGGCGGGCTAGTCAGCGCGTCTTCGGTGCCCGTGTTGCCGACGCCAGTGGCCACCTGCATGGTCCCCCACGCGTCGCCGCTGTTCTCGGCCCCCTTGGTCGCGTAGTCTCCTGCGATGTCGCCGCTCCCGTCGCTCTTGGTCGCGTGCCAGTTATTTCCAGCGCCGGCCGCCGTGTTTACCCGAGCAACTTGGACCGCTACCAGCCCGCACACCTTGGCGGCGCTGTCGTAACTTGACCCCGGCAGCCTTTTGAGGTTTTGGGCCATTTCCTCGCCGTAGTTAGAAGCCTCGCAAGCCTGCGCGCACTTATATCTCTCCAACTCCCAGTACCGCAGAAACAAACAGAGCAAGATGATCTGCGGAGATGAACAATCAATATGAGCCATAAAATTGTAAGACGCTATTCCTCCCAGTGGCCATGAATTCTATATCAGACTCTTGGTTTAGAAGGATTTCCATCGCGGGCAAGACAGTCTCATAGACGGTTTTCTGGTAGCATTCGACACCAGCTGCAGCCAAATGCTCGATGGCGGAGTCTAGTGGGAGTTAGAAGAAAGGCAGTAGTGACGCGAGTGGGGGGAAAGGTAGTAGAGATGAGTGTGTAAATGTGGGGAACAAGGATCAGCGAGAAGTCGGAGCTTCAAAATCAAACTTTCTGACGACGTCTCCATGAAAAACACATTATACATAGGACTTTTGGGTACTCATAAAGCCCCACAAGACACGCAGGCGAGCCTCTAGTAGTTGGCTCCCCGACAAAAAGCAAAAGCACACTATGCAGATAATGCACCTCCTTCATAAAGCACATTATGCAGATAGTGCACCTCATTTTTTGCGCATTCTGCTAGGAAGAAAGCGATATCGGCAGGACACGAGTGGGCGTATTTTAGGAATGGAATCATCATGCTAAGATTCTGCGGGTCGGGTTCGAAATACCAGTCACAAGGCCCGAACCTGTCACTGTTCTCCAGAGCCATAGCAAGTCGGTCTGGGATATGAAAGAGTCACTCTTTAAGAATGTGGAGAGTGAGAGTAGGGGAAACACGGGATCTTCTGGGATGTAAAAGAATGGGGGGGGTTCCAGTTACAGTGAGGAGAAAACTATAGCTGAAGAAGCAACCTCAATTCACATGGTGACTTCAAGTTCATGGTGGACTTCAAGTTCAAGTTCAAGCTTGGAATAAGATTCACTTTTGTTTGTACATTTATGGAACATGACCGGATCCTTGCTCCAGACCTACTACATGATACAGATACTAAGAACCTAGAACAAATCCGAACAGCCGTAATCTCTCAACTTCCTCTCCAGTCTTTTTTCCACCGAGTCGCTCTTTTTCGGCACATCTAAAGGCGTTCCAAATTTAGGCCGCATTAGAGACCGTCTCGGGATCCGCGGGTAGTCTTTCACACTACGGATATCCTTCATATGTTCCATGTCGACCCGGGTCAGTACCCATTTCAGGCCACAATAACAGGAAGATGGCTCGTCTGTAGTTGCGGCATCTTCATCTGTGGGAAGAGGATGCTGTTCTTGTTTGTCTGTTGTACTAGTTGTCAAGACGCCACGCTCTTGTACTAGTTTCATCCCTGCAGCAGTTGTACTAGAAGATGCGGTGACTGTTTTGTCATCTGAGGAGGACAACGCCGTAGAAGATTCACTCCTCTTTCTGCCTTCTCTTTCGACGTGCTGTTGCGGAGCTACGATTTCGCTCAAACTCGCACTTGCTTCTACTGTACCGCTCCCCCTTGCACCGTTCACCTCTGCTTCGATGCTGCGCCCGAGACCTGGTGAAGCACCCCTACTTCTGGCGGCTTCCGTCGCGACATGGTTCGTTGAAACCGCTGCTCCTTCGGCAAGGGATAAAACTGAGAATAGCGATAGCCACCACGAGGAACCCAACATTCGTCCTTTCGCGGCTCTAGTTGCTGCAGAGTTCTTCAGACACACCATGATGCATCTTCGTGACGACAGGGTCTACTTTTCTTGGAAATCATTTCGTATCGTTTGGACTATTCTCCCAATGCTCTGGCACGTGGAGCCGCGGCGCCTACAAATCTGGCACGCTCTAGTCGTGTGACGATGTCGGAAATCGGCATCGCGCATCAACGGGCCATGCTCTTTTGGTGACAAAAAGAAAGAACAATTTCTCCCCTGTTCTTTGGATGCCGGCGCCAGAAAAACGACCTCATGCTGAGAAGTTCACTCTTGCATGTTACACAGCCACCGCCAAGAATAGCTTGCTAACAAGGAACGGCATCTTTCAAGAACTCTCAGATTTGGGTTTGAACACTCGCTTTACCTTAGGTGCAGCAGTACCTTATTTCCTAAGAATGAACCCCCATCAACTGATATTGAAATGCCTCTTGTTGCACATTTTCTTCCGCCCACAAAATACTGGTGTCCTCAACTAGAGCGTCCGTTGGGTCCAGAGGATTTCGCTTTGCTTAGAGGTTCCGGAATTACATCCCTCAGATGAACATCCCTGGCTTCCTTTCCACCAGCAAAAGAGCCAAGGATGGTTTCGTCCGGGGAATGAAATTTGGTGGAAACGACTCATAATTTGAGAATGCATGACCGTAGTGATTTGTGCGCAGGAAGTGTTGGGGGACTTCGTCCAACACTCGCGCGGGCCAAAAGCGATTATTTGGCCTCGGATAGTGCGCAGCCACCAATTCTGACACAGCCTCTGGACGCAGTATAGGACTGCCAAAACGGTTCAGAAAGCTGTTTGCGTGCTGACCTGGTCTTAGACCTGGTCTAGCGCAAATCCATTTTACGAAGAGCATCTTGCTACCCGATATTTTCCCTTGAGAAACAGAATCGAGATGCTTGGCAAGATGGATTTGTTGTAGCCATAGTGATCCCCATCCACGCGGCTGCAGTAAGGGCTTATTGGCTCGCTGTGTGTATTGGCCAAGTAAGGTAGTTGCCGAACTTGCAGTCGGATTAGCTTCAGTATTGAAATGCCTAGTCTGGTTCACGAAATACACTTGCGACGCGTCACAGACGTCGACTCGTTGTTGTCGTAAAACTGCAAGGACGTGCTCTATGTGGCGCAGGCCACGAGAGTTGGACAAGTACTCATCCGGAGAATGAAGCATGGCGACGAACTCCGAGATGCCACGATTCGCAAAGATGCAATGGGCTGCTGCTGCAGCGTCTGGGGCTGCATGAGAAGACAGTTTAGCGCTAGTCGTCCATTTTGGGAATCAGGGAATCATTTTGGGGCTCTTTTCCACTTATGGAACAGACCCACGAAAGATGCTTGTTCTCAACATGGATTAGTATAAGCCTTAAGTAATCCAGGCTTGTTTTCTTGCTGTACAAGATGCTGCGGTTCAGACAGAAAGTGCCTTGAGAAGTTGGGGAAGTAGGTGATGTCAAACTCTCTATTACTTTCACTCGAGTCGTTTTGAGACGAGATTGTTCGTGCTCGTTCCTCCTCGACGAAGGGAGCTACCGAGCCGTCACGATCGTAGAGATAGAAGTGGCCCACGCCGATGAGCCGGTGGTACGCTAGCCACTGTCGCAGTAAACTGCGTCCGCGCTCGTTGTCCAGAGTGTACAAGACTTGGGAGCACACTGCCATTGTCCGTGGATAACCACGAATATTCACATCTGTAGCTCTACTTGTAGCCCCCCTTGCTGGATTGCTCTCTACAGAAGCTCGTTGTGAAATCGTCCTCTGAAGATGAGGCTCATGCTCATGCTGATCTCTCTCTGCTTGTTTCTGACTACTGCTGCTTCTTGTGCGAGTAGTCGTACACATGGGAACGTGAATTTTCCAGTCGACGCCGCCACCTCGTGTACGGAGACTTAGAGTCACGTAGTCGTCTGCTTTTTGGATGTTGTTGGAATCTCCTAAGACATCTGTTGATGAAGGAACCTTACAGTTCACGAGCGCGACCGCACTGCTATAGCTTACCACTGCAGCAGGTACGCGCCACGTTCTTCCGTTTCTCGACTCCACTTCGCAAGCCCAGTTGAGATAGGTAAGAATCGGAATCGAGGAAAAGGTGCGCTGGCCGTCCACTAGGACACAAGTTTCGTCTGCCGCACTAGCACTCAAGGCTATCTCCGCATGACCGGAAGAATAGAAGGTGGCGCCGAGTATGCTGAAAAGCAAATGATGCCCGGACCGCGTTGTTGCTCTTTGCTTAAGTTCTCGACGTTGTTCTCGACAAAGCTGCGCCTGCACTGCTGGGTAGCTGTCCCCGCTATCCACGCTCAAAGGTGCTGCCATGCCACAGTGCTGCTCTACTCGGCTGCTCGCCGACAAAGCACCTTCAGCTAGCGTCTGAAGAGAATGCAGACACGTGTCCTCCTTTCCCAGCGATTTCGCGAGCAGTGTCTTTGAAAAAAGACTGCCGTAACTGCCAAACACGAGATGGTCTACACCAAATGGCTCGCCTGCGTGTAACGAGGTACTATTTCTCATCTTCTGAGCTTCTCCTGTGAATTCAAGTTCACCCTTCTTGCCTCGCTCAACATCTGCGTCATCGTGCTCAAAAAAAGCCACTTCGTCATCTGGTGCGTTTTCGCGCGACAAGTCCACCAACATTGCGTCGCTGTACACCAGTCGCATGCTGGGCAGCGCCGCTGTCTGCGCAAATTCAGGCGCTCGAATACCGCGCTGCACTTTCCTCCAAAATCTGCTCATGTACGAAATGTTGAAAGCTTTATCCTGTGGCCATGAACTCGGGAAGTTGCCACTATTAGACGGCCTGGCAGAAAAAGAAATCCATCTTGAAGTGTGCCCATCTTGGTGTTTCTCTCCCCTTATAGGGGAGCTTCAAGATGCTTCTTAACATGGATTAGGGGAAGCCTTAATATGAACAAGCTCGCAGGTGGAGGCAGGCGGCTGGTCCACATAGGCTGCATCCGACGCCCAGAAGAGATTCATAAGCCGAAATTCGTACCCATTTGAAAAGCGTGGCTGATCACAGCCAATTTTAGAGCTCCAAACAGTTCACTTCTCGCCTGCATTTCCCCCAATGAGAATGATCCTAAGAAAGAAATAACAGGTCCCGTGGTAGGTATGAATTGTATTGAGCCGTAACGATGCTGTCGCACATTGTTCCGGGCTGCCCAGTTTCTGCGGATGCAGAGACCACTGAGGCAACGACTCCAAGAAGAGCAACGAAGAACAGCATTTTTGGTATATCCTTGATGGCGTCGGGTGGTCTCATAGTGAAGATGAAGATGCAGGTATACGTAAATAGATACTGTAAATACTTTAGAATGTTGATGTTGCCGACCCTTGATAGAATCTTTTCACTGCTGTTGACCCTCTACATCTTCAATCTAGTCTTTCCATCACGACTTTGTTGGCGGTTTCTCAACTTTTGGTAGTTGGTCAAGCTAGTTTTTCCACGCACACGTTGAGCGTTGAAATCTTGAGGTCACTACTCTGTGTGGTCACTACTCTGCTGTTGTGGAGAAAAAACTGATGAACATGCAGGTTCGACCATACGGCACAGGTTCACTGATACCGTTCCCAATGGCGGTTTCAGTTGCTTTTCAATCTTAATATGCCTGCACTTTCTAGTTCTTGCCGTAGTTCTTCTGACCTACTATCTATGTGTTGTAGTTCTAACGCTTGTTAGAAAAACACACAAACAACCGTTTACAATAGAAGGACAACTACAACTCAGATGCAGGGTTTCATGTTTTGCAGTTAGCACAAACAATGATAATCTATCATTTTATCACTTATTTGAATTGTGATCACAAAACCTACCTTGTTTAGATACGATACGCATAATACATACCAATACGCTATGTTTTGAGCTATGTGAATGCTCCCTCACCTCAAGATACGTCTATACTAAGCTATGTTTTTTTTTGAGCTATGTGAATGTGCCTCATGGGTCGACGGTCAACGACATGATATTGTCTTCATTCATACTAGAAAGTCAAAGTAGATGCTCAATTTACAATAGAACAATAAGAAAGTAGGTACAGAAACTCCATCGTGTATGAGCAGATGAAGTGAAAACGTACTTCTCCTAGATGGTCAAGATGTACTAAGGGTTGTAAGATTTTCAGACCCACAGGGAAACAACGTGATGGCGAGATCGCGTCTTCTGTGTATAGTGAGAAAAACAAAGAGGCTAATGTGATGATGCAATTGGTTCCTTCTTGTATCTATGAGTTTCCATGATGATTCTAAGATAAAACACCCTTCCACGATGCAACCTTGTCACAGGAGAAAGGATGGGAAAAGCACACACTGACTACGTATCAGCACACAAATCTCATCATACTTAGACCTCTATCAGGGAGGCCGCGACGTATCTTCATAGTTGATAAAATATCCAATCTCGATCTCATAGGAGTTTTTGGTCATGCAGAATCAATCGATGTTTCTGATTTGAATCATTGTTGTAGAGACAGACGTTCTCGTCTGGATCTCTGTAGTCTTAGTGTTGCTAAGAAAATTCTTGAACCTCAATCAATTGACGAAACCATAAGAACCACTTACACGACGTAGAAACTTCTCTTGATAGACGTAGTCTGACAATCTAACTCTATACGCTTTTACTTCTACTACAATAAGTAAGCCAGTGACACAGACTGAGATAGATCTAATTGTGTTCAGGCGGAGACTCCGGGATGGCTGAGATAGATATAATTGTGTCCTGTATGGTGACGAGATGACGAGCTCAGCCCACCCACATGAGCCATGATTCATCAGAAATCTATAATTTCAGAACAACATTTATGAAAGGAAAAAGTGTACACCTACTCAAGGAATTAGCTAGAACTTAACCGGAAAACTAGCTAACTTCCGGAGGATGAGTGCACTTTTCTTGTCATAACATTATACTTACAAACCACAAGAAGTAACATTCATATCTCATCGAACGAAATAAGTCCAATAGATCAAGACACGACCTCCAGAGCTTTGTTGCTACATCACTGCAACTACATCTTATCATGCTCGTGAATCCAGTGCGACTACACCAAGATTAACAAAACTATATTCTCAAAAATTGCATGCCAGCTTGAGGACCTTTTTTTGCGAAACTTAATTCAATACTGAATCGATTGTATTGACGGTCGTATTTTCTATAAGATATTGCTATGTAGTTTGGTGTAGTAAAAATACATATCGAAATCATTTGAAGATTCACGGACATTTTTGAATCAAATAATCAAGGAAAGAACTTCCGAGGATCACCGTAGAACGTATCCTGTTATCTGAAAGTGTAGCTTCTGTTAGCGACTGCTCTATCTTCACTCCTCAGTGCAAGATTGTATGAAGTCGAGCCCTCATATAGTCTCACCTCTATCAAAATCCTTCTCCTTATCATGCCCCTTAAGGACTACTGGAGTCGCCTCCGCTATTAATAGCCTACTGGAGTCACTTCCCCAGACACTCCTTAACAAGGCCACCTACTTGTTCACTCCTTATGCCCCTTTACAATTACAAATTTTTCGATTAGTTCGACGCACCAGCAGCGGTGGGCGCAGAGAAAGCAAACATTTCACAGACACAAACAGAAAGGTATAGAAAGACTGAAAAGGAGCAGGAAACTCAAGTGAACTACAGAAAGCTAAAGCTATCAACTACTCTAGAACAGCCGTGATAACTCATACTACGTCCAACAGCTTAAAAGCAGACTAAACAGAGAGATAGATAAGGACTACTGGAGTCGCCTCCGCTATTAAAATCCTTCTCCACCCACGACTACTTGACTTCCCTCAAGTCCAGCATTCTTTCTTAGTTCCTTGAGTCTCTTTTTCCTGCGCCACTCCTCTTGGCCGAAAAGCGGTGGGTCATCCTCGGTGAAGCTTTCCTTAGAGCCCACCCTAATCCATCTTGAAAAGCATTCCGAGACTGACCGTTCTCCCCTTTCAAGGGCCCCCGAGATGCTTCCGAAGATGAATCAGGAGAAGCTGCCTTGATGTCTTCACTACTATTAAAGCTCAGCATTCAATGGTCACTGATGCTGAACGGAAGAGACTCCCTTCAAAGCTCTCCCCTTTCCCTTCCTTTTCCCCCCATCTTTCCTCAAGGGGTCGCCAGTGACCAACCCCAATGACCATTGAAAGCTGAGCTTTAATAGTAGCGAAGACATTAAGGCAGCTTCTCCTAATTCATCAAGACGAATGAATTAGGAGAAGCTGCCTTAATGTCTTCACTACTACTAGTGGCGCCTCGCGGGAAAGTCTTGCGCAAATTCTGTCTCCAGATTTTGTGCGGGCCAAGGAAGCATCCTTTGCCGGAAGAGCCCTGTTGGCCCGAGGTGGGCTTACAGCCATCGCCATCGCCATTTAGATTAGAGCGCAACGCCATTCACTTCTTGCCTGCACTTTTAGCATTTCTCCCAAACTTGGGTTCGCAGACTATGAAATGGTTCGTAGACGTACTTGGGAGAAATGCTTCGTAGAAATGAATTGTACTGAGCCTTAACTAGATCAGCCGCGATTTGCAGAAAGTCCCTCATCACACGCTGTTGCTGAGTACCAGTACTGGTGGGGGAATGTTAGAAGAGGTGGTCGCTTTGTGCCTTTGGTGAAGAGCATCGCAGGACCATGCGCGCCTCTAGCCTCTCTGTTGAAGTCTGGAGCAGTCTTGTGTCGTTTTGTTTCCTGCCTTCTTATGCGGTCGTTTTGATTCATCACTTGCGACTCCTAGTGGAAAGAAATGCAACTACAAGTTCATGACGGCATGCCCAGCTGAAGCAGAGAGATTTGACTCCATGACTTAACCAAAGAAATCACGAGAAACCACTACAACATTCATCTAGGCAGGCATGTAAGTAGACCTTAGAATATCAAGAAGCATAGCGACACTACAAGGTAGAAATTTCGATTACAATTAGACTACTTACAAGGATGAAATATAGTGAGACTACAATTAGGTACTTACTATCCAAAAGAACAGGCCATAAACAGCAACACCAGTATCATCATCGGCCGAGGGTGAGCTCTGCGATGAACTTGTAGCTTCCGGGTCTAACCACGATGTATCTTCTTTGATCTTAGTTGCCACACCACTGCCCAAGCCGCCGCTCCAGCTTCGTCCTAGACCAGACGGTCGTCTAGTCTGCTCATGATCTAATGCGGCTCCTATTAGAACTTACATAAATGCCACATCTTGGCCAACATACATCCTGGTAGTTCACGTATATTCCCTGTTGAAAAACGGGAGGACCAAGATGTTGAAAAAGGGGAGGACCAAGATGCATTTACTGTAGCCTTGAGGCTGTGAATCTATTCGGCAGTCGGCCTAAGATTTACTGTAGCCTTAATCCTAAGTTTTCCGACGAGCAGTCTGTCGAACACGTAGAGCTTCTATCGGAACTCAATGCGCGCCACTTATTTCGTAACGCGGAGAAACCTGAAGGCCCTGTAGGTCCTGTAGTATCTCCTCCTCTACTATTAGAGCTACCGCGTCGCATCTTCCTCTTTGAAAGTCATGTGATCCTTGGAGGATACTTCTTTTTCCCCCTCGAAAAAGAGGCCAAGGATATGAGGACACTAAGGATATGACACTAAGGATATGACACTAAGGATATGACACTAAGGATATGACACTAAGGATATGACACTAAGGATATGACACTAAGAAGATGACACTAAGAAGATGACACTCGATATGCTTCAGGAGCGGTAGCCTTAATACCACTACTGTTGTCTCCATCCTCTTGCGCTTGTCGTGCATGCCCACTCTCGCGTTGTTCCAACATCTCATCCTTTTCTTCAAGAGTGTTTTTATGTTCTACTTGCTCTACATCAAGTCTACCGCTGCTCTTGGGTGTCATAGCACAGGAACTGTCAGTATTAGCGCTGTCACTGTTAGCCCTCTCGAGATGCGTCCTAGGTGTCTCTTCCCCTTGGAAAGTCTCTGTAGGAGGCTTCCGAAGATGGATTGGGGGAAGCCTTAACACTACCACTATGCTGTCGCCACCAATAGGTCTCGGCTACACCAAAGGACACTGAGGGCGCCTTCGCGGCTGCCGCTGGCCCATCTTTGATTGCGGGAGTACTCGCGGATTTGGACAAAGAACGTAGTTCTTGCTGCTGCGTCGAACCTGTTGATGGCACTCCTGGTTCTATGCGTGAAGACTTTTTCCCACCTCCAGCTGAATCCACATCATTCAGCTGTTCTACCGTGATTGTCGGCAAAGAAGAAGTGCTTTTACTCCCTGTTCTGTCCCTTTTCGTGATGCTTCTGCTAAAGGCGGAAAACAATGAGGGACCACTTGCTGCTTCTGTGGAAGGAGCATCTTCACTCATTGCTGTTGCCATAGAACTGGCAACACCAGGCAACTCAGCACCTACAGAGGATGTGCTAGAAGATGCTGTACTACTGGCTTTTGACAATCCGCGACTCGAAGTTTTTCCAGAAGATTCACCGGCTGAAGTAGAAGCACTACTTTCCTTTGATCCTCGACCACTTCCTCTACGCTCGGATGACGTCCTACCTAAGCCGTCTTGACCGTCTCCCGACAACTGGTCTTTCCCGCCACCGACATTATTTCTCTTTGGTATCCCTTTCCCGGTCGCAATTGGTGCTACGTCACTGTACGACTCCCACGTGGGGAAGACTCGCCTATCTATGATCTTGTAGCAGCTCAATTCAGTGTCGGCTTTCAATCTCGCTTTAAACTCTTTGCGGAACATCATCGTAGTTAGGTTAGAGGACGAGTGCTTCTGTAGATAGATTGACCTCAAATTCTCTGTACAGAGGTGGTTCGTCATCGATCTTCTTCCCATAATTCTAGACAAGCAAGAAGGGCAATTATATAAGTACATGACCTCCTATGAATGAGAATCAAATAACACATACCTCAACCTTCCATAATCAAAATCTTCCCGCCTATCTCTGCCTCGACCGGAGACTCACACTTCAGCCAACTACGCGGTTTCGCTGATCGGAAGGACGAGTCGGAGTCCATCAGAGTTTGAATCTCTGGCCTCAGGGAATTTCTGGCTCGTGGCGCTGATAACACTTGCTCGGAGTGGGGAGTTAGAGAAATTTTTTCTATTCCTGGGAACGAATGAGGAAATAGAGGGAACTACGTACTCCTGCGCAGGTCAAGTTCTTGTGTCGCTCTCTAATGTAAAAGCCAGTATGTCCTCCGGTCTTCAGTCCTCGGGGCTTCACTACAATTGTTCGCTTTTGCTCTTCAGCTTAAATTTCAATCCGTGAATTATGCTAACTACTCAGGTGGTTAAGTAAGCGCTCTGGATATGACCATGGTTACAATCACTGCGTCCAGCCTTAACTGATACATTTCCTGCAAAGCTCCATCCGGTAAGACCTCTCTAAGGTCCTGACTTGTCGTTAAGAGCTGACTGGAGATCCGTTGCGGCGTTGTAGAGGCTATGACTGCGATCCGAATGTCATCCAAACGGGCATGCATCTTGCTCGTGCGCACACGCTGTAGCCGCTTTTTCCTGCGCTCTAACAACATCCCCACGGGGTTACGCGTCCTCTTAGTAGAAATATTTTATACTTATAAACCGTTGTTTGGTTAGTAAATCTTTTTGACTCACGTCGCTTTCATGACTTACTATGCAACTTCTCTCGACACAGTCAGGGAGCGTGGCACCAACCTGAGACTGGACACCGCCAAAGCGCGATCTGAAGAGGATCATCCTGGACACAAGGACAACGTAATATGTCAATCTCAACATACAGAAACATCAAATCTTAATCTGTACAAATCACTTAGAAGCCAAATTCTAGTCGTCTTCAGCAAAACTAGGTTCGCTCCCTTAACATGAATTGCGCCCTGTTCTTTCGATGCCGCCAACGCAGCTTTAGTTAAAGCTCAGCACTCAATGGTCACTGATGCTGAACGGAAGAGACTCCCTTCAAAGCTCTCCCCTTTCCCTTCCTTTTCCCCTGTTCTCTCAAGGGGTCGCCAGTGACCAACCCCAATGACCATTGAAAGCTGAGCCTTAATTTAGTCTTGGCATCTGGTGCTTGTGGCGTCCACGAGTTCTCCGGCTGCGGCTGTATTTCTAGAGCCAAAAACTTCCCAACCTGTAATCGCGCACTAGCTTTAGAGCTCCCCCTAATGCTAATCTCCCACTTTGAAAGTCGCCACTTTGAAAGTCATTTTTCCCCTGTTATTTTGAACAGTTGCCCCAAGATGTACTGTCTGAAGATGGGCCGCTAGGGGAAGCCTTAATAGATGCAAATTCTACTTGTTGCAACACATTGCTTCCGTCGTCTTCCGCTGTTCCATGCGGTGTTAGAGCACGGCGTCTCAGACAGTTCCCTTATACTGCCAGCAAGGTGTGATAGGTTCAACGACGGCATAAAACTGCTCGTGAACATCAACTACAATTTCATGTGTCAATATCATCAGCCTCTACTGTCGTGAGCCATAACTCTGACCCCCCAGAAGAGGGTATCTTTTTGTATTCCGGTATCACGATGTCAAATGTCGCCTGAAAAGAGCCATCGTGGGCTCTCGGGACCCGAACATAGCTCCTCTCCTTCGAGTCCCAGCCCAATTGATTGGAGGGATCATCCTCGTTCGCACCTGAACCACCTAGGAGATTAGAAGAAAAAAAAAATTGACGCAAAGTAAACTAGCTACGCGTGTAGACCTTAGAATATCAAGAAACTGAGTGTAATCTCAAAGATGTATCTATGTGTTAATCCGCCCTGATGACACTGTTAGTAGTGCCCGTAAATCAAAGATGAAGAGTCGTATTCTGACAAAGAAATAGCTCTGAAGCCATAAAGAACGCATTATCTGCATCCGTGGCAAGAACTGGATCCACCCGCTCCAAGCCGCATCTAAATCTGCCAGCACAGTAGTTCCTTTCCACTTGACGTCGACACTGAAGCATCGGCGCTTCTTGTTTGATCTTCATTTGTGCCCGAAACTTATCCGAACTGGCCATGGCTGGATCATTATGAATCTTGTTTTTTCTCCCTTCTAAGGGCAGACAATAACTTGTAGAAGCTCCGCCCTTTATTTAACTTACTTATAAAGAGGCTCGTCCGCCCGTTTAACTTAAATAGTACACTGACTTGTTTCAGGGGACCCAAAAGGCGCAGCCTAGAAGATAGTCTCATAGATGCAAAAAGCAACATCCATAATTATTGAGCCTTTTTGATGGCACTGACCTCGCTCGACCGCGTCCCTGATACATTCTAGCTCGTAGGCGGCCACTAGCTGTGCTATCGGGAATTAAATCGTCTGTGAATGCACCGCCAGAAGGGGTTGTAGGTTGATGCGCCTCGTCATAGTCACCATCTGCAGGTGAACCCGACGAAGGGGAGGTGGACATAATGTTGTAGCGTTCTGGTGCTCCTGCAGTACTTCCAATACCAGTTGTGGGCATAATGTTGTAGCGTTCTGGTGCTCCTGCAGTACTTCCAATGCCAGTTCTTGTAGCTTCTCCCTCCATTTCTTCATCCTCCTCATACAAGCTGATAGTATGAACTTGAGGCTGTCCTCCAGCGGGCTTGATGAATGGGGTAGAACTTCTACCCAGAGGAGAGGTGGATACTGATGTTCCTTTAGTCACACTACTGCTTCTTCTTGCCCCTCCAGAAAGCGTACTAGACTGTGATCCAGAACCTGTGACCCTAGTAGAGGAAGAGGTCCTCGTTGTATTTCTGGTCAAGCTTGGCTCTCTGCCAGCGGATGCCTTGCTTCTTTGCCTCCACGCGATCAAATTTCCCCCGTTATAACCCGTTATCGGTGGGGTTACCGCTATTTTCTGCGGCCCCTGCAGAGGAAAGACACCAGCGAAACCGCCTATAATTCCAGGTGAGACCAGAACGACGTCGCGATTGGCACAGTAAAGGAATCTTTTGTTGGGACTTTTAGGGACCCACGTAGTCCTGGTATTACGGATCAAACTTTGCTGCAGTCTCTCGATTCCAGCAGTAGGACCTTGTTGATCCGCAAAAACGCCCTCTAGTCCTTGTTCTTTCATCAAACTTTTCCCCTCAACAAATTTAAGAGGTTTAGGGTCCTCAAAAGGCATGACCATGCCAGCTGTCCGGACTACAGCTCCCGCATTACCTGCTTCATCTAGAGCGACCTCGTCTATCACTATCCCTCTTTGCATGTCCACTGCTAGTTGGGGTAATCGCACGTTTGGATTCGGTCCGGCACCTGATGATCCTGTAGTTATGCTGGTAGACGAAGAAATTGACTTTGGACAAGCCTGCGATGAAGCTGACGGAGCGACGATAGTAGGTGCAGTTCTGGAACGTCGCATCTCCTGTGAGAACCGTGTCGCTGAAGATCTGCCACCGCCAAGGCTCAGACTGGCCATCCCGGACGTCAAGGCATCTGTTCCGTTATTGACAGTCTATTAGAAGAAGAATTCCAGATAGTCGAAGATTCCAACTGCAGACTGTAATAATTCTTTTCTGTAACTTGCTAAGGTTTCCATCTGTTCAGAGGATTTGCGGCCCATCTAGAAAACAAAAACTAACAAAAGAAACTACCGAACCACCATGCATCCGAATTCTACTACCCAAGCTCCAATATCGACTAAGTACTATCCGAATCCACAACTAGCCTTAACACGATGCCTGAGCGATACTCTGACCGTTTTTCCAAGCTTGAGCGTCCACCTTGAGTGGTGGCGCTGCATCCCCAACAATATCTTGGATCAGAGGCCACGCCTCTGGTTGCAGTTGCTGCCACCCTAAAGGATACCGGTTTTCATCCTGGGGCTTGGCAAGTTCTAGCTCCATATAAGAGCCTGCTTCGAGACTGGAGCCCATCTTCTCCTGCGCAGTGGCATGTACACTGCCGCCTTCGCGTCTGTGTGTGGTGGTGGTGCGTTCGAGAAGTTACTATGAACCGCATGAGATCCTGCATTATTCGAATGCGAGAGCGAGTCTCAAATTTGTCTTGCATGCCTCCTACAGTTTCCTCATGATTTTTTCAAACAAGGCAGCACAAGGACAAGCACCACTAAAAATCTTCGATTGCCTGGGCTATAATTGCCAAGTTCGCTGAAAATTAGTACCTTGGTCCCACTGCCACTGTCTCTGGTATTTGTATTTGGAAAAACATCTTTTCCATGTAGGTTCCGGTGCCAGATCCAGGCTGTAAGCCGTAGAGTTGCTCTACATCACTTGCCTCGGTCTCGCAGATGTAGTGGCCCTGACACTTCCCATAGTTTTCTTCCAATTCATATAACAAGTCATGCGCAAAGAGAGACTTCGGCTCTTTCGACAACGCACGAGATAGGCCTGAGTCTACTGTTAGCGCTAGTTTTCGTTCACTACAATCCTTGGCTGAGGGAGATGGAAGATGCCCGCCTCTGCTTCCCCCCTAGAACGAAGTTTCTTTCCCCTAGCCTACAAGGAATCAAAGGATGGGACTCGCCTCAGCATACTAGTACCCACATGGGATAGTGAATTAAACTAGCCTTAATGTGGCTGCTGCAGGCGATTGTATTGGTGTTGTTGTACTACTCACGATGTGGTTGATGTTACCACCTCCAGAATCGACGTTATTTGCTTGATGTTTCCCATGTGCGTGGCCTCCAGGGGTTTTACTACCAGATCTTGGCGGCGTCGATCCTGCTCTTGGAGATGGTAAAGGCACTGATGAAGCAACCTTTGGCTGCACTGGTGCGATGCCGATGGTTAGAAGATATCAGTCTCGTCTATGTACTTATTTATTAAATGTAGTAGGAGCGTAAAAGTATCAACCTTAGAAGGCTCATCAAATAAGTAGCTAAGAGGTAGACGCAAGTGAAAACAACGAGCCCATCATAGTCATCATCGTCTTATCCCATCTAGATCGACATGCCGAGTGGCGGCAAAAAACAGCTCCGACGACCAGCGTGTTATCAAGAAACAAAGCGAGAACGCAAAGTACAAAACAATACTTCTAAAGAAAATAAATCGTCATAACATTCCCACGCTTCCAAGAAGGGCTCCAATTCCTGCACCACCACAGTACGCTGCTCGTATGAATCTGGTCCATGCTTTTTCAGTCTGCGGAGAATTGGCAAAGACCAGCTTCGTAGCCTCGACTTGCATTTCCCACTCGTCAGCGTCCTGAGTATTACAGGTTGCGACATTGCATTCAAAAGAACAACACCCTTAGAAGGCAGCCTATCATTTTCTAGTAAGCTGATAGAAGCCAGGCCAAGGATTTGTAGTAAGTGGAGGACGCAATGTGGTATCACCCTCACCCGTAAGAGTATAAGTAGGGAACTCCAACGAGGACCCTGTCATCTCATCATCCTCCTCCTCCTGCTCCGAGACGTAGCTCATCCGTGACATCGACATCGCACTACTGGATCGACGCTGGAATAAGGGAGCAGGAACGGAAGTTATACCAGAACTGAGGACACCAGAACTGAGTACACCTCCTGGACCCGCGCAGAACAGTGGCGATGCCACTAGCATCGGCAAATCCCCAAACGTTAGAAAGTCATCAGCCTCCGTAGGGGTAATAAATTTCCACCCTGAAAGATTCATCACCTCCGTAGGGACTAGGGATCCCGCAAGTAGATGCCTCACCATTTCCCTTGTATCGGGGTGCACACATACATCATCTCTTCCCTCGCAAGAAGTAGACTCTAGATGGATCAACGCAAGCCTTAAATACAGCTCTAAGAGCCAAGGATCTCCACGGATAGCGTTGGGAATAGTGTTGATGCGCAACCGCTGGATAAGGACATCGCCATCCTCAGCATCATGCCGTTGACCTGCACCGAGGAAGATGCGGTATTAGAAGGGTGTAAGTTGTATCTTTACGCCATTTTCCATCGATCTTCGGTTTTCCATATCAAAGATGTTCCCCAGATGTAGGATTATTAAGTTTGATGTGGTGCGTTATCCATCCGCGACCGCAGCTTGGCATTTGAAGAGGCCGCATGATAAAGAAACTTTGACGCTAGTTGTCCCTGGGTAGTTGTCCATGATCTTACTGAGTAATACTCTGATATTTCTTGCAGCAATGATAAAAACTTTTAACATTTTCCTTAACCATATCCCGCACCCCCTCCTCCGAGCATAGGTGAGCTCCCACGTGAGAACTCTGTACTACAGCGTGACATAGGTTCCTCAGAAGGTGTTGCAACGCCACTCGAGAGATAGGATGAGATGAAAGAGGAGGAGAAGCAGAAGGATTGTAGGATGCTTCTTCGAGAATAGCAAAGCTTTTAAAATCAATAACAGTATCTATGAGGAAAATTTATCATACTCGCTCTCACAATCATCTCATAAACTGCACATGCCCACCAGGGCCATTGTTTGGTGTCGCGACACCACTACCCCGATTCGACATGATCAAAGTCGGACTACCTGCGCCACTCATATTAGAGCTCAACACCCTATTAATCCGTCTTGAGACTCTTCTCGGCCGCTCTATTTCCCCATTTTGGGACAATAGTGCTTTCCCCTTTTGGGATAGCTTCGAGATGCTTCTGGGGATGGATTACAGCTCCTCCAAGATGTACTAGTATCTGAAGATAAAGGACTCCTTTTAGGAAAGGACAGCTCCTCCAAGATGTAGACTAGTATCTGAAGATGGAGGGCTACAGGATCTCTACTACATGAAGCCTTAATCATTCCGAGTCGTGACGGCACAAAGCCTCCATAGTGCCAATCTACAAGACTCCAATCTCCTGTACGTACGAAATCTTCAGCAGCTTCTGGTGGGAGATTCGCGACGAGACCAGGCGCACGGATTTCTCCCCTTAGAAAGAACTGTAGTGGGCAAAAGAGTAGTGCTTGACGTAGGTAAGTACTGGGCAAAAGAGTAGTGCTTGAGGTATAAGTACTGCAAAGGTGTAGTGGGCAAAAGAGTAGTGCTTGACGTAGGTAAGTACTGGGCAAAAGAGTAGTGCTCGACGTATAAGTGGTGCAAAGATTGAAAAAAGTGTAGTGCTTCATGTAGTACCTATCAAGGAAGGTAGTTGTTCATTGCAGCATTTCTGGGAAACGGGTTTCCACCTCCTAATTGGACAAAATCTGGCAAAAACAAGAAGATGCTGCGAATTACATAATTCTGCATCATAATTTTGACAACTAAATCTCTCGAAGAAATGTAATCAAATATTCACAAGTTGCTAAACGACAAGTTGCGAAACGACAAGTACTATAGAGTCAAGAGGTTCGTTATACTAACTATAGGACACTCCATAACTTGAGTAGTTGGTCTTTTGGCTTTTTCGTGTCGATGTTCGCGAGTTCCAAGTTTACAGCCGTCAAAGAGACATCCCGTATGCACTTGATCACGTCATGGCGATCGGGATGTCGTTAGAGGCTGCGCTATTGCATTCTTCGGAACATCTTCTTTCCTGATCGTGATGATGATGATGATGATGATGATGATGATGACAATGGTGACGATGGTGACGACGCTAGTCGATTCGGGTTGGGCCTACGACTTCCCTGAATCTATTCGAATACAAGTCAAAAATGGTAGTGCAGTACGCAAAGTCGTGGACACCCTTAATATAGTTCGCGGAGGTCTTGGCCTGGAGGTAGAGGCTGTAGCGAATCCACCTGATGCGCACTGTCGTCACCTGCTGGCGAAGCCAGAGGGCGTAGAGAAGGCGGCGTGCTGTGTTGGCTGCCGCCATACGGACTGGAAGCAGATTGGATTAGAGGCTGACTGTTTAAGGACCCAGATCCAACCGACGTCTTTCGAGATTCATTCGTACTAAGCTAAGCTTCTTTCGGAAAGTTTCCTCTTGAAAAGGCGATTATTAATTTGGAATAAATCATTCCTGTGAAGAAGATGGACAATTTCTATGTGAGAGATTGAAAACAAGCTGACATAGTCTAAAAAATCCTCCCCAAAAAGACGATGGACCCTTTTTTAGAGGTTAGGTTAGGTTGTGGATCCTTCTCAACGAGCCCCACGGGCCTTCATTTGTGCACACTGCCTTAATCCAGGTCCCGAGGGTGTCATAGCAGCCGGCGGCGACGCGTAGCCACGCGTTGACGTGCCAGACGAAAAACTAGACTGAGTTTGAGCTGCATACAGAGGCCCACTCCCCGTTCCAGTAGATGGAGGGCCAGAATACGTGTCGTGGTGCTGTCCTTGATTCATTAGCGCTTTCAAGGTTGCAACATTCATCCACAAACACTGAGCTCAAAAAGGCCGTCTTCGCTGATAAGCTTTTGAGCAAGCTTCTAAGATCATGAACTCCTCTTTCGTGGTCCCTGTAGTAGTGAGCTATATCTCTTCTATTCTGAAGATATCTTCTTCTCTAGTACTTCTATCAAAAAACAAGGCACCGAAGTAAAACTATCATCAACAGCTTAACTGCTGATTCCCTTGTCCTCCAAACCACCATCTCGAGAATTGCTTTAGGACTCCCGCATTGCACCCTGGCTTTCCGCAGTCATCATCGTTTTCGCCACCCATGAAGCGCATGCTATGCGGATCGCCCGTCCACGCACCTGTAGCCGGATCGAAACCACCATGAGATTAGAGACCGACTCCCGCAGCATCCTGATGCTAGTACGCGCCCGCTGGTGATGGCGTTCAATGTCGCTGCTTTGCCACCTCGCCCCACTTGGCAAGATGTGCGCGGAGTGATCACGCAAGGACCCCGGACCGACACAGCTTTCAACTCAAGTTACTATCTTCTATGGTCTCTAATCTCATGGTGGTTTGGATCCGGCTACAGGTGCCCCAACCATGAGATTAGAGACCGATCCCAGTGGAGCCTTACGTAGAGAAGGAAAAATATGAAAAGAAAAAGTGCACTCACACTCAAGGAAGTAGCTACTTTCCTACTTGAATCCTAGCCAGTTTCTTGAGTGTGAGTGCACTTTTTCCTTTCATAAAAAAGGAAATAATTCTAGTATTCTGTGCATCCCTAGATGTCTATCCTGAGGGATTAGAAGACATAGACTCCTGTCGTATATGGAGTTGGAGATCCTTACTTCTTATGGAGATCCATCGTACGTATCGGCGTACGAGTTATCATGTACCAAGAAAAAGGCTCCTTACTTCTGAAATGTTAAAATCCATATCGGCATAAGTGACGTTAGTTTGTCGCGTGAGAGGCAAGGCGTAGCTCTTCTCGGCGAGGACGTGTTGAAAATTTTGATACATCGTTATCACGTCTGGAGCCACGCAACCTAGCAAGCCACGCCTTCCTGCCGAAGCTTGCACCGTGGACTTTACATGCTCCATCGCAAAAAATTTCGGCTTCGGAACCTGAACGTATCTTCCTGACCATACTATACTTGGTGAAAATGTATCTGTCTCTATTATGGTGAGCCTTGATTTTCATGCTGAGAGAGAACGCGCGATAAGCTGACCGAAAGAACCCAAGTCAAAACAAGCTACTCAGAACCCAAGTGAAAACATGCTATTTATCACCTGAATCTTCCCATTTCCTCCCACATTGATTCCTCGCATCAGTGCTGCATCATCGGTCGGATAGGCGACACTGGCTGCTTCAATGCCTCCACTGAGCTGCTTGCCTTCTACAGTCAATAATCTGCTCTTCAATATTTCGGGTGTCGCATCATTGACTTCGAATTCTCGTACGCCTGTCAACTTCATAATCGACTTGGATCGCAAGAAGGTGCCTCAAATTAGAAGAAGGGCTTGTGTTGATGAGCATGATTGGTGTTGGGGTAGTGGCACTAGAAGGATGACAGCAGGTTCTCCCACGCCAAGCGCCGTGACTACGTAGTGTGTCTCATCCAAGTCAGAAGGATGCAGTCCGAGTCAATCGAGCAGTAGCAGTAGAATGGAGAAGGCATCACCTGCATTCATTCATTCGCGTCTGAAGTAGTCATCCTAGACTACCGGCAAGACGAAACAGATAGAAGCCATCACCTGCAAAGATATCTAAATCTATTTATATCTAGTAAAGCAAAAGTGTCGACACCATCTGCGATATCTATCTAAATCTATACCTAGTTTAAACTCCTTCATCGCCATAAAACAGAGAATTCTGGGATGGTGCTGCCGTAGTCTTCCTCTATAGCATTTGCTATCTGTCGCCTTCGTTCTGCTGTTAACGTACCGGGTGCAGGCTTCTCTTTTCTTAGAACCTCGAAAATGTCTCTTCTTCTTACCGCGGTGATCTTCAGTCTTCATGTGAATTTGACACCAGAAGAACTGACTCCTCAACGAGTGATCACAGTCCTGGCTTCACGAGTGATCACAGTCGTGTCTTCCAACCTTTGATAGAAAACAACTACTCCACCTCTATCATGTCCATAGTTCCATCTTCTTCATTCACTTCTATTTCGTTTTCACTGAAAAAACTGATTCTAATTCCTCCTCAACACGAGAAAACTATTTCTAAGTAATTCCTCCTCAACACGTTCTTAGGATGTCCCTAGTTCCATCTCCATTCATTTCTAATTCTATTTCGTTTTCACTAAAAAAACTAATTCCTCTTCCTCAACATCTATGATGCCTTTCATCTATCATGTCTTTCACTCTTCCTCAACATCTATAATGCTCCTCCTGTTCATCGTCCATAATTTTTCGTGTTCATCCCCTGAGAGCGGAGGTGGTGGCCTTGCCTTACCCGCAGGGGGAATATTGACGACTAGCCTATAAGGTTCGTCCTGCATTCGCATGGCCGGACAAACGTAAGCACCCCAACACACTCGAGCATGGACGAAGAGGACGCCGCCTGCATCTCCGAAGAGGATCAAGTCTACCAAGAGCAACTGCGTGAAGAACAAGAAGCAGAGGAGCTGTCCGCCAAGTCTTCGGTACACGGTCATGCATCTACTACTACTTAGGGGAGTAGAAGAAGCTGCTCTAGCGTCGAGATGAGAACTTTTCCTCGAAACAAGGTTGAATCCTTCGCGCCGTGGTCGCGCCATGTTTGAGAGCCTCTTCATCGTGCTGAAACGTAGTCGCCTCCGTTCGAATTCTGCTGTCAGACAACAGTCTACAGTTTCACGATTCGAAGACCGCTTCGACACTGCTGTTGAGCATGCTGCAACGACTCAAAAAACACGTAAATGCAATAGCAACTGCATCCATGATGATGATTTTGATTTCGCTTCACACTTATATCTAAGTAATAGAAAGATCTCGAATCTTGACCTTTTGTATGCTCCTGACTTAGTATGCAGTATCGAAATTTAGAGTTGATGAAAAAAATGAATAAAATGAATATACTCGCTCTCGTATAAGAATTCTGCACACTTATAACTGAGATGAAAAGAGAACTATAGATTTTTGTTAGAAAGAAGTATGGTGTCCTTGAGAAACGTGACACAATACAGAAACACAGACTGACACTCAGAACAGCAGCAGGTAGGGACTAAAGAACACTGACAGGACCGACACGTAGAGGATTTGATCCGACAGCAAGAAAGCGAGTGATGTAAGACCATCTGCTAGTGCACGTGAAAGTGATAGGAGCACTCTGTACAACCAGAACACATGCTCAACGGGAAGGTAGGACTCCCAACATCAACAATCACAATTACAAGTTTTTCGCGGGGGGTTATGGCGGGCGGTGTACTGAAAGAGTATGGCCCACACTGTTTCCAGGACGCTGCCCGGCGATGGCGGGAGTTCGTTAACCTCCTATACTACTCTCGGCTTTTTTGCGCCATCGATTCTAAAATGATGAAACTCTGCGAGGGTTCAGATCGCTGCCTGCCTCAGACTACGCGCTCCTTCAATTTTGCGAGGAATACTGAGAAAACAAGGAGAAATAGTGAGATATTGTAGATGAAGAGCAGATCACAAATTCACTACTCCCAGTGAGAACAATACTCATTTTCTTCAAGTATGTATTGGAGAAGCATCAAAAAATTATCGTACTTAGAAACTAACATGTACTACTAGTAGAGTCAAAACCCGTAGCACTTTTCGGTGGTCGGTGCCAAAGAGAGAATCGTCCTTTTCATCACTGTTGCGTTGCTAAGTCTCACCATAGACAGACTACTTCTTATATGAATCAATTATTAGTGTACAACCCAGCATTCAATGCAATGAATGCATTTGGTCGTCGACTTCGTTTGTCTGTGAATTAGATTCTTCACACTACATGACATTTCTCATTTGGCATACTCGTCTGAACAAAAACCTCTATTAAAAAAAACAAAAAAAGTCCGCATTAGTGACAACAGTTCTCTATAAGGCGAGAGTATCCGTCTTGCCTTCGCCCACTGCGTTTTCGTTTTTCCTTTCCTCTTCTACTGCGTTCGCTGTTTTCTTCTCCCCTTCTACAGCGACCTGTCCATTGTTCTCCCCTTCTACAGCGACCTGTCCATTGTTCTTCTCCCCTTCTACTGCGTTCTCTGTTTTCTTCTCCTCTTCCACAGGGAGCCGTTCACTGTTCTGCCTCTTCTCCTCTTCGCCCACTACCTCTTCTGCTGTCGTTTCTGTCGCTTCTATTTTCTGTATCAGCGTTGCTCCCGTTTCAGCCCCATCGCCCTGCTGAATTAGAAGTTTCGGCGAAATCGATGCTTCACATTGATGCGGCTGCCTCGGGGAAGTACTCACCCACATACACATCATAACACCTTCCGCCCCTCTCTGTAGACGGTCCAATTGCTCCATGACGATGATGACAATGATGATGATGATGGTTCATTCCCGTCTACAGCTCGGCAACGTGGCTAGGAAAAAGATACGGCCAACACTAGACTTGAGGAGGATTAATCCACTACAGTCAGAATTAATTGTGTCATAATCCGCAGTCACAATGCATTCTCTAGGGAAAATTAGCGAGTCAATCATTGTACACTGAATCTCTGAGATTTAGATTTAGATTCAGAATTACAGCAAAAAACTGGACTCACACAAATACTCAGAGATAGTCAATGCATACAAATACTCAGAGATAGTCAATGGCCCTATTTTTGGGATTAGAAATCTCTGCGTCCCACGAAGATAGTGGCGACCGCTCAGCATCACCACCTCAGCTACGACCGCTACCACCGTCAGAAAGAGAGAAGGAAAGAAAGTAGGAAAAAAAGTAAGAAAGGAACAAAGAATGAATGAAAGGAGGAAATAGAGGGTTCTCTACTGCTTCACACTCTAGTCTGTAAGCCCAGCTAAATCTAGCTCTATAGATGTCGCTACATCAATCTGATCTAGTGCCAAAACGCATATTGCTAACTCTACAAAAAGGAGTGGTCGTCCGAAAAGTAGTAGTCCTCCTTTCTGATTTAGTACGTAGGACTTTCGGACGAGGGTTTGAAGGTCGTGTATAACCAAGGAATTTTGGGCATTGAAAGGGAGGCTACGTGCCACTAAGGAATTTTGGGTCGTGAAAAAGAGGCTACGTGTAACTAAGGAATTTTGGGTCGTGAAAGGGAGGCTACGTGTCACTCTGTTGAAAGTGAGGTTACGGACAATGGATGTCGAACTGAGAGAGGTCCACACTTCGACAAACGTACACATTCCGACAGAGGTCAACTAGAAATTGAAGACCCGGCCGATACACTAGGACTCATTATATACAAGCGTGAAGTTGCAGAACCGATGACGGCTTTCTCTGCTTTGAGAGAATGGCTACCGATTCTTCATCCACCGATTCTCTTTCTGATTGATTTGTACTAGTACAGCGGAAGAAACACCATTCCATAATAGCAGTGTGTTCCCCTTAGAAAGCAATCGAGCAAATTGTTTTTCAGCGCAATGCTCCCAATGACATTCTCATTTTCTAGCATTCTCATTTTCTACATCTTGTTCTTATGTTGTTGAAAACAATCATGTAGTCCAAAAATAGATGTGGTCTGATGAAGTGATAATATAATCCGAAACCTATAATATCTTACAGGTGAGGATCCGTGGCGGCCAATCATAACACAGAGATTTGTACAGTTCTTCATTCGTTGTAAGCGTTCTCATATCAGATTTATTGTAAATGTTGGTAATGATTTTTGAAATGGTTGAAGTTGTCCCAAGGTGCTTGAAATCGTTGTCACTTCGTTCGCTTCTGTGTAATTTTTTTCACTAAATACGTAAAAATAGTAGGTGATGTACTAGTCATGATCCCAAATGTTGTTCCTTCGTACTATCAGTTGTTCTTTCATACTAATGCGGCTATGAGTCTCTAGATCACTGTTCAAATTTTGAAATCCATCATTTAGTAGTACTCTTACTTCGATGTTCTCCTCCCCACCGCACGTCCTTATTACTACCAGGCATGTCCTATTCTTGCTCTGTGTTCCCAGGTTCTATCCTGTGTCTTGTGTATGCAGAAGTCCACAGTGATTTGTATGGCATGTGCTATCACAACAACTTCTGATGTTATCTTCTGCGCTTATCCACCTCCTATTCCACTTCCTAGTATCCTCGATTCCCCTATCTTCCTCTCCTATCCTCCTATGCTGTCACTACTCATAGTCTTGTATCCTCCTCCCCTTCATCAACGGAGTTCAAGGGAAATCGTAACACCTGTATCGCCCGTGACCTTGCCATTCGCAGCGGCGGAATCACCATTCGTCCCTCCAGGATGGTAGCTATGCAGTGCGAGAGCGGGAGTAGAAAATAAAGTAGATGGAGCCGAACTCAGAGGAGGACTACTGATCTCTTTCGAAGGAGTAGTAGCAGGTGAAGCAGACGCAATCGAACTCAGAGAAGGACTACTGCTCTCTCTCGAAGGAGTAGTAGGAAGTGCAGTGGACGTTGGCGAACTCGGAGATGAAGTGGATGTGACTGATGTAGGTTCTTTATCCGCGTTCTTCTCTTGCACTCCTCCACTGCCTTGTTTGGCTTCGGGTGACGGAAAGTATTTCTTCCTGCGGAAATTCTGCACCTTTTGTCCTGGCAGCTTGCTGGGATCGCGTTCTTTTTTAGATGAGCTATGAGATTCTATTCTGTGCATCCGCAACAGGCATATAGCACCTACACGCAGGATGAATCGAGTTATGAGCTAGGACAATTGGGAATAAGAGTAGCAGTGTACCCCATCGGGGGGTATAAGTGATCTAATTAGAAGTTGTTCAAGCCTCGTTCTTCTTCCCTCACAAAACAAATAGAGATGAAGCGCTCAAACATGCCGATAAAGATTTTAGATTGATCCTACAGGCGTATTGCACTTGGACCAACGTCGAGCGATGTATCATATAACATGTGATTCTTTTTGATGATACACATACATTTGAGAGAGATGTAATCAAATATGTCCTCGTGAAGATAGAAAGATGTAACATATATGAGAGAGAATTAAATGTGTCGAGATAGAGAGATGTAAGTAAGTAAATATGTCGTGAGACTCTTCTCTCAGAACGAGACCCCGTTAATTGCCGCCGTAATTGCTGCTGGTGGTTTTGGTTTTATCGGAGTGCTTGGTCCCCCTGCCTGTCGTCCCGGACCATCGTTCGTTGTCTTAGAGCCGCAACAAGAAAGTGAGTCTTTTGTTTTGTAATATCTCAATTTACAGATTACCACGACAAGTCGTAACCCCCACGACCGAGTCCTCAACTTCCGTGTCCGTAAAAGTATCATGTCTAGTACTAGTCTAGTGCATCCACTTCTACACTCACGACATAAAGGGCAGCAGTCAGCGGCCACTGATTCTGAAAGAAAAGGGCCCCACGCCTCTCCCTTTGTTTTCCCTTCATTTCCCCCTGTTCTCTTAAGGGGTCGCCTCTTCGATCTCAGTGACCAACCCCAATGTCCGTTGAAAGTTGAGCCTTAAATAAGGCACAATTACCTTAATTAATAAATTCCTTGGCTATATATCAAATTTCTTCCATAACTCCTTTTTGCTTCACCTCTTTGTGCGGAACCGGTCTAGCTTCAAGAAACTCCCTGTTCCTCTGCAGCGTCGTGGAGTTAGAGGGTCCACGACCATTTAGTGCTCAAAAATAGTGTTATTGATAGTGGTCGCGTAGATTACAACAGACTTTTTAATTTTATATTCTTGGAAAATTCATGACTCTGACTCATCAACGCCGCGACTTGTCACATGAACTAATGCAAATTGTCTATCTCCAAAATGCAACTCATTACCCACACCAAACACCGTTGGACGGAGAATTGCATCCTGGCCATAATGAAAGCTGCGACGCCAGTGAGAATCCCTAGTTTCACGAGCTTGACGCCACTTACGCGACTTAGACCCAATTTCAAGCTTTTCGAGAAGACAGCGCCCATCTTTTTCCTTGTCTACTCCTCGAAAACACAAGAATCAATGGTAATATCAATAGAAGCTTCTCGATCAAAAAATTTTTTGCGTATCTGTACTAGTCACAGAAGGCGACTAATTAAGTAGCGAAAGAGCCGAGTAGACAGCGAGTGAAGGTTTTTGTTTTGGTGAATGTGGTGTAGAGAAAAAAGCACAAATCGGTATATAAACTAAAGATAACCTTACATCGCCTCGCTTCTAATAGGGAGATCGCTGGACGGCGATAAAATAAGACTTTTAAGTAAAAGGAACCATTTTCATTTTATACGTAAATGGAAAATTCTATTGAGAGGAAAACAGGTGCGTGAAGGGTTGTTGAGACACGAAAGATTGCTTAGAGGGGATTGCAACGTCCTATGCTGAAAGCGCAGAGACACCGAGAAAACAGATACACCGATCGAAGAGACAAAGCGTGAAAACAGATACACCGACAAACGCAATATATATTGCAAGTTGTAAACCCAAGTGGTATATGATCTCATGATATTCTTGTCGTAGACGTTGACCTCCAGAAGAAATCTAAATATTCTGAAGCACCGTACGACGTCAAGCTTTCAAGAACAATAGCCATCACCCAATATCACGACCACAAATCTTTTTATCATGCCATGCACAGAGTTGGTGTTCATCCCATAATATGCGTGTGGCCCATGATGACGCCTATGCCACGCATATGCAATGGTGTTCCCCGTGGCTTCTTATGCCCTGTGTAGGTGAATGTGACGAAATGGAAAGCACAACCTTCCATACGACGCGTCACATCACCAGAGACAATCGTCGTTTCCACAAAGTATTTATGTACTTCAAATTCTGAGGATTAGCGTATTACTCTTGGATAGATGCAAGTAGGTGTGTAGTAGAAGCGCGGTTTATAAGAAACACAAACAAGAACAGCACTTACCTTTACCCACACAAGCACTTACCTAAGAGGAGCTTGTTTGTTTCATGATACGAGAGGCGCACACAGCTAGTAGCAGCAGTATTTGGATTACTGGCAATAAATAGTTAGTGTAGAACAAGGATCGTTTGAGCAGTACGCCAAAGACACAAACCAGACCGAGATCAAGGGATACCTCGTCCACCTGAGATGGAGGGAATGGTGTTCTTTGAGCAGAAATAAACTAGCATCTGAAAAAATTTGAAATGAGTGCACGCACATTCGAAAGAGGTTAGCTCGTTGCTTGGGTAGCTTCCGCATCCATAACTATGCCTTAAATTTTTTTTAATTTTTGCAGTACATTTTTCCACCCCTCCTTCATCTCACTACTTTCCAACATGTAGTTATCATTATTCTTACAACAACTTATTCTTCCTCTTCCCGCAGAAGGCCCCTTTTGCCCACCTTTTTCCGCATGATCTTCGCAAAGATCCTAGTCCTGTTGGAACTGCGCTCTCGTCCAAGAAGTTTCTTTTTTCTTGCGCAGGAGATGATCCTTCTTGCAGTGCTCCGCCACCTGGATGACGATGATGCTGAGACGACAACAACAACACCTTATTACCCATTTCTTTTTCCGTCAAAGTAGGGGAAGGGCTTCTGCTAGTACGACGCTCTGACACTGGTTTAGGAAAAAAGAGTTTTGGGGAAGCGCCAACTGAGGTGGACAAATCTTCACGCTGTCGGCCCAGACGAGTACCAGACAACACCGCACCAACGGGGGTCGTGGAAGGGATGTGGTCATGGTTTTGTTCGCTCCTATAGTCCTTGTGGACGACGTGGTCTTCGAAGTCTACTAGCTGAGGAGCAGAAGTAACATTTACTTTCTGTGAGGAGTAGAAGTGGCCTCTTGATGTTTTTTCCACTTCTTCATCAGGCGATCTTGAAGCACAAGATCTGCTTTTTAGATTTTTTTTTTTTTGGTCCGCTTCGTCTTCTGACTTATCCCCGCTTGAGGCCCAAGGCGGTCGCTTACCGCTAATTGATTCGCCGCTAGTTGGGTTCTTAGAGTTAGAGAGCCCCGAGAGTATTGACCTGACCTGAAAGCAAATAAGTACATAGTTTTTCTATTTTGGTATGGTCGCCGGTGGGTATTGAAAGTACGAACCCGGCACAATCAATGACTAGACTACGCATCATAGAAAGACTACAGTAGACCTGCTTCATATCTAAAAATTATAGTAATCGAGCCTACAACTACTTCAGAAGATTCTCCCGTAACAGTAAGGAAGCCTACAGGCGGTGCTCCAGCCCAAGTAGGTATAATCTCTTGCTCTGGATTTAGTAAACGTTCCTGCACGGTTGTCCATCCGGAATGGGCTACATGTGTTGACGAACTGTGTGTCGTCAGCCGCTCCCATGCAGCCGCCCCCTGTGGTCGTACTTCTTGCTCCCCTTCTTGTAGTACTTGTTGTAGCGTAAGGCTTCCGAGGCTTGCGCGCAGTGCGTCTGCTTCGTCCAATTCTTCGAGAGATAGCCCACCCGCAAAGCAGCTTGCCCAAGCATTTTTGGAAGCAAGCAACAGGACAAGAAATGCAACAAGTGCGTGCGAAGGCATTTTTTAATCTTTTTTTCACGGTAAAAGTTGATGCTTGTAACAAGGTATCAGCGTGAAGACCCTTATATTTTAGTATTGCAAGAGGGCTCACGACCTCATCTTCAGTCAATATAATAGCCTGTAAAAATCATCGATGATTTTGAAGAAAATAAAACTAGGAGCGCTTTAGTTGTACTTTCTACTTCAGCGCCGCGCCTCTTTGCACGTTTACAGCGAAGTCGCCCGCAAAAGTCCCGGACTTCTTGGGAAGAAAGCAAGCGGAAGGCGGTCCGCGAGTGTCGGCGACTCATCGCGGACCGGCTGCCGGGTTTGGAGCACGAGGACCGCAACCGGGCCTGGCGGCCGGGGCTCGTGGCTCTTCCCTCCATAGCCCCGTCCCTTTGCACGTTCACAGCGCCGAAGCCCGGAGAAGTCCCGGACTTTATTTTGGGGAGAAAGCAAGCGGGAGGCGGTCCGCGTGTGTCGTCGACTTATCGCGGACCGGCTGCCGGGTTTGGAGCACAAGGCCGGCAACCGGGCCAGAAGGCCGGGGCCCGTGGCCCTTCCCTCCAAAGCCGCGCCCTTCTGCACGTTTACAGCGCAGAAGCCCGCAAAAGCCCCTGGCTTTTAGGGAGAGAGCAGGCGGAGGGCTGTCCGCTTGTGTCGTCGACTTGTCGAAGACCGGCCGCCGGGTTTGGAGCATGGGGCCCGCAACCGGGAGAGGCGGCCCGTGCGCGTGGGCCTTCCCGCCAAATCCGCGGCCGTTTGGGCGTTCAGCTTGGGAACCCTTCAAAGGTCGGGGCCTTTCGGTCCTTCCGGTCGCGGTGGGCAAGGGAGCGAAGCCCCGTGGGCTTCCCACGGGGTTCCCAACGGTCGGCCATCGTGCGGGAGACGGGGTCTGGCTCGGATCGCCATCTATAGGGGCATACGGGAAACTAATGGAGGAAAGTGGCAAGCCATTCCCCCATTAGTTTCCAACGAAGGTGCGACTTTTTCGCTCCTCTCCGACACTTGTAGCGAGAGAGCCGGGTCTTTGAAAGCAGTGGGCGACTGCGCGCTCGCAATGTCCTTGGCCGTCAAGAGCGTGCGGCCTTTAAACCCTGAGAGTGCCAGACTTGCAGAAGGGGAGCGGAACGGATGGCCCCAACGGAGAGGGCGCCCCCATTGGTGGCGGCTCTTCTCACGAGTCTGAAACTTTTAGGGTTTAAAAACCAATGAGCTTTTTTAACCCTGACTGCTTCAGATTTAGAAAGGGCCAGCGTTTTCTCTGCATTAGTTTCCCGCGCGACCCTATAGAGGGCGGCCTCGTCCTTAACGGGAGACGGGGGGCCGCGGAATCTAGTGCGGGCCCGCATCCCGGCGCCAGCAGATCCCGGGAAAGGGACACGCTTCCCGGTAGCTTACCCGCTGGCCGCGGGGAAGGGCGGTCGCAAACCCAAGCAGCGGGGGGGTCGGGTCGAGATCACCCTTTACCAAGCCGGATGAGAAAACCTATTAGGGAGGCTTTCCGCCCCCCTCCGTTTCCTGGACCTCGGCCTTCTCGCTCCTGCCTCCCTGGCCTCCTGTGGGGTCTCCACCCCTGCCGCCTGCTGGGTCCCTAGTGGTCTACGGTTTGGCTTAGGTCGCCCTCTATAGCGTCCTACGGGAAACTGATGGAGAAGAGCGGCAGTCCGTTTTCCACATTAGTTTCCACCAGAGTGGCGGCTTTCTCGCTTCTATCCGACGCCTGTAGCGAGAACGCCGGGACTTTGAAAGCCGTTGGTGGCTGAAAGAATCAGACCTACAGAAGAGAAAGGGAACGGATGGCGCCAAGGGTGGCGGCTCTTCTCACGAGTCTGAAACTTTTAGGGTTTCAAAGTCTGCGACGTTTCTAAACCCTGAGAAGCTCATCTCTGCAAAGGGCCAGCGCCTTCCCTGCAGAGGTTTCCCGTAGGGCTTTCGAGAGGGCGATCGCGTCCCTAAAGTGGTCCACGTGCAAAGGAAGCCGGGGGGGCGGGGGAGGGGCGCAGCTGCCGGGAGGCTAGTGGTGACCTTATAGGAGGCCAAGAAGGCATCGGCGAGAGGCTCCGGTAAACTGAGGGGGGTGGAAGGCAACCCCTATGGGTTTTCCGGTGGCCCTCAATAGACGGCGACCGCGACCCTTGGGGGCAGGGGGGTTTGGCTTAGGTCACCCTCTACACCGTCCTACGGACAAATAATCCTAATGGAGAAAAGTGCTTACTGGTTTTCGCCATTAGTTTCCGCGGAAGTTGGGGCTTTCTCGCTTCTATCCGATGCCACTAGCGAGAAAGCCGGAGCTCTGAGGGCCATTGAAGTCAGACCTTGGCCGACGCTCAGAGGCCGATAGACGGCGGCGCTTTTGAGGGAGGAAGACCGCAGACCGCTTTTGCCATTAGTTTGCACGAAAAGCCGGACCTTCTCGCTTCTATCAGGCACCGGTAGCGAAAAGGCAGGACTCTTGACACTGCTTGCGAACCTTGCCTGTGAGTTCATCTCTGGCGCCGTTTATCGGCAAAGACAAGCTAAGAAAATCGAAGGCACAAAAACGGTCCGCATTGCCGCCTCCTCGTCCTGGAAGTGCCCCGCTTAGCGGCTTTCGCGACTTGCTTCCTCTTGGTTTTTTGTCTTTTGGTTTCGTTTCATGTGGTTCCCCGCGCCCCTCCAGGGTCCACCGCGCCAGTCTGCAGATGTGTGCTGGGGGATTCTGGAGGGGCGCGGGGATTTGGAGGGTGCCCGAGGTTCTTGGCTCGCAACTGGGTGGGGGTTTTCCAGGAGGGAGCGCATTTGGCGGCGAGTGTTCTGCGGTGCGGACTCGTATCATGCCCGTCAGGGTTGAACTTTGTCCGGATTTTTGCCGTCCTTAGTTGAATCTTCTCCATTCAGGCCCCACCTGTTTGTGGTCAGATTTTTCACCATAGAAAACCGGAGAGGCTTGAGGCAGTCCGCCCGAGGTTCTTCGTCCTTGGGTCTTTTCATGTTGTTAAGTGTTGGACTTTTGACCAATCGGCGCCCCGAGGCTCTCGCGCCGGGTGGGATTAGTTACAAGGAAGAGAGACACGCCGCCGCCTCTAAATGGCCAGGCCATCCCCCACGCGCGCCGCCGTGCGTGCGCAGATTGCCGGGGGGGTTTGCTGGCTTTGTTCGCACTCTTTTGAAATACTTCAGCGGGGAACTTTTCGGGGGTTTCGCCGGAATTGAGTAGACCCCTCTACTGTTTGCATTTCTGATAAAAAGCTAAACAGATGCCGGCAGATTTTTTCCAAAAATGGCCGCGCGAGCTGGAACACGGCAAACGGTCGCGGGGCCTATTCAATTTCTTGGCATTTTTCAAAACAGGCCGGGCCTGTTGGCGCTTCAGTTCCAAAGGGCTCGCGCCCCCTCTTTTTGTTAGGTTTCGACGGTGTAGCGTGCTCGCCGCGCCTCTCGTGCTTCTGCAGGTGGTTCATTAGAATGGCGCCAAGTCAGCTAAGAACTGCACAGAGACGGCCTCTACTGCCGGCTCCTCGTTCTGGAAGTGCTCCGCTTAGCGGCTTCCGCAACTTGCTTCCTCTTGGTTTTTCTGTCTTTTGGTTTCGTCTCATGGGACTCCCCGCGCCCCTCCAGAGTCCACCGCGCCAGCCTGCAAATGTGTGATGGGGGACCCTGGAGGGGCGCGGGGATTTGGAGGGTGCCTGGGGTTCTTGACTCGCAACAGGGTGAGGGTTTTCCAGAAGAGAGCGCCATGGGCGGCGAGTGTCCGGCGGATTCGTATCATGCCCCAAACGGGGGGCTTTTTCCCGATTTTTGCAGTCCTTGGCTGCACCTTCTCCAGAGTCAAAGGAAACTGGAGAGGTTTGTGGTGGACTCTTTTCCAAAAAAATACGAGGCAACAACTGTCACCGACGTCCTTTCCCTTGTGCACAGTTTTGGAGGTTTTGACTTGACTCTGCTCCCAGAGTCAACCCCAAACCCTCACACAGTGCCCGCGGGCATTCAGGATTGTACTCGTGTAATAATTTTACGCAAAACAATCCCCCCAAAACCTCCCAAATTTTTTTGGCTCTCCCAGCTGGGAGCCGAGTACTAAACCCCCCGAAACCGATACCCGCACGAAAGTCGAAACCATTCAGGGAGGACATTTCGCGAATTCGAAACGGCTAAGGGACTCGCAAAACGGCTTTAAAGTTCCAAGGCTTTCTTTTTTAATGAGAAGCGTGTCGAAATCTGCTCGCTCAGATAGGCCCACGAGGAGAACTCATCACAGAACTCGACGAGCATGCCCAAGCCCTCGCATCGGGTTCGATTCCCGCATGGCACGAACCGGATACGCAGTTTTTTATCTTATTTGCAAATATTCACCCGAAAACTATCTCCCAAGTTAAAAAACTGCTTTGAAACTTACGGCGAATATTCCCAAATATTCTCCAAATATTCGCAAATATTCGAATATTCTAAAATACTAACAAAGCAAAAAAGAGGAAGACCGTCGCAACGTCTCCGACAAAAATCGCCGCAAGGGTTTCCCGGTTCTCCTTATCGGTTTCGCTTCGTCATATTCTTCCAAAAGATTGGCCACAGGCGGGAGGCCTCATCGGTCTCCACGTGGCGGCTTTTCGATAAAACCGCGCGCGCCTCCATCATCCGCCTGCTTCCACTTCTTTCATTTCGCGAGGTACGCGAGAAAGGTCGTCGCCGTCTTGTGTTCCCCTGGCTTGGCTCGTTTCTGCTCCAGTTTGGTCGGCCTGTGTTCTTCTGGCCTGGCTGCTCTTGTGTTCTACGTCTTCTCGTGTGCTCTCCTCGTGTGCTCTTGCCGCGTGCCTAATCTCAGTGCCGTGGCGCGCCGTCTCTCTGGCGGCCGTAGGCCGCCAGGGACGAGGGGGCAGAGGGTTGCCTTGCTGGGCTGTTCGCGCTGGATTATGCGGCGCACACCACGCGCCCACCAGCGCAGCGCGCCCCAGGGACGAGGGGGCAGAGGGTTGCCTTGCTGGGCTGTTCGCGCTGGATTGTGCGGCGCACACCACGCGCCCATCAGCGCCCACCAGCGCAGCGCGTCGTCCCTCTGGCGGCCTACGGCCGCCAGGGACGAGGGGGCAACGCGTGACCATCTCGCCCCCCGCCCCCCCTGTACAAGGTTGAGCGTTTGCGCGGCTGTGAGTCCCTCTAACGAGCCTGCGCCGAAAAGTGCGCCTCCGGACTGTGCCCACCGGTGTAACCTTGTACAGGGGGGCGGGGGGCGCGGGATACAACGGGAGGCGGGGAGAGGCGTCAGATAAACTGCCACCCGTGTAACTGAAGAGCTAAGGCATGCCCTATCGCCCCGCTGGCGGCCGGTGCGCCAGACGGCGCGTCTTGCCGAGCTTCTGCGGTCTTACCGAAAGACGCTCGCGAGTGAATTTGTCCCCCTGGCTCTCTTCGTGAGCGTGTGCTACCTATACCGGGCGCACTTCTGAGAGCTACAGGCGCACAGGGCTAGCCTTTGCCTGTGATGATGCTCCGGACTCTTAAAAAGAGGGGCGGGCCCGTGTCTCATGGTGTCGACTGTCGTCTCGTTCGGTTTGTGTCGGTAGCTGGAGGGATTACAGAGGAGCCGGGCACGCCGAGCAAGCGGCGAAACCGATAAGAGAACGGCGGAAGCATCTGAAAATATCGAAAATGGCCCAAGAGTGCCGCTGCTTCTTAACGGTTTCGCCTAAGAGTTTCACGAGGAAGCTAGTTCGTTTTTGGGATTTTTGAATGGTTCAAAAATTATAAAAATTAATAATCTGACAGCCCGATTGAAGACGGGTGCCAATCTCATAGAAAATTTCTGATTTTAGAGAATGTAAAAAATGATTTTTTTGGAAAAAAAAAATTTTCGAAGTTTTTGAAAAAAGTCAAAAAACATCAATAAAATTCAAGTTTAACGAGATATATTTAAAGCTGTTACAGATCCATTGGTATTATATATTTTTTCAGGTGCCATCATGCAGTTTTTATCACAATTTTTTTTATACAAATACTTTTCTATTCCAAAAACTTTGAAATTTTATCGTTTTCTTTTCATGAATTCACTGAAATATATTAAGTATATACGACCTTGTAACATATGTAAGGAAATTTCCGCTTTCATTTTTTATTTTGAAATATTTTCAAAAATTTTCCCGAAAAAAATATATATAATTAATTGGATTCATTAAAAGAATTCAAAATTTTTGAAATTGATCATGTTAATCATAGCTTTCAATCATTGCATTTCTAGACTTTTTTTATTTTTTAAATTTTTTTTCCTGAAAAATTGGAGAGAGTAAAAATACTGAAGAAAATAAAAAATCGAGCAGTTTTTTTCTCTATCTGAGCCGTGCACGCCTCTACTTTGCTCGTACGTTCCTCCGCTTTCTCAGGAGCTCGCATGGAGCATATTCCCCGAGCTATTTGCGCCCCCTGCTTTTTTTCTCTAAGCCACCTACCGAGGCAGGGAGTCAGCCTCTATAGGCGTCCGTTGGGAACCAAAGAAAAGAAGGTGCTGGCCCTTTATGACTTCCTTAGAACGGGCACGAACCCCCCCCCCCCCCCCCCCCCCCCCCCCCCCCCTCCCCCAGACTCCACCGATTTCCTCTCCTACTGGGAACGCAGTCGGGGTCAGCGCAGGGCGCGCGCGTTAAAGACAGGGGCGCCCCATATAGGGCCCCACTGGAAACCAATGCAAGGAAGGCGCTGGCCCTTTGTAACTTCCTCGCGATCGGCATGGAGTCCCCATCACGCTCCGCCGGTTCCTTGCCCTACTGGGAACGCCGTCGAGGCCATCGCAGGCCGCGCAATAAATCCCGTAGCGCGTTCCTGTTGTGTGCGAAACTGGTGCCCAGAACCCTGCTCCCGCCACTAGGTGGCGCGCAGTCCTCGCAATTCCCTGCGGATTGCGACTCCCTTCGGGCTGGGGAAGTGATCCCCTTGAGAGGCCGCCACTTTTCGGGGCAGTAACTGCCCGCGACCGTGGGCCCGTTTGTTTGCGGGTCGCGAAACTGGTGCCGAAGCCCTTGCTTCCGCCATCAGGTGGCGCGCAGTCCTCGGAACTCCCTGAAGGGTTGGGAAGGTGATCCCCTTAAAAAGCCGCCGCCCTTCGAAGCCGTGACTGCCGCGATAAGTCGAGAACAGACGCGCGGCGCTGAGCTGCCTAGCAGCCGGCCCGCGATAAGTCGAGAACAGACGCGCAGCGCAGGGCTTCCTAGCAGCCGGCCCGCGATGCGTCGACAACAGACCCGCAGCGTGGAGCTGCCTAGCAGCCGGCCCGCGATGGGTCGAAAACAGACGCGCAGCGCAGAGCTGCCCGGCAGCCGGCCCGCGAGAAGTCGACAACAGACGCGCAGCGCAGAGCTGCCCGGCAGCCGGCCCGCGAGAAGTCGACAACAGACGCGCAGCGCAGAGCTGCCTAGCAGCCGGCCCGCGATTAGTCGACAACAGCCGCGCAGCGCCGAGCTGCCCAGCAGCCGGCCCGCGACAGGTCGACAACAGACGCGCAGCGCGGAGCTGCCTAGCAGCCGGCCCGCGATAAGTCGACAACAGACGCGCAGCGCGGAGCTGCCGAGCAGCCGGCCCGCGATAAGTCGATAGGCGTCCCGTCCGTAATAGTTTCGGACCTGCAGAAGGGGAGGGAAAAGGACGGCCACGCGGAAGGGACTCCTCACGGGCCTGAAGCTTTTAGGAATTAAGTGCCAGGCGGTTTCTAAACCCTGAGGGCGTCAGGCTCAGAGAAGGCAAGCGGAAAGCCCGGCCGCGCGGCTGACAGAAGCGAGAAAGCCCCACTCCCGTCGAAACTAATAGGATAAAAGTTCTCGCTCTTTCTCCAAGAAGGGCGCCAGCCAGCTCCTGTTCCCCAACGAGCGACAGCGACGGCCAAGAAGAACCCAGGCGCAAGCCCCGCGGCCAGTGCGAAAGCCCCTGCTTTCTCGTTACTTCAGCAGAATAGAAGCGAGAAAGCCGCAACGCCGTTGGAAACTAGTCGGGAAAATGGCGCACCACTTTCCTCCATTAGTTTCCCGCAGGACCCTATAAAGGGCGACCGGAACCAAACAGGCACGCGCTAGGCTTTGCAGCGTTCGCGTGTGTGTGTGCGAAGCTGATGCCTGCGGCCACGCATCCGCCATGAGATGGCGCGCAGCCCCCGCGAGACCCTTAAAAGCGCGACTTCATTCGAGTTAGGAAGTTGCCCCCCTTAGAAAGTCGCCTTTTTTCGAAGCCTTGACGGTCCGCGATCGTGCGCTTGTTTGTTTGCCTCTCGCGAAGCTGATGCCTGAGGCCTGGCCTCCGCCATTAGATGGCGCGCAGTCCTCCCAATGCGCTTAAAGGTGCGACTCCCTTCAAGTTGGGAAGGTGATCCCCTTAAAAAGCCGCCCTTTTTCAAAGCCTTGAGTGCTCACAGTCGTGGGCCCGTTTGTTTGCCTGTTGCGAAGCTGGTCCCTGAGGCCTTGCCCCCGCCATTAGGTGGCGCGCAGTCCTCGCGATTCGCTGAAAAGTGCGACGCTCTTCAAGTTAGGAGGGAAGGCGCCCCCCTTAAAAAGTCGCCCCCTCTCAAGGTCTTGCCTATCCGCGATCCATCGCGCGCTTGTTTGTTTGCCTGTCGCGAAGCTGGTGCCTGAGGCCTCTTCTCCGCCATTAGATGGCGCGCAGTCCTCGCAGCTCGCTTAGAAGTGCGGCTTTTTTCAAGTTGGGAAGGTGACCCCCTCCAAAAGCCTTGAGTGTCGGACCTCCCGTCCGCGAGAAGTCGAGAACAGACGCGCATCGAAGAGCTGCCTCGCACCCGGGCCGCGACAAGTCGACAACAGACGCGCAGCGCCGGGCTGCCCAGGTAGCAGGGCCAACAACCAACGCCAAAGTCGAGGCTCTTTCACTCCTTAAGCTTAAGCTGAATAGAAGCGAGAAAGTCGCAACTTCGTGGGAAGCTAATGCGAAAAAAGGCTTGCCACTTTCTTCCAGTCGTTTCCCGTAGGCCCCTAGAGGGGGCGACCTAAACCAAGCGCAGCCCTCCCCGCCTCCTCCCATTGGGACCACGGTCGCCCTCTTTAGCGGACCAGGTGAAACCCACGGGGGAGCGCGTCCCTTTTGCGGAATCTGACCGGGGTGGGACCTAGGCCCGCCCTAGATTCCACGGCCCCCCTTCTCCAGCGCGATGACCAAAAGAACCCGTGGGGAACTCACTGGGAGGGCCAACTGAATTCCGCGCCCCTGCTTGCCGCGACCGAAGGGCCCCGACCTTCGAAGAGTTTCAAGGCCTAACGCTTGAAAGGCCACGGCTTTGGAGGGAAGGCCCACGGGCCCGGGCCGTCTGTCCCGGTTGCGGGCCCCAAGCTCCAAACCTAGAAGCCGGTCTGCGAAGAGTAGACGACACACGCGGACTGCCTTCCGCTTGCTTTCTCCCCAAGAAGCCCGGGGCTTTTGCGGGCTTCTGCGCGGTGAACGCGTAGAAGGGCGCGGCGCTGGAGGGAAGGGTCGCGCGCCCGGACCGTCTGACCAGCTTGCGGGGCCCGTGCTCCAAACCTGGCAGCGGTCCGCGATAGGTCGACGACGCAAGCGGGCCGCCTTCTGCTTGCTTTCTCCCCAAGGGCCCGGGGCTCTTGCGGGCTCCTGCGCTGCAAGCGTGCAAAAAAGCGCGGCTTTGGAAGGAGTGCCGGCGCGCCCGGACGGTCGGGCCCGGTTGCGGGCCCCGTGCCACAAACCTGGCAGCCGGTCCGCGATAGGTCGACGACACGCGCGGACTGCCTCCCGCTTGCTTTCTCCCCAAAAGTGCGGGGCTTTTGCGGACTCCTGCGCCGTAGGCGTGCAAAAGAGCGCGGTCTTGAAGGGAAGGGCCACGCGCCCGGGCCGTCTGGCCCGGTTGCGGGCGCCGTGCTCCAAGCCCGGCAGCCGGTCCGCGACAAGTCGACGACGCACGCGGACCGCCTCCCGCTTGCTCTCTCCCTGAAGGTCCGGGGCTTTTGCGGGCTTCTGCGCTTTAGGCGTGTAAAAGAACGCGGGCGTTGAGGGAAGGCCCACGCCCCCGGAGCGCCTTGCCTGGTTGCGGGCCTCGTGCTCCAAACCTGGCAGCCGGTCCGCGACAAGTCGACGGCGCACGCGGATCGCCTTCCGCTTTTTTTCTGCCCAAGGGTCCTGGGATTTTGCGGGCTTCTGCGCTGTAAACGTGCAGAAGAGCGCGGCTTCGAATGGAAGGCCCACGCATCCGGGCCGCCTGGCCCGGTTGCGGGCGATGCGCACGGCAGCACACCCTCACTCCTGAACACCCTGCGAACCCGCCCGTTCTTCCAACTCCTGGCGCGCTTTGCCTTCGGGGCGATCCCGGTTTCTTTTTTTGCTGCTGCGCTCTGTGATGGCTTCACACGCCGCAGCCTACGAGGCTTGAGCGTCCTCCGACTTTCTGTCCGCGTGTGTCGGTGAGAAGTTCCTTGCGTTTTTTTTTTCCGTGGCGACTGGGCTTTTCCCACCGCACTGAAAGCACTAGGACGGAGACACCGACCAGCAGGGGGCGGGCATTTCTCGGTGGATCGGAACCCGGTTTGAAATGCATGCCCCGGCACTTTCTGTTCACATCATCATCACCCGCCATCACCACCGCCACGAATGTGGCCACGATCGTAGCTGCTTTGGCTGAAAAAAGGGTCAGAAGAGTTAGGGATATTTATCCAGGAAATGTTGACCAGCATGTTCAGCTCCAGCTTACGTAGAAGCCGAGGACCATGGCTGGCCCTTTTGCGTGCTGCCCTTCTTCTCGGAAGCCGTAGCAGCTGCAGCAGCAGAAGCCCTCCCGCAGCAACATCCACGCGGCCACATCAATGGCAGCAGCGTGGTGCGCGAGTGCTACTATCCTTGTGCCTACATCACGTGCTACTGCTAGTCAAGTGGCACCCCGCTATAGTTTCCTGGCAGCGTGCACTAGTTTCCAACAACCCTGCACCGGCGACGACCTGGCCCATCATGGGGGTTTGGGCTTCAACCGATTACATCCCCGATCCGACTCGGCTTTACCCCGACGAAGACATTTTCGAGCTGCTGGGCCCTGGTTTATGTCGGCAAGACCGAAAACTTCTACATCGACTCGCAAGGACGTTCTACTACTGTTAAGACGAGGCAAGGACGCTCTACTACTGTCATGCCGTAGATCATTTTTGTCTATTTGCTTTCTGACTTCTCTAAGCCCAGCAACAGTGCGAGGATGCTTGCTTGGCAGAGGAAGGCTGTACGGGGTTTACGATGTTGCAAACGCTTTACGTCCACTGCGAAATTCACGGGACCAAAGCCGCACTGCAATTAGGAGCTTAATAAATAAAAGTAATTTCTTTTGTTCCCCAAAGGTGCACTGCTATTAGGAACTTGCCACTAGATAGACTGTTTTTTGCGAATAGAAACTTAATCAAAATTAATGACGCACTCTGGCCAAATTTGATAGTCAGACCTACTGATATGACTATACAAAACGAAGTTCTCAATAATTGATCGTGGCTTAATTAGTTTCCTTATTCCTTTGTGTCGATTAGGGACTTAGTTAGAGAACCAATTTTTTTAGAAGCTTTCGTTCGTTTTTTCTCTTTTTCATCAAAAGACGTCGAAGTAGTTTTCGTAATGAATCAAAGTGGAATCAGAGTGGGTGGAATCAAAGTGGTTCTAAGCCGAAGCAGTACAGTATTACAGTCTCCGCCATGGACCTACTATCCGGGGCAAGCGTCACGGCCCGAAACGGTAGAACTCACAGGTGGAAGCGGGTTAGCCACTATGGACAGCAGACGTGATCACGTTACATGTTACTTGTTATAGATAGGATAGTATGTTGTGTGTCTTTAAGAGTCATAGAATATTGATGGCGTTACACTTGGAAGAAGTATCTTGGTCTTTGATGCCGCTGATAGAATAAAAAGTTTTTTAACCATAATCAATAATTTATTTCTATCGTAAAAAATGTATCTTCATTCTTCTGGGCGCTGGAGGCCAAAATGGAACTAGTGGCGGATATACTTCGCCATTTTTCGTCGGCAGCGGTTGTTATCGTCGCAAAAGTGTGCCGTTTTGCGAAGCGCCAAAAGTTATGGTGAATTCCTAGTTTCTTTGGAGGTTTTTCTTCGTCCCAATCATAGTGGAAGCTGGAGCTCACATCTACTTCTACTTGTGATGTGTGGTGTGTAGTCGTATTCTCTAAAAATAATTTTTTTCGTTACTGGTGGTCATGGTTAGATCAACCTGGGAGTAGTTGTCTCGAAGGTCGCGTTATAGCCTTGGACGGAGAATGTCATTTGCGATGCCAACCTTTCTTTTATGGGCGAAAGTGAAAATAATCATGCACAAATGCGAATGTGCCTATGACAGACCACGACGTAGTGTCCCTTCTAATCCCGTTAGCACACATTACTACCATCTGCCACTCCCACAATACCCATTTACGTTTACCATGTGCTATCACAATGCCAAATTTTTCCCTGTTTAAAAATAGACGTACAGTAGATTCTCTTCTAATCGGCCTACCCCAGTGCGACCATGTACAAGTGTCAGAGCGATGGACGGCTAATCAGTGGCCCGTTTGAGGCTGCTTGTTTGAGCAGTTTATTAAGGTAGTCTACCGCTGACGCATCCCCCGAACCATGCATCCTTGGTTCCTCTTTTTCAAGGTTTTTTTTTTCCTCAAAGGGTGTTCGCCTTACTCTCAAAAAGAGGAAGATGCGACGTGGTAGCTCTAAGTTTAGAGTTGACCGAATTGCATGAAGGCAGAGAAGAAAAATATCCTGACGCTAGACGCATCGCACCTACGAACCAAACATGGTGGCATAGTAATACCGACGTGGCTCTGGTGTATCATCCCGTTTTTTTATGTGTCAAAAAAATAATCATTTGCCAAAATATTTTTCGAACCGTGATGAATCGTGACGTGACTCTGAAACCGTGAACCGTTGACAAAGTACTCTCTGGATACTTACTTCCCCATATTAAAAAATCCTCGATATAATTTATCCTTTCCGGCGATCCAGATCCAAGGAAAATCCCGATCTCTACAATTTTGATTTATCGACTTCCGATTTACACTGCTCTAATTTCGCCATTCCGAAGCGTGTATCGATTTCCGATTTACACTGCAGAATTGGAGCTGTTGGCCATATGCAACGGTTACGAACACTATCCGCACATGGAACCGAAGAATCCACATCACATGCATCTTCCGCCAACTGTGGATCTCTTGTTAAGGCGAAGATTGGTTAAGATTGGTTATAAGAAATAGAAATAATGGTTGCTTACTTGTATTTTTGCTATCTGATTAAGTTTACCACTCAGGAGACTTGATTGGTTACTTGTAGCTGCTATGTGGTACGAATGAATGAGTGAATGAATGAGTGAATGAATGACGTTTTTTCATTAGAATGGAGGTTCTACAGTGATGAAGTCACTTATAGATCACCTATAGATGAAATAGAATAGAAGAAGCAGTGAAAGGGTCTTTGGTTGACTTTAATCTTAACAGAACTGAGACACAATTGCCGAACACGACTTGGGCAGGAAACATGACACATGAGCAAGTTTGGCGTTGCATGATCCTAGTGGTAGTTTTTGTTGATCTTCATAGTAATGACCATGATGATGAAGATCGCGAACGAGATGTGGGATCTCGTGCTTGCAAACAGAATGCTCTGACTGGTGACTTATTTTATTTGGTGAGTGATCTTATACCTTCACACTTGGTTGACTTTAATCTTAACAGAACTGAGACATGGTTTCCAGCACGCAATGCAATTGCCGAACACGACTTGGGCAGGAGAAGTCCTTTCCTGTGAATTCAACATCACTCGTGTCCGAGTGATGCCTGCTGGGATGCTTTTATGAAGGTGGGGGTGTCGTGGCGTGGCAGCATAACTAGGAGGTATTTCAATTTTTCTCACAGATGAAAGCTTCATTTGGGGGTATTGATCTTCTAGCCATTTTTGTCGTGAAAACTGGCATCATTTACATTTGTCTTTACAGCGAAAACAAAAATTGTTTTCTTGGGTAGCTCCTAAGCTTCACTGAGTCGTTATATTCAGCAAAGATATTTTCATCAAACAGCACTCAAGCTTTGTTATCCTGTGTCTAGCATCATCTCTATTTCGATCTCTAACTTCTCGTTCCCCAAGTGAGCGTGCGGACTACGAAAGGGATTTGAATTTGCGGCTTGCGGACAGTGTGGGAAAAATTGGAGAAGCTTTGTGGCATAACTTTAGGTTCAACCGGATCCCAAACTTGTTGCCACGAGTGAACAGAGGCGCGGAATTTGCGAGAGCGAATTACGTCAAAGTGAGGCAACCTTTTCGAGAAGAACTCTGTTCGGAGTATTTTACTTTGGATTTAAGGCAATAAGTTGGGACAGTTGCAGAAGAATCGGTGGTCAGTAACCTTCAGCCATGAACTAAGTATGATATTTTACTTTGCCAGCTACACCTTCTAAATATTTTTTGATCTCCGCTACTGCTTTCTTTACCATAACAAGATTAGTTTTTCCCCCCATCTCACCCAATGAAATCTAAGCCTCAACTACGTGGGTTGCCAAGCAGCGACCACTACGAATCTCCGATGCCAGTCGTGGGAGCAGCTAGTTCCGCATTTGCATCACTTCTCTTTGGCTACACAGCATGAGGCCGTTCTCACGGACAATCGTGGGTACAACACTGAGATTAAGCAGGGTTCCCGCATTTTTGCATTCTGCACGTGCATGATCCTTGGCTTTTATTTCTACGAAGAAAATACTTACGTCAGGGAAGATGTTCCGAAGAATGCAATTCCGGAACCTCCAATCAGAATAGCTTGCTGAAAGCAGGCGTGTCGATTGCAGATCGGAGACGAGAGGAAGTGAAAGGTAGCAGTGTTGGAAATAGCAACAGCGGTAGCACCTCGGCAGCAAGTTCTAGCACAAGTGCCGCCGATGAGTCTAGTACAAGCGCCACATCGTCGTCGTCGTCGTCAAGAGGCGTTACTGTATCTGCGGTGCCTAGCACAGCGATGATTGGGGACACACGGATTGAGCTTTACGACGTAAATTACAACCAAGAGATGGCCCTGGCAGTCGCTGCAGCCTCCACGGCACCGCCTGAGGCTTTCCCAGCATTAGCAGCGGCAGCGGGAATGATGTTAAGGATAAAGGGAAGGAGCAAATCAACGAAGATGTACTACTTCGTATTGAAGATGATGTAGACTACGAACAAACTCTATCTCATGTTGGAGGCAGACACTTGTGCTGCTTGGAATGCCTTCACTAGGGTAAAAAAGATGACACAATCCATCGTGGGTCGTCTCCAGTATTTAGTAATCCACAATCATTCTGAATCGCGATTTTTATGAGTTGATGACATGCAATCTTCTCTACGGATGACATCTCCTTCACACATCTTCTCTACTTCTCTAATGCCCGACACTGGAACAACCGCAGCACCTTCTGCAGCAACCTCATCCCAGGGCGGATCTCCCTCATCCTTAAGCGTTACTACATTGCATTCTTCACTGCCATCCTTGGCTTTTTTTCCAGTAGGAAAAGGGTCAGAGATGATCTGAAGAATGCAATGTCGCAACCTCTAACATCCACCGATGCTACAGGTGGGCCCTTTTATGGGACACCTCTCCTCCAAGAACCTCCTTTACCCCACAACTACTGCCGCAATCCTGACGGACGTAATCCTGGCGTCAGTGTCCGGGGTGGAAGTTCGAAAATATGTTAAGGCTCAGACGACCTTGAATACTTATTTCATTTCCTGTTACTGAAAGAATTTGAGATTCTTTACCATGAATCTTTCATTTTTCCTGTTACTGAAAGAATAAGAATAATTCTTTCAGTAGTCTAAGCATTCTGAATTTCCTTTCTGTCCCTTTTTCCTTCTTAGGCTTTTAGGGAGAAATATACTAGGCAGCAGACATGAATATTGTTTTGAGCTCATCTAAATCGGGTGCCTCACAGAAGACCCACTGCTACGATGGGACTATTGCAAGCCGATGGATTGGTACCCTGTTCCTAGGGTCTGCAAGTTCTTGGAGATGGACGTCGAGTTAGAGGTGAACATCGCAGGTGCAGGGGTGAAGTTTACGCCTGATTTGAACGCTGGAAACTTCAGCAGGGACGCTGTAACTCGCGGCAATGCTGCCATAGATCTCCTCGCTTCCCGAGAAGAAGACTGGAGAGCATTGAACGATTACAATGCGTTACTGGAGGACCGAGGACAGAGCGGTGGTAGTGGTGGTACGATTGGAGGAGGAGGAAGTAGTATGATCTTCAGTAGAAGTACTATACGGATATAGTATGATCTTCAGTGGGCCTCCGTTCTTGTTCTTGCAGAAGAAGTACTATACGTATAATTTAGAGTCGTGTCAATGTTTATTTTTATACATCTTGTTTTTGGAACCAGTTTTGTTCTATCGAGAAATAGTAGATCCATCAAGAGCATGTGCATGTTGGAAACAAACAGTAGAAGTTAATTTGTCATCCGTAGAGAAGGCATACGTAATTTAGAATGTAGTGAATGGGAAGGAGAAATTGTTTGACTGTGAAGATTCATGATACTGAGAATCCCGCCAACTACGGACTTCTAATTCAACGAACACTGGCACGATTACGAGTGCATCATTGTGGGCTTGGGGACAACTGACCTATTTCTTCACAACCACGACTTCAACCACAACAGTAGTCCTTTTTCTCAGTGGAGACAGCGGCTTGCTGTTCCGGCCAGAATTGGCAGTACTGGGCAACGCAGTACAATTAGCAGGACGTCGTCGGGAATTGACTAGTTCTAGTAGTAGTGGTTCGTCTTCTACAGGGACAACAAGTTTCGGAACTGGTACCACTACAGGGAATGCCACTAGTGCCGCACAAGCTACTTCTCATATGTTGTCTCTCACCTGGAGTTCTGCTGGTGATCCTCAACAACAAGGGATATCAAGTGATGATTTCTTCTATGTGGATGATTCTGAGCTAAAACGAGCACAGCAGAGTCAAGGCGTGCCTTTCTTTGCGTATTTGGTCCCCTACCAAGAGGAGAATGACGCTAAGACGAACTGCACGACGATTCATCCTTAAGGCTAGTGGTAGAGGCATTTTTCCGCTATTCTTGTTCTTCTTAAGTATTTCTGCAGTAAGGAACAGGAAAAAGGAGAAGCCGTAGGAGAAGTACATGACACGTTCACACTTATGTTGTAAATCTGGTAGTCAGGAGTTGTACCTCAACGATAACTTCCAGTAGAAAGTACCTAAACGGCATGTACTAACCCATTGCATCTATTGCCACCCCAGCATCTTCAATCGACCTGCTAGTACCTGTAACTTAATGTCACGTTCACACTGACTTTGTGAATCTACATCTAGTAAGTACCTATTACTTGATATTTTCACAGTTTCATCATCGTCTGCTAACACCCTGACTTTCAACATGGTTCCATTACAGTGCTCCAGTCTCATCTTCTAACACCCTGACTTTGACGGTCCCATCACAATTCAGTGTCGCGAAGTGGATTTGACTTTGACAGCCTCTGTTGCGCAGTGCGAGGACCAAATCTTCGCGAAATATGAGGATATGACACCGATGAACGTACTGCAGAGGGCAATGGTTACTTTATGATTCTTAGACATCTGAGTAGTTTTCATAGGCTTGACATCTGCTGAATCGTGATTGGCTAGCTGAGAAGGATCAAACTGTTCAGACGACTTGCTGTGTGTTTGCTAGAAGTGATTGGACGACGTCGTGATACCGATTTTCACAAGATTCAATTATACGCCCGGTGACCCCTACGACTTTTACAGGTTCACTCATATATCTAAAATAGACAAAGAACTAGTGGTTGTTCCTTATACGACCGGTGACAATTTGTCCTCCTTCTCTTTCTCCACCTTCTCGTTCTCCACATTTGTCCCGCTTCTCGTTCTCCACCTTCTTCATACCCCACTCCTCTTCATACGACCCCACTCCTCTTCATACCCCACTCCCTCTTGGCGCGAGTGTCGGAAAGCCTGCGTAGACTACGGTTTGGAACAGCTAGGTCGCGCTCTGGAAAACGCTCTAGACCCGAATGGGCCCAAGACGTGTAGTGGTTTCCAATTCACCTACTCTTTCGGACTTTTGCTGTCGACTGCCATTAAGCCAGTGTCAATAACATCCTAATGATTTTTCCTTTTTGAGCTGTGCTGCACCCTTTTCGAAATGTGCCAGACGGGTACTGTAGAAGAATCTCTTCAACAAAGTAAAAGCAAGCATCGTCGATTAGAGTACACTAGAAGATGAATCTCTTCATCGATAGTTCGTCGACTAGAGTACTGAATCTTGAGTACTCTAATCACAGCAGTGATGGAACAAATGGCGGCATATTAGAGGAAAATCTTCCACCTGGGGCCAACATTGCGGAAAACTCTAGGGGCGAGCGGTACATGGAGAAACGGACAGAGATCGATAATTGCCTACTGTTCCAGAAAGATCAAGGGTTTTACTTGGATCCTTTGTTATGGCTTAGATACTTATTTAGTTCTTGTTTTAGGCTCCGAAGACAGAGTGTTGTGACTTTTCTTCTCTCAAGGAAATACAGCTTTTGTTGCATCTGACGCTCAAAGCACTTATAGATAAACAGCCGGCTTGTTTTCCTCTTTCCGCCTTTAGGCTATCCCTTCTTGTTAGCCATCTATATTATAGTTCGTTGGCATTTCTAATTCCCCGAATCAAAATGCCGTTTGATGTGTCTGCAGTCTACCTTATCCCGACTGGCGGTAAGCAGCCTTACGAGTGGAGAACGTACGATGGGAGCACGCCGTACCTGGTGGTGTCGCGTACGGGGGAAGCGGAGATTTCACCCATGGTTCTCCTCCTCTTCGCTGTTGGAGGCATGCTGATGTTGTTTTTTGTCTTTTTTCGCTGTGCCAGCTACATTTAAGGGTTCCAGTTGACCTATACCTACAGATAAGTACATTTAATGTATTTCTCGGCAAATATTAAGGGGAAAAGTGACACCAGATTATCTGCAAGGTTCTTGTAGATGAAGGTAGGTCGAGCGGTGGAAACTTTTACAACATTGCAAGGACGTACCTCGCTTTAGAACCGACTAAATCGCTGATCCCGTTGCGAGCGCCGAGTACCAGTTACGTCAAAAACCGGCCAAGAATTACATTCACGGAATTGAAAGGGGTACTATGCAGTTGTACTAGATGTATAAGAAGTGCCTTTGAATTATTTGGAGATAGAATAAGTAGTAGAATAGGTACTGTGTGTGATATCCATCGGTTTGAACCCACTCATTCTCTTAGGTTTTCCGCCACAAGCAAGTGCCTTTTGATCCTGCGAAGTTTTCAAGAGAATGGCTAGCTTCGCGCGACAAGGACGGCGAGGGCGCGGGCAACACCTTGCTGGAACAAGTAGATTCGTTTTTTTATGTTGCGGTGACTATAGATATCAAACGCAAGAAGAGCTACAGAAACTAAAGTTTTGGCATCTCCAGCTCGCATAGTATGGCTTTCCTACTTGAAGAAGCCATAGAGATGAGCTTAGCTGTATCTTCACTGAGACAGAACCCTCTTCATACTCCCGAGAAGCAAATCGCCATAGAGGCCAACGCAGAGGAAGCCAAGAAGATCAACCAAGACACGCGTCAAAGACTCCAAGATCTGAAGCATGAGCGAGAAAATGTGAACGTCCCGTTTGAGCCAAAAGACTTCACGCTTCTCCAAGACATGTATTTTGACGGATTTTCTTGGATCGCGATGCCCAAAAAACAGTCCGCCGCAGAAAGGAAAAGGATACATTAAGACCTGCAACTAAGTACATCCTCGAGTGCATATCATCAGTGCCTGAGCAGTGTGTACGGGGGACTTGAGGTTTCGTGATTGCAAGAGGATCCTATTTCAGCCTTTGTTGGCTTGATACACTGCCGAGATAAAGAAACGTCAGACCACACTCTAGTTCGCTGTTCTAAATCTCACGGAAAATGAAGAAGCAGAAGATGTTTAGTTCTGTTGGCGTTGAGGCCTACAAGGAGAAGGGCCTGTGTAAGAGTAGTCGGACGGATGCGATCGACACTACAGTCGAACCAGATAAGAGAATTGATGTGTTGACAGCGAAGATGCTGGGAACTGTTAAGGCGAATGGATGCTAGAGTTTAGAGTCATCACAGAAGTAGAACAGCTGCTTGTGTAGGATTCAACTCTCTCAAATTTTGATTTTTCCTTTCGTGGGGAGTCGGAGCAGGTGAGCATGTTGCTCTTGTAGGTTGGGAGCATGAGCAGCTTTGACCTTAATATTATAACATCAACGTTAAATCATATGTAGAAAAGAAGCTCTTCAACATCTAAGACACCTGGAGATGGTACCCACAGTACCCAAGAGCCTAAGAGACCTCCGATGCAGAACAAAACTCGACGCCGGTCGTTGATGGGTGGACAGATGAACGAGAACCAAGCATTAGCTGCATTGGACTTACGAAAATTGAAAAACTTCAAATTGGCATTGTCTAGAACATCCGTAGATAGCCGTAGATAGACACGTATGGCTATAAAGGAGCCGGCATGGTATGACATGACATTTCTACTTGACAACACGATTGATAGTTGTTCTAGGTAAATGGTGGCCTCCAGCTGTCCTAGGTGAGTTGTGGCCTCTTGTTCGTTCTAATAGCATCTCCTGCAGCATCGAAACAAACAAAGTCACCGTCCAAAGCTCCTCAGCATAGCGGCAGTAGTCCTCGACGAGCATCAGCCGCAGAACACCAGAAGGTGCTAACTACATTAAGGCTTTTTCTTGACGTCTAATTGTAATTCTAATTCATTTAGGTGCTAACTACATTAAGGCTTTTTCTTGACGTCTAATTGTAATTCTAATTCCTTTCAGTGTCTGTCCTGTTGATTCTAACAGTCGGGCCTTTCGATTCTATGCGCAGATAGATTGTGTAGTTAGCCGTCAGTATCGTACTCGTACTCAGTAGTACTCTTTACTTCATGATCATATTTTGAATTTCTTGCTAATCCCGAACTCTCCACGACGCCAAAGTACGAGTCCACGACCCCAAAGTACGAGTCCACGACGCGGCAGTCTTACTTGCAGAACGGTGGAGGAGATTGGATTAGAATCCTTGACATCGATGAAGAAAAACGTTGCTCTTCTTAAGGCTTCCGGGAATGTCCCATTTTGAAAAGCATATTCTTGGGGGACCCCTATCAGGGAAAGACAGGAGTCCCAAGAGGTGGACTGTGAAGTTCTAATGTACAGTTCCCTGTTTTCCCGAAACCACCATCCTCGCCCACCTCTCGCGAAGGGCCTGCTGCGCCCACTGGACCTGCATTAGGTGACGCAGGCAAGTCGAAATCAAAGCAGAGTGTGCTGTCGAAGTTGAGTGGCGTGCATGAGAAATACCACGATGAATACAGCAAGTACATCATGGGCGACGGAGTCTCGGCTGCGATTACTATGGCGGCATAGCTATTATACCAACATAATTCTTCGTATATTTTTTCCACTTACAACCTAGAATTATCTGACAGTGATACAACTGCTTAATCTTCTCGAGGACCTTCATAATCTTCAAGTTCCTGCTCAGTCTCAATGTCATCTCGCGTCACTGAACAAATGTAATATATGATCAGGAGTCGCAGGAACACGATGACTTCTAAGTAAGAAATATTATCATCAGGCAGGAACAAGATGACTTCTAAGTAAGAAATATTATCATCAGGCAGGAACACGAACACGATGACTAAGTATGATAATGATGATCATCAGTCACAGGAGTAATTCTAAGCTCCCGAAGAACATCGAAGAGCGAGCTAGCCTGAACAGACGTGTTTTAGGCGCGTTGACGGGGAAGAAGGAATTCCTCCCGATGAAAGTACGCGTTTTCGTCGAACGACAAGCGGCACTGGGATTGTTGGATTTATGTTGTAGGGGTAGAAGTGAATTCTTTTTTTGTCTATAAGGTCTACCTCATTGCGTCGGAGTAGAAGGAAGGACTACAACCTTGGGTCTAGCTAATATGAAGATGTCGTACTTGAAGTGTTTACTTCTGTAGAAGATGAATTGAAGAAGATGACGATGCTTCTTTTCTCACTTGATGATACATCAATCACATAGTTCTTTCACCCTCGTCTTGGCAAAGTCCTTAAAAGCCGATGTTTACTTTTCCAGCATCAAGTTTCAGTCATCCTTGTTTAGTCATCTTTGCTAACTGCAGAAGGCGGTGGAGGTGGCACACAAGCCCAGAAAAACATGCAGAAGAAGCAGCAGAGGCTTCTCCGTGACTATGCACGTAGACACCTAGTAGGATCGGGAAAGAAGGGCGTCACGGTCTATTCGAAACGGTTTTTACGGGCTAAAAGGGCGCTTGATGACTCGTCGGGTTCAAAAGGTAGAGGACTAGTTTTTTTTTTGGTGATTATATGTTCATCACCTTTAGGGGAGAGAATCTTTAGCTGGTATTTTCATTGCTTAAGCGAGGTCATTGGGCTTAAGTGATGCGCACATCACCTAAGCGAGGTGGGGTTTAGGTGATGCGCGGAACACTTAAGCGAGGCGGGGCTTTAGGTGATGCGCGGAGCACTTAGGCGGCGCACTTCGGCGGCCCTTGCGGGAGCCACCCCCGAGGCCAATGGCGGACCCGCTTCTGGAGCACTCAAGCGACGCGCTCCCTCGGAGTCCGCTAGCGGTTTCGCCGTGTCGCTTGAAGGCTTCGCCGTACCGCTTAACGGTTTCGCCGTGTCGCTTAGCGGTTTCTCCGTGTCGCTTAGCGGTTTCTCCGTGTCGCTTAACAGCTTCGCCGTGTCGCTTAGCGGTTTCGCCGTGTCGCTTAACAGTTTCGCCGTGTCGCTTAGCGGTTTCGCCGTTTCGCTTAGCGGTTTCGCCGGTTCGCTTGACGGTTTCGCCGTGTGTCTTACCGGCTCCGCCTCGTCGCTTAGCCGCTCCGCCGTGTCGCTTAGCGGTTTCGCCGTGTCGGCTAGCGGCTTCGCCGTGTCGCTTAGCGGTTTCGCCGTGTCGCTTAGCGGTTTCGCCGTGTCGCTTAACGGCTTCGCCGTGTCGCTGAACGGTTTCGCCGTGTCTGTCGCCTGGCGGTTTCTCCGTGCTGCTGTACGGTTTCGCCGTGTCGCTGAGCGGTTTCTCCGTGCTGCTGTACGGTTTCGCCGTGTCGCTTAGCGGTTTCGCCGTGTCGCTTAACGGTTTCGCCGTGTCGCTCAGCGGTTTCGCCGTGTCGCTTAAAGGCTTCGCCGTACCGCTTAACGGTTTCGCCGTGTCGCTTGACGGTTTCTCCGTGTTGCTTAACAGCTTCGCCGTGTCGCTGAACGGCCTCGCCGTGTCGCTTAACAGCTTCGCCGTGTCGCTGAACGGCTTCGCCGTGTCGCATAGCGGTTTCGCCTCGCACCCTCACCGGCTCCCGCGCCATCCTCATCGGCCCCCCCTGCACCCGTCCCCTTTCTCACTCCTGACCACGACCAACAGGCGTCACCACCATCAACAACTCCCTCTCTTACCGTCCACCCCCAGGCGCACCCGTTCGCAAGACGATGAACTTTGGTTTTAATGCCTTGCGGGATGTGCCTACAGCAGTTAGAAGCGACGAAGCAGCCGAAGAAGCTGAAAGAAAAACGAAGGAGGCAGCTTGGGAACTGGGGAAAATTATGGCAGTTACTTACTCGGGTAATTCATAGATAGTTCATCTTCATGCCCCTCTTCACAGCAAATCTATGAATCTTCTGTGGCTTGTTTTCCTTCCTTTAGAACAAGATTCTGGACGAAAATGATAGAGTTTAGAAGCTATCGTGAAAGCAAGAAGAGTTTAACAGAAACTACGGCGACCTCTAAGGAAACGAGATCCGGACAGAGAGAGCGGCGTCTTTCTGCTGGTAACATAAACGTCAACGGACCAGCGAGAATGACTTCGAAAGATTATGGCACTCAGTTATCACACTACTTTCCCTTATCGTTTGTTCTTGACAAAGCCTCATTATCACGACCCCTCGATGTTTTCATAAGACTGAGCACACATCGTTCGCTTGTTGATACTGTTTCGTCTTGCTGGTAGTTCTAACGCCGAGCACGCAGGTGTACGATAACTATGGGGGACGGGATGGCGAGACGAAGTTTAGACGGAGGAGACGGCGCAAAAGAGCTTCGCGCCACCCTAACGGATTTCTATGAAAATCTGCAGAAGAACAAACGCCTAGGCCGTTCGAAAAAACGAAAACATAGGACTTCTCCTGGGGCTGGATCTGGTACAGAAGAAGGCCAGAAAGAGGGAGAAGAAGTATCAGACTCATCTAGTTCAAGTTCGTCATTTTTTTCTTCGAGCTCCAGTTCTAGGACTGGCTCTAGCAGTGAAAGGGATTCGTCGTTGGAGACGTCCTCTTCCGGATCTTTTGACGGCAACACGGGTTCTCGACGTCGTTCTAACAATGAAAAGAACAGGAAGAGACGGAAGCCAACTTCTAGTAAAAATGTTAAGGGTCGTACTAGGCTTTAATAGGTGTTCGCGTTTTTACCGCTCGTTTTGCCTTTCTTAAGGGGGAAAGGCATAGCGATAGGGGTAAGCTAGCACCAGCAGCCTACTTCTAATTCTAGCAAAAACAATAAATCGAAAAAGAACAAGAACGTTTTGAGTGCTAAGAAGGGTGGTCGACGCGTTTCTATCACAGAGCTAGCAAGAAAAGTGGTTTCGCCACAGCATCAACAGCAAGGAAAAAGTTCACCAACTACTGCTCCTCCTGGTAATGGAAATATGAACCAGCAGCAACTAGGACATCTTCATCAGCATCATGGAGAGCAAAATAGTAGTAATAATATTTCTTCACCTATTCGTCCCTTCGACGGTTACGACCTGGCATCTCTAGAAGCTCGAGAAAAGTGGCTGAGAAGAAAGGCACACTCGGTTGGCGGAGGCAAGCGTGATGGCGCGAGAATTCGAAGACTTCAATTTGGATTCCTCTCAGGGGAACAACGAAAGGACTATGAAGGTGATGGAGAAGAAGGTCACCAGAGTACAACTTCTACTTCACCAAAGACGAATCTTCGAAGTGCGTCTTCAGGTACAACTGTGGGAGGACCACCTTTTCCTAGTACAACTGTGGGAGGATCCTCTCCACCCGACCGCAGAGTCTTGAAGAAACGTCTGTTGCGAAACCTATATCGGGACCCTATTTTCTTTGCGTTTCCGAAAGCCGAGAACAAAGATCGCATGGTGGCTTCTCTGGCGATTCAAGGGTTGGACGAGGTTGGACGCCGCTTGGAGTTATGGACCAGCAAGATCTAATGTGTAACTGCTGGAGAATGAACGGAGCATCCAAATCTCTCTGACTTTGATTCACCTCCACAATATTAGGTCTATCCCGTGCAACAATATATGACTTTGATTCTAACCCAAGCCGCGACTTTACTGAGGGATTTTGATCAGTGGGAGAAGCGAGAACAGTGGAAAAAAGAGCTGGAAGGGATGCGATTGGAACGAAAGATAGAAGAGGATCAGCAGAGCCTGATCTCGAGCTTCATCGGGAGTCATAGAGGCAGAGGCCATCAACATCGTTTTGGAAGAGCACGGCGTGAAATAGGATCGAATTAAGGCAACAAAAGGCGCTGACGCATCCTTAGAAGTATCATGATGATCCTTGATGGTAGTTCTTTTTTTTCTATAGTTGAAAAGCGGAGAGGTGGTTTAGGCCCAGCGGCGCTCAAAGCACTAAATAAAACAACCGGTTAGTTTTTACCTCTAGCGTGTAGCCCTTCAAAGAGTCGATAGTTGAAAAGCGGAAGATGTGAGCGCGGCAGTTCTAATCAAAGCAACTACATGCTGGAGGAGGTGCATCGAAGCAAACTGCCCTTTCTAGTCTAGCATCAGAGCAGACAGCCCTAGGCATGACAGCGTCAAAGCAGATCGCAAGTCGATCTGGTGTGCCTTCCAAAGAAAGCAGACAGCTTGGATCCAAGCAGACGGTTACATCTTCTCCGTCAAAACAGACAGTGCTTTCTCCGTTGAAGCAACTAGTTGTAGAGGGAGGTGCTGTTGTTTCGCCATCGTCGAAGCAAAGTGCTGGTTATCACCAGTCTTCAGGATCAAAGCAAATTGTAGCCCTTCAAGTACAACACCATTCTGCAAGCAAACAAACGGTCCTATCGTCCCATGGCGCAGCATCAACTTTGCATGGCTTAGACCAGCAAAATAACTATGGAGATTTTCACGGTCAGGACGTGCCACTTCTTGGCTCGTGGTATGACCGTTCGGTCCTTCGATTTGCGGCGTCGCCGTCGAGTGCACAAACTTGCTTTGAAACGGTAGCTAGAGTGGCGGCTGCTGTCGAGCGACGGCACAGTACCGACTACGTCGCTTTAGATGTGACGATTGATAATACGACACCTTCCACCTCCTCTCGGAGTCAACAAGGTGGATCAGATAACCCTACGACCACCGCCTCCTTCGCAAGACAACACCCCAATAGCCTCCGTCTGGCCGCTTTGGATTTGACCCAATTCAGTGGAAAGCTAAAGGGCATAGATGCTGGAGATAAGAAACGGAAACGTTTCCACCTGTTTAACTGGAAAGCAGGAAGACAAACGAAGATTTGGATGGGAAATTTGCAGGCGTTGGAGGAAGAGTTATGGTGACGAAGGCATTTAGAGAACAGCTGTGTAGATATTAAAACGCAGTCGCACGGCAGGGCTTCGTCTGCGCTTTCACTCACATAGTACACACTTTCCGCTTTTTACTCCTATCCCCCATACACACACACAAACATATCCGCCTATCTACCCTAACCCGAAACCCTTCTCTAAGACTCGAGGAGCATCAACAGGAGGTGTCGCGAAACCGGTATCGAATGTCAGCAGGATTTAGGACTCAGCAAAGGACTAGGGTCGAAAATCAATTGGAGAAAACCTTCCGGAAATTTCCTAGCTTATCGAACGCAATTGGCCAACTTGCAATCCAGAAAAAAGAGACACCTCTAGACACGAGTTCCAGCACGTTAGAATTAGAATCTTCTATTTCTCCTCCGAGTAACAAGAGAAGTGCTTTAGTAGTGCAAAACGGCGCATCTCTCCCATTGGGTGGAAGCAGGAAGAAGAAAACGGTCTACATTTCTCCGGAAATTTTTGATGTGGATGAGGAGACGGAAGATATTAGCCCTCAGAATACTAGAAGGGATCAGGTGTCCTCTGCTTCATCGCTTCATCTAGGAGATGAGCGTGCTTGTTACCTAGGGGACCCTGTTGGAGCAGCATACGATGAGGCAGAAGAAGGAGCGCTGAGGCTAAACGGAGGTGGAGGACGCAGTACTAGAATCCCAACGATTTCTCCTGCTTCTAGAACATCTATGAAGAGCAGAAGGACACGAACTTCTGGAATCGATTTCGAGGCTACTCCTTTCAACAAGAACTCGTTGTTTAGAAGTACTCTTGGTAGTACCCAAGATGAAGACGGGGAGGACGACGAATTGCTCGAAGAAGAACAGCAGATTGAGGAATTGCAGTACAATACTTTTCATCAGAGGAACAATAATCTGCTGAACACCGCAAAGTTAAGGGTTTCCACGTTGCATCCTGAACTTTCATCTTTGAATCTTTTCCCACTAAGAAAGAAGGCAAGGATGTTCTGAAGAATGCAAAGGCGGAACCTCTATCAAAAAGTCAATGGCACAATCGAAAACCATTAGAGAGTGCGCGCTTACAAGTTTACAGTGCCGAACTAGATGAGGCTGTGAGAAAACGGGATGCTTCCTCAAGTTCCTTAGTAGTCGACGCCGCGACCAATAGTGGTAGTTTCTTCTTTACGCCTAGAAAGAAGCCAGAAGAGAAGATAGGTGACAGAGGAAGGACGAACTCAGCAGACGAAAGCGCGCGCAAGAGATACGAGATGATCTTACGGCGTCATTCTACTCCACTACTGATTATCAGATTCTAGCCTATGCACTCCCCTATCGAATCTATGTACTTACTTCCTTAAACCGTGTCCTAGACCAAATAGGAAGCCAGTGAAGTTACAGCACTACAAGGGACACGCAACTATTGTGCGCAATTTTTTTCTGAGACCACTTGGCAATGAAAGTAGACACATCTAACCCCAGCCCAAGTCCAGCGCGAATCCCGTACCGCTAGGAGCACTGGTGTGGTACCAGAGGACTTCGATCCTTTGCGCAACCTTGTGGCGCCACCAGCTCTACATTCGCCATTTAGAACGAAAGCCTTGTTGGAAGGAGGAAAAAACGGTGGATGGATTGACTTGCAGAAATGACCTTTTTGGGAGGGAAGGTGCACTGATAAGTCTGTTGAAGCTATTGCCGATACTATGTATGTGTTGTAAAAAACGTTGCACTAACTACACCAGTACTGTAGTAGCCAGAGTAGTGAATGGCAGCAGAAGTAAGAGGTAGAAAGTTTCATGTAAAATCAAAAAATTGCGATTACGACGCATCTCCACAGATGAAGTGACGAAAAGACTGACACCCTTGTAGCCTAATTGAAGTAAAAAAGTTCAGAAACAGTATCTAGTTCTATGCAAACAGTATCTAGGTCTATGCAAACAGTATCTAGTTGGATTCAAACAGCATCTCGTTCTATTCAAAAAATAATGTACCTTCTCGTACGTCTGGCAAATGCACCGCAGCCGTAAATGCACCGCAGTCTACGTCCTCTAGTAAAGTGCTGAGAAAAAAAGGTCTAGTAGAGCTTGTTCTTTTTTCTTGAGTAGCTAAGAAACATGCAGTGATCACTAGTATATGGAGAACAGTGAAATACTTTAGTAGGTCACTGATGATCATTTCCATAAGTCGGACTTGCCTGTTTCGAATGTCGTTTCATGCGTACACATCAGATAGCAAAGTACTAGTGACACGATAGACACTAGGTCTAGTAGACAATTTAAAACGTATAAACTACACAAAATGCGTGAGCGCCACCTACAGAAAAGCATGCTTCTAATGAACGTAGAAAGTACTAGAATTGAAGAGGAAGAGAATGCATAGATGCGAGCGGAATGCTGCAAGCATGCTTATAAAGAACGTAGAAACTTCGAAAGCTAGTACTTGAGGCTGTACAACTAGTGTTTAGGAAACAGAGAACTAAAAGGGCTCATGCTACATGCATGATACATACAGCATATGATTCGACCTTATTTCCCTAGACTATTATAGCTTGTCAACGTATTATTAATATTATAGCTTGTCAACGTGTCTTCGATCTTATCAACGGTAGTGGTTGTGCATATGCGAACGTTTCATATTTCTTGTTTTCTTTCATAATTCGCCTGAGGGTCTTCAGACGAACTCTTAGCAAAGCGGGACTTTCCCGTATATGGGCAGGAGTCTTTTCTGAGGATTACACCAGGATCTATTCATTGCCAACAGTATTGATAAGTGTTGGCCGTTATCAAGATGTTTTTCCAAAAAAAAAAACCACTAAAAATCCACTACCGCCTCGGCTGGAACTAGCTAAGCAAGTGCCCCATAAGGAGAAGAAGAGGTCTAATGATACTTTGTGTTATACTGCAGCGCATGCCGATGCATTAATTCCAAAAGATGGTTTTGTCTTGTAAGGGTTTTGCTCTATATAGAAGTACAATTGGTGCAAAAGTAGCGTTCTGTCTCAAGAGAGTACTTACAGCATTTTCTGTCTTGAGAGGCGTTTCGCGAGATGTCTGTGCGTCTATATGTCGTTGGCAAACAACAACTCGGATATAAGCACAGTTCTGTGTTGAGTCAATACCCTCTGAGGAGTGCATTTCATGTTGTGATGTAGGTGGCACGAAGTACCATTCCTTATTGACTCAATGCTCTTTGTGGAGTTGATTCTTTCTCCTGGAGGAGAGCGAGTGTCTCTCTATCAGTCTGATATCTATGCAGGAAATAGAGCCTGAACATAAGGATGTTCTGAAAAGCCTTTCCGTACATGATTTTTTTATCCGACCTACTTCTTCTTCAGCAGGACAGAAAAATTCCTTCGCCAACTTGTAAATAATTTTGGTTCCTTTTATACTGAATCTTTTCAACTTTCCTCACGGCTCGCTTTACGTAGTCAGAAGAAACCAATCGTAATTATCAATCTCTTGCTCCTCATCTTTTCTTCTATAATACAGTTTCCTTGTTCTTCTAGAATATCTTAGACCAACCGTCCTTCTACCTACAACATCATACAGCATCATCAATTTTTCATTGCTCAATTACTCCTAGAAGTTCATCCTTTCGTTTTTCTTTTTGTTCTTTACTTCTACTCTACGTGTTTTTGGCTCTTCAGTAGCCACTAGAGTCTGCTGGTTTACCTAGTGGACCCACACCCAACCTAACTAGGTCCAATCCGAACCGACTAACATCATCATCGCTTAGACACTACGCATCCGAGAACTAACACACACTGAAGAAGGAGAAGATGTTTGTCTATCCTAAAAGTGGGGAAAACCTGTGGAGCCTGGTTCAAAATCCGGACCCGGTGTTGCCCTGGCGCCGTACGTTGAGCAGTAGTGATATGTACCTACTTTCGGAAACGAAGAGGAGATTCTTTGATTCAGTTAAGGTGTGGGTCTGCCTCATTTGTATTTTCAATTAAAGGGGTCTGCCTCATTTGTATTTTCAATTCTAAAGACTCTTGGATTTTTCAATTAAAGGGGTCGAGGGAGCATTGCGACAACGGTATTGTGTTAGTACTCTTGCAACTGCTGAATAATTATCTACCGAAGAAGTTCCTACCCCTCCTCTCTCTAATCCCTCCGATCCCCGTGAAGCGGTGAAGCTATTACACCTGAAGCACGAAAGCGAATCTCCGAGACATGGCTGTTCCCGGGTCGTCACGATAGAGGATAAGCTGGAATTAGCAAGAAAAGTGAAAATAGCAAATGGAAATGCGAAGAAGAAGGTAGGTGTTACTTTTTTGCCAGCGATAGAAGGTGGACACAATGTTCAACGGAAAGGACAGGGACACAGAGGTAGGAACGGACAAGCCGCCAACGCGCCTTCAGCAAGTAGGACTGCAGCCAAGAATCCTACTCCATCCAAGCAGAAGATGGGAAAGCTTTTAGCGTCTACCATTGAAGCATGGAACAAGGAGGACGATGCCACAACTATGGCACCACTGCAAGACGGTGAACTACGTGAAACACCACTACATGGTAAAAATACGGGCCTGCAAGGCAGTCGTGAAAAACATGATCAAGAAGGACCACCTACTTTGCCAAGAAATGCAGTTCCTCGAAATGCAGTCCCACCACTACCTAAATTTGGTTCCTTCGGCTTTCCAGGCAGCGACGCGCTTGATAGACTACCGCATCGGAAATTCTGTTCTCTTAAGAATCCGCCTACTGGAGACGAACAGCTGCATTATGATGATGGGAAACGCTTGTCCCCAAGACGCTGGCACGAAATGGACCGGTGTTTATATGAGACTGATGCTGGAGATGTAAACTGGGATTTGCAAATTGACCATCGATGGAACCGACCACGCTTAACCAACTCTTGGCTGGAAGGGCATGCGCTCAACGTCGGATACCACTTGCCCCACACGTTTGAGCATGTCACAGGAGAAAAGTACTTCTTCTTTGGACAGGTTTGATTGTTTGTAGGGGGCTGCCTTGAAAAAGATAAAGGTACTATGCGAGTAGTATGTGATCATACGTCCAATGTAGGTATTATCAGTCTAAACAAAACCACCCACAGGTCTGAAAACATCTACGAACGGAATACAAGGCGATTTCACCACAGTTGGATAAGGAAGTACCCATTGCTGTCGGCAGTCAACAAGCCCAACTACGTTCCTGAGCCGATTATTGTGCCTGATAAAATCCGTCGATTGAAACCAAAAAGACTAGCACCTATCGGAGGAGGACCGATTATATAGATCGCTATAGCAGACCTGTTGGAGCAGGACCGATTATATAGATTTCGCTATGCTGTGCCAATGCCGTGAAGCCCGACCAGCACCTATCGGAGCAGGACCGATCATATAGATTTCGCTATGCTGCGCCAATTGTGGGAGAGACACGCGGAAGGAGCGACTATCACGGACAGGTGAGCTGAACCCTTGTTAATGGCGCGATGGTTACAATATGGTGCAGAAAGCGGAGCTGAGGTGGCTGTCGTCTGAAGGTTTGGTTGACTAGATTTTGTCCTAGGTGGGTGAGTAACAGCAAAAGATACGGAACGACAACGTCCAAAATTCATTTTTCAAGAAAACTCAACACATTACAATTCCAACTGGATGAATCGAAAAGCAGGCACATCGACGCGTCTTGTTAAGATGTTGTAGTAGATGTCGAGCTGTTTGGTTTTCTAGGTTTTCGTACAGAGAGCCAAAGAGAATATCGGTCTCGTCTTCTCTTGTCGAAGTTCTTCGCCACTATGGCTACTGCGAATTGAGGCTTACGAGAGATATTTTTTTTGGTCATCTATGAGGGCTCCACGTCGCACCTTTTGCAACGAGAGCGATAAATTCTACTAGGAATAGGACGAGAAGCCGTCTTTCAGGAAAAATGGAGGAGAGATTCGTCGAGACCAACTTTATCTTGCCCCTCTCAACCCTAAACCCTTCCCACCTAAGCTGCCCCCTATAAATTGCCAGTATTCATCACCAAAATCTTCAAAGTAGTCTACTAAAAGGGACTTTGTACTACTACCTGAAGAAAAGCGATGAAAGATACACATGTATCGAAGAAACATAAATAGAGCAAGCAACAAGCTATCCCCTACTAACGAAGCATTGATACAAGACATTTTTTTCCCTTTCCCAAAAACAATCAATGAATCAATTCGAAAAATTAAGGTACCTCAAGAAGGAGAACATTCCTAGTACAACAAGAAAGCAAGCAACCGAATTCCTAGTACAGAAAAGCAAACAATTATAGTTAGTGCAACAAGAAAGCAAACAAACAAGCATAGTTAGTACAACAAGAATGATCGGCATTCGCGAAAAGGAGAAGACCGTAGTGGTCATCCGCTCGTCGGCACTTCAAGCGACGAGCGGCGCCCGACCAGAAGCCCTCGTTCAGATCGAACAGATTCTGACAGAGGCCGACTTGGATTATGGCTTCATGCAATATTGTAGTATTGTCATGCAATATCATACTGTAGTATAATTCATCAGTAGTCTTCTTGTGGTCTTGTCAGTGGTCTTGCGGTATTCATCAGTAGTCTTGTGGTCTTGTCACTGGTCTTGTGGTATTCATCAGTAGTTTTGAAGTCTAGACTTTTTATAGGAATCCACTTACTCATTTTGTGTTGTTGTACACACTGAGCCTCCTAAAGAAAAACAGTAGGAATCTTTCTCCACTTAAATTTATACACCGCGGAGAGCGGAACGTATCACGCTCAACAAGACTAGGTCTAATCCCCAGTCGTTTCCCGAAAGCAGCTGTGCTTGAGCGGGAAAGATGGTAAGACCTACGGCATGGATGAAGGTGGTTTGGTCGATGTCTGCCTTTTGCAGCACATGGACGGAGACACTGTCCGACGTGCCTTTGAGCCGTTACGGGTGTGCGATGTGTACTGCGCTAAGAGCAAGTGGGAGGTACTACAGCTTCTGTTTTATTTGCGATGTTCTGGCGGTTTGCTTGTATTCTAAGGGTCTAAGGTCTACATGCACATGCTTATTTGCGACGCTGTGGTTTTTAGTAAAATGCTAAAAGTACTAAGAGTAAGTGACGGGTCGTATTGTTTTCATCCAACAATTTGTCGGGAAGCGAAATAAAAAACTCACTGCACCACCTCATGCTAGGCACATTCATTCACTCACTCACTCATCCCGCACCTCCATCAGTTTTTCTTTTTACTCCCACTTTTTAATCTTATTACACCATCTTGTTCAGGCCCTTCGCGACCAGGAGTTTTTCTTTCCTTGTTTGGCGGGATGCAGCGTTGAGAGGACCTTGGCCGTGATCAAACCAGGAGTCACCTCTGATGTAGTCGAATACGTCACAAACTCCTTGATGCAAGCTGGTCTTTTAATGGTGGTACAGAAAAATGTCACCTTGACGAAGGAACAAGCAGCGGAATTGTACTTCTACGTCTAGAGTTTTCCTTGTACTTCCTTTCTACTAGTTCTCTATAGAAGCCCTTCAAACAACATATTAATCTACTATTTCTCTAGAGAAGCCCCGTCAACTAGCGACGTACATCATCAAACAGAAACAGATGAATATGTTGTACGCTAAAACTGATGTACCAAGCAGAAGCAGATGACTATGTTGTACGCGACTACCATTATTCAGTAGTTTTTCAACAACTAACACATGAATATATAAGGTCGTTTAATACAACGAACACATGAAAAATAAGCTGTACACCACTACAGGTCTGCTTCTGCTGGACACATGAAAAAGAATACAACGAACACATACACCACTGCAGGTCTGCTTCTGCCGAAGAACAGGAATATTTGACTTCTGGAGCGAGTATGGTCTGCCTCCTAGAGGGTCCAGGTGCAGTCGATCGATGGCGGTTGCTCGCTGGGCCAGAGACAAAAGCCGAATTTGGAGCTGCAGTGAACACTATCATTATGTCACGAGAGTTGTTTCTAGTCTCCATATAAAGTATGCGTACGTGAGTTCAAGTTGTCCATAATAGTGTGAACGTCCTTGTATTCGAGGGCGATGAGCACTGTGAAGATCATCAAATTACAAGTATAATTAACTCAAGACTTCTCTGTACTACTACTAGGTCTCTGGATCCTGTGTGAGTGATCCCTAACCTAACCTAACTTCTCTGTACTACTACTAGGTCTCTGGATCCCGTGTGAGTGATCCCTAACCTAACCTAACCTAACCTAACCTAACCTAACCTAACCTAACGAGTACTATTGATGAACTGCCTCGTACTCGAAGACGGTGAGCACTTTGAACATCACCTTAGGCAATTTTGCTCAAGACTTGGTACTACTACTAGGTCGCTTCTTCTAACTTCGGAGGCAATTTTGCGCAGTCGGATGTGGAAAACGTGGTGCATTGCTCTGCTTCTGCAGCTAAGTTAAGGCTTCCACAAATTCATCTTGAAATTCGTATCTTTGCGAACTTTACCACTTCAGGATGAATATTTGGAAGGTCTAACTCAGGCGAAGAGTGAACTCGCCTGTCTATTCCCGGAAGGCATGATGAGCCACATGGAACGCACTCTGTGCCTCTTGAAGCCGGAAGCGGTCCCGGAATGCGCCGCCATCGAGTTGGCGTTTAAAAAGGCAGGATTCGCTGTCACCAAGAATATGGCAAGAGAAAGAATTTTTGCTTATAATTATGATCCTAAAGACGAGGTAGTTGTGGTGAAGCAGTTTTCTCAACTAGATCTCTACTGCGATATGGTTCCAAATGAGTTTCATCAACCTGCACCTACTAGGCATTATGTACCTACTTCTAGGATGATGCAGGAGGTTCGATCTGCTCGCTGAAATTTTTAGAAATACGTCTTGAAAATCCTCATTCCCAATCTAGTAATCTTCTCTCCCCCTTTTCATGCTCAAAGAGGCCTTGGTGTTGACGGAGGTTCGTGCGGAGGCTTTTTTGACCCAGAACAGCAATCATTTGAACGCCGCACAAAGGAAGGCGAAGATTCGCCACTTCACAAGTGGAACACTGGTTGCATTCGTCCTGGTATGGCTGGGTGATGATTTCATGTGGGAAATGAATCTCTCTTCTTTTTTAGTACTATCCATTTTCTCTTTCTGCTTTTCAGCATTCATTTCTGAGTCATCGATCTTATTTCAGTTCGATCCTTCCTCCCTCTTTTTCTCGTATTATAATTACGTCCTTTCTTCTCTTCTCATTCCCTCACACATCTGCTTTCCGGATCACCTGTGATGATGGGTAGTATTTCTCTCTCTAATCCCTACTCGTGTTGGTGCTGTGGAAACGCTGAAGCAGTTGGTGGGTCCAGAACAACCTAAGGTCGCGGAGAGTATCAGCGGAGATTTATTGCGCGCCAAATACGGCAGAGATGCTCTGAGGAATGGCTTTTATTGCTCGGACACAGCGAAAATCAGCAGCATCGACGTCCCCTTTTTCTTTCCGGAACTAGGCATGTTCAACTTCCCGAGTGAGAGTCAGGTATTTTTTATTACTGACATACTTACTCCATAGAAATACTGACTTTGAACAGTCCTAGGTAAACTTCATTATTCCTTCTCTGTGGGAATCATTTGGCAATTCTTCATATTTTATTTCTTAGAAGTAGGGTCAGACTGGAGGTTACATGACGATGATGATGTTCTTTTTCCTATGGATTTGGCCTGTGTAGTACTACGACCTCGACTTCTTCGTCGACCACTGTACCTCACTTTTAGCTACATCTTCTAGGTGACCGACTACTTCTACCGCAAGACTGCGGTCGCTGACATGCAGTTGCCGGATATCGGCAACTCTGTGCTGTTGGACACCACAGTGCAACAGTTTGTGTCTGAAGGACTCCTGGAATTAGCGAGGATCCGACATGTTGGCGCGGATGCCATCACATTTTTGGCCAACTACCTGCGCGAAAACAATCCGAACCGTGCCAAGATCGTTCCGGAATCTGTGCTCAGCGGTGCAACATTAAGGCTCTTGGGTGATTTGTTTCTCAGTGATTTGGATTTGTTCATTCGTGGGGTAGTGCGATAGTTTGTGTTGATGTGGTGCAATAGGAATAGTTGGTCTCCATGTTGCTTGTGTAGTAGGACTAGTTTGTGTCAGTTTCTAGTGTACTAGTCAGGCTGGTGAATGCGTCAGGCTGGTGAATGCGCTATGCATGATGGCACTCCTCTAACCACTGACTTCGGCGAGGGAAAGACGGAATACGTGAAACTCGGTACAGGAATGACGGCTGAAGGAGAACTGTTTGAGGTAGAGGTGCCAGAGAAAGCCAAATATGACGTTATGGAAATCGATGTGCGGGATGAAGAAACGACGGGAAAGAAGGTAGTTAGAATGTCCTTCTAGTATGTTCCTGGTCTAAGTTCTGGATTTGGAGGGGAGCCTTCTATTGGATTCCGTTCTATGCTAATTCTGTAATTCTTGAGTGGTTCCGGTATTTGGTAACCTGAATTTGATCATAAGGGAAAACAAGAAGAGAACCCTTAGGATCAAACTCAGGTTACCAAATACCAGAACCATACAATTCTTCCATTTGATTTTTCGTTAGAGAATATAAAGAGTCGAAGAAAGGTAATGAGATGGACTATCTTCTGTATTGTGTTTTCAACCACCACACAAAAGGTTTCCTCCGCAGAATTCGATCGCACGCCTCTGGTCGTTTTTGTATGTGGTGGCCCAGGCAGCGGAAAGGGCACAAACTTTAAGGCGGCTGAAATGATATTCTAGATACACACGTTGTTGCACATTGTATTATTTATCCTACTCTATTCTTCTAGATACACACGTTCTTGCACCTCTAGAAGTAGAGCAGTCATTGTATTATTTATCCGACCAACATGTCAGAATCGTCTTCAATCATGTAGTCTACTTACTTATTCCATTTTGTCCTGCTCTAATCCTTGCGCCAGAATTGCTGCTGAGTTCAACTACTGCCACTTGTCAGCGGGTGACTTGCTGCGGCAAGAGATTGCCGCCCAGACGCGTCGTGGTATGGAATTACAGGGGTTGATGGCTGAGGGGAAGCTTGTATCCGATGAAATCACTATCGACCTGCTGAAAAACGCGATGTTGGCGAATCAGGACAAATTATGACTGAGGAATCTTTACAACTTTTCCCATATTATAGAAGTAGGGGACAACATCCTTCTTTCAGGATGAATTCCTGAATTTTCATCTTATACCTTCTTCAGCAAGAACAGTATTCACCAAGTGGTACAACTGGAAATCCCCTGCTTCTGCAAAAAAAACTTCTGCAAATCTTACAACGTCATATTCTAGTAGTCAAATTATAGAAACCATCTATTATAGAAACCTCTCTCTCTAACCTGTTGTGGCTTCCTCGTCGACGGGTTCCCGCGAAGTGTGGAGCAGGCAGTGAAATTCGAAAAAAACGTAGCGGAATGCAATATGGTTCTCAACTTCGATTGCTCGGATGCCGTGATGACAGAGCGCATCCTGGAACGCGGCAAAACCAGTGGCCGTGCTGACGACAACCCGGAAACCATCAAGAAACGCCTGGATACGTTCTACTCTTATGGTTGGACTCAACATCCGGTCTGCTAAGTTGGTGGCTCAACATCCGGTTGGAGTAGATAGTGGCTCAACATCCGGTCTGCTAAGTTGATCATAATAGTCCCTCTTCTCCATTAAATATAGAAGATGATCACTTACAACGTCGTATTCTATTAGTCAAATTATAGAAACCATCTATTATAGAAACCGTGATCATCGTTTGCTCATCTCCGTAAAGAATCTCCGTTACTTCTTCTCTTATCGGTCAACTGCAAATGTCACTCTCTAATCCAGCCAAACGAAGCCTGTTGTGGATTACTATAGGCATATGGGGCGACTGAGATCCGTGAATGCTGATGGCGCTGTTGCAGAGGTGTACAACACGACCAAAAAGATCTTTTTGAGTAAGTTCGTCTACTTAGTGGGAGCAGCCGGCGCACGCATTGCCGATGGAATAGGCAGTTTTAAGAAAGCCATGTATCAACATGCTAAATAAGCTCTGGAGGATTTGACTTATTAAGTAGAAGACACAAGCTTTTGGTTGTTATATTCTCATCTGTGGCACTGAAAGTTGTGAATGCGTATCGAGTCTTAACAGAAAAAGGATTGGGATTTGCGAAGTCTTCTTCTATATGTGATGTTCTGGCTCGGCATCTGATAATTCATTGAGATTATGAATTAAGATTAACTACTACTTAGAACCTACCACTAGTGAACAAAATTTTTTACACGATCTTCACGAAATAGAGAACTTCTAACTCACTCTGCGACGCTTCTGGCTACGCGCACATTGATGCACGTGCCATCTACAAGAAGTTCATCGTGAGCGCCCCTCCAGGAAAGGAACTGGAAGTGGAACGGGTATTATTTCTGCCGTGATATATTAGGATTACAGGCAGCACTTGATGTTGACTACAATCTAAGTATTCAAGTGAGAGAAGTATCTCGACATATAGATACATTCATTCTAGGTCGTTCAGCATCGAAAAAGAAACTCGGAGTCGGCGATCGAATATCAAAGACCCCAACCATTTTGAATTTAGCTAAAGCTCGAACATCAAACAACCCAACCTGCGATCTTTTATACACCCTAAACCCAGGTAAAGCAAGCCCTTGCAGACCGCAAATTAGACCTGGTTCCGTCGCTCTGCTGTCCATTGATCGTTTCTGCAGTCAAGGAGAAACAACTGCAAGGATGCATGTCGTTTGTGTTCACTGACTTCCCACGAACCGAGGAGCAAAAAGCGTTCTTGGAAAGTCAGATCTGTTCTTACTCCTCTGCAGTCGTGCTGGTTATGAGGAGTAGATGTAGTAGTTCCATGATAGGTAGAGACGGGGTAGACGTCGTAGTAGTTCATCATACTGGTTTGGTAGTAGATGTAGTACAGTAGTGCATCCTACTGGTGGAATAGTACAGGAGTTCATGATACTGGCTTGGTAGTAGATGTAGTTGTAAGAGTAACTCATCATACTGATGTACTAACAGTAGAACTACTCATCATACTGATTGGTAATACAGTCATCATACTGCTGTACTAACAGTACAGCTTTCATCCTGATTGGTAATACATTCAGTAGAGTTATTGTCCGGCTACCTAGAAGATCCGAGATCAGACTTCTTAGAAATGAGTCCTGCAATCCCACGAGCTCTAATCTCCACTACGAGCGACGCAGCGCAGTGGAGCTTGGCATTTCCGCTGGATTGACCCAGGCACAAGTAGAGACGGACGACCGCGAGCTAAACGGTGAAGCCATGGGCAAGTTGCTTGCCTCCATCTCTAACGTGCAGAGAGTGCTTAAGGCTAGGTTTTGAATAACGTCCAAAGAGTACATAAAATTCCTCAATATGGAATACTATTTCTAACGTCCAAGAAAGACTACTGAGGGCGCGTGGTAGAATACTGAATGTTGAAGTTTTTTCAAATTGAAGGACTGTCAGAACTAATGAAGATATTGAATTTTTCTTTTGTAACATCACATCTAATGTTCCCATGGAGTTAGCAAGAGTGGCATCGTCAGAACTACCCCGCGCACTGAAGATGCAGACCGCAGAAGCTATTAAAAAAGCACTTCGACCGAAGATGACATTGTGCATCGGACCTCCAGGCTGCCATCAGAGAGCGTTTTGTTATGGCAAGAAGTTAGCTTTTCTGGTGAGTCTCTTCGTTTAACTTTTCTGTGTGGAGGCTCTAGTACTTGCTGACTAATTCCCTCAGTGCTTGCTGAGTCTCTAGTACTTGCTGACGCACAGAGTGACTCTAGTACTTGCAGACTAGTTCGCACAGAGGCTGACTACTTGCTCGCTAATAATGGTAAGTACTTGCTGACTACTAAAAATCCCTCGGCCAGTATTCGAATCCCTCAACTCGTACTTATACTGACTCAAATATCTCAGATCTCCTCTAATCCTTCAAGGCGTGGGCGGATCGGCTCGCTAGTGCGACTCCTGTTGATGTTGACGAGGTTTTGGACAAGGAATTGGAGAGACAGACCGATACCGGTGTCCTCATGCACAATATGTTGAGCAAAGGTACTAAATGTTCTTTTTTATCATTTTGCGAGGCTTGTTCCATAATCTTTGAAAATCTTCCATAATCTTTGGTGTTGGAGCTGACATGATCTTTCTATATTCAGCGACTGTAGTGCACCACTCTCGTTGAAAATCTTTTACTGCGGTGAAAGGAGCAGGATTTCCCTGTTTGCTCCAATATGCTCTTCGCCATCCTTCATTTAACGACTATATGCACCACCCTCGTTGTAGTTACTACACCAGGTCAACTTGTAAAGAGTCCGCTGACATCCATCTTCTAACGACTACCACCGTTAACCACAGGGTAAGCACTCCTAAAAACTACACCAGGTCACGTCTCATCCCTCGGACGACTCTCACTTCAGGTCAAGTCATCCCGCTGACGACTACGTTCGCTTTGTTATCGAAGTTGGCGCGGTTTGGGTGTGATTCTCTCATAGTTGAGAACTTGCCCACTAATGCTGATGAGATTAGATATTTGGCGGAAGAATTCGATATCTCGGCCGTTTTCTCCCTCATCCCTCAGGGTGAAGATTCTCATAACCACTGGATGACTCAGTTCTTGGAGAAAAAGAAGGGAGAAGGTACTTGGAACTGAGTGTTAGTTTGAGGTGTTATGATGGATTATCAAAAAGGTCCACAAGAATGTTTCAGGTTACTAGTAGATCCAGGTTACTAGTAGATCATCATCAACGTTTTCTCAAGTGCTAGCGCTAGTTGTAACCCTTAAATCTTTCTGTTATGATAAATTATGAGAACTTCCAAAGATATTAAGTTCTTCTCATACCGATTTGTTTCTTTACGACGACTTAGAAAAAGGCATCCACCAGGCCATGCGAAGAGACAAAGCATTACATTCTTCATCATCTTCATCATCCCGCTACTAAATCTAAAGTTGAAAGTGATCAGATAGTACAACAGAACAACAACAACTACGACAACACCCCAGGCCACGCTCTTATGGACTACGAGATCATGTTTTCGGATCGCATGGAAAATCTGACACTTGTGCACAATACTTTCTCAGCTGGTGGAGAGGTCAACGTTTACCCACTAGACATCACCATCCAAACAACCGCAGAAGAGGTCGTAGACCTGGCGTTAGCGGCTTTGAAGTACTACTACTTTTTACTAACCGACTCCTATGTTTCTTTCTTGTATATTCTGGTGTTTATACCTTTTCTCACACTGATTTTGTTTTCGCAGGACCACCGATCACATTTCCACGCGTATGCGATGACGCAGCATGGAAACAAACATTGTATGACTTCACTTATAAATTACTCATATGGGACGACACCGTATCTTCCTATGTCCTATGTTATCCTATCCTATGTGCTATCCTATCCTCATTCATCGGTCACCCGTAAAAACAACAGGGCTAAATATGTGTTGCTTACTGGAGTTCCAGTATCTGGAGTGAAAGAGGTGGCTGCTGGCTTAGCCGCCAAGTATTCTCAGATCTGCACCTGCACCGCTGAGGACATCGGCTTCGTTCCGGGAACCGAGACGAGCAAGTTCATCGAGTCCCTGTCTTATGGTGTTTGGAACGTGTGCTTAGGCATATGCTAGGGTAACTCTAGTTTCTTGGAACCCATGTGCTAGAGGATTTACTAGAGTATATACTAGAGGATCTACTAGAGGAACACTTCTAGTTTCTTGGAACCCATGTGCTAGAGGATCTACGAGAGTACATACTAGAGGATCCACTAGAGGAACACTTCTAGTTTCTTGGAACCCATGTGCTAGAGGATCTACGAGAGTATAAAGTAGATGAGTAACTACACTGGATCGTACTGCAACGCATGTAAGTAGATCATGTTCTCTGAGGATATACTAGAGGATCTACTAGAGTAACACCTCTACATTTCGAGTTGTGTATACTAAAGTAGATGAGTCTGCAGCTACTTCAAGGTCTTGAAGCCTTCTTCTTGCTCCGCTTACCTATTCCTATGCATATGTGGAACAGGGGAACTGGATCGTAATGCATGTAAGTAGATCATGTTCTCTGACGCATTACGCTCATTTCTTGAGGGGACTCAAGACCGATACTTCTAATTCTGATCCTTCTTCCACGCACATGCGAAGGCTGGAGTGACCTTTGTGCTGGCAGGACTTCCAGTGAATAGTGAGCAGGCGCTAGCGCTGATCGAAAACTTTTTAAGGCGTGTAGTCGATTTTTTCTCTACCACAATTACTTCCTTTTCACTGAAAAGTAGCTAAGTAGGAGCTATGTAGATTAGTAGATGGAATCCTATCTACTCTACCGCATAGTTCCCATCTACTCTACCGCATAGTTCTTGTTAGGAATACTTTATTTCGCTGAAGAGACCACGAACAACAACAGCTATTCCACGACTTAGTAGTACTTTGTATTTGAGACTGAAGAAGATAGACACCACGGCCCCCAACAACGATCTCGGCATGCTGCTCGTGAAACAAAATATAGAAATAAGGGACAACCAACTTTGTTGTTCTAATTTTCGGTGCGCCTCTCGCAGCTTATTACTTCAAAGGAAGCAAAGATGTTCTCTGGGCCAGAGCTGAGGCGCAGAATAGTGCTCTGGAAGAGCCTCTGTCGCTGGATGCAGAGTCATGGGGTGCCGAGTTCGAGGCTCAAGAGCCGATCTTGGATGGAATTTTGGATTGCCTAGCAGAAAAAACTGGCGCCACTGGAGGAACATTGTATAAGATTATGGCGGATTTTAATTCTCGTGACGGATGAATATAGCAAAAGAATAAGATGATAATTGCCCTTTAGTTTTCTTCTTTCTATCTTCCTCTGGTCTTTCTTTTTTCTAGTTAGGTCGGCTCCGCCACAAATATAGCAAAAGAATAAGAAAGTCCTTGAGGACCCAGCGGGATGAACATTGGAATCAAAGAACATCATTATAGCAAAAGGATGAATAAGGGTTCAAATCTAGATGTTTCAAGAGAGCGACTTTACTTACTTAAATAACTTGTTTTCGTAAAAATGATCATAGACAGTTTTATACTCCATTGTACATTGTACTCCATGGTACATTGTACTCCATTGTGTATTGTACTCCCTGTTTGCACTCCATGTAGTTTGTCTTAGCCTCTAAGAAAACCCTCGAAGCCGATGTCGAGGATTACGCAACGAAGTACGTGGAGACCTGCTCAGAGAAGTTCGTCAAGAAATGCGTGCTGTTGTTAAGGCCCTCTTTATCTACTTTTCACTCATTTTCCTGTTTTATTCCTTTTCATCTAGTGGGAAGCCTACTGGAATCTCTTGATTAATGCTAATACTCTTGAGAAAGGGAACATGAACACCTGCACCTGTGCGGAGGCAGTAAGAGAGTTAGACCACGAGGAAGAGCACTATGCTAGGCGCAGGACTCTGAAACGCAAAGGTTATTAGCTCCCAGCGCGACAATCTGTAAAAGCTAGTAGGTGTCTTATTATAGGTCACCAAAAAGTTTTTACCTCTAATCCTAGTAGCCCCAAGTGGAAAGGATTTGCCAGCAGTGGTCGGCACATACCTTGCGAACAAAATACCCGATGTAAAACTCTGCGATATGGGAAATTTGGTACTACTAATAGACTCTGTTGATCATCATGAGTGACCTCGTGATAATCATGATATTCTCTTCCCCGAATTGGAGTTGTAATATCAAATTTCACGGCCTCCTCATAATCCGCAACATACAAGGTCGTGTCCACCTCTATGTCTTACCTATTTGACTAGTACATCCCAAAAATCCCATCTAAGTACGCTTTTTCTTTCCTGCAACTTTGCTAGAACGTTCCTAAACCCTAAACCCTAACCCTAAACCCACACAACAGGTGTCTTCGGCGTCATCGCTGCTCTCTCCAGCTCTTGCGGAGAAGTTTGCGGGTGAGCTGTGCCGAGTGAGTCAAGGCCTGAGCGCTCCATCAGCTGCACTTTGCGGCGCCTTGCTCACAGCAACTGCGGAGAAGAACGCTTGCACGACGCTGATCTTAACGAATTTTATGGCTTGTTTGATGTGTGCCTTGTTTGTCGTGGTGGATACCTCTTTCGTACAGACTCTCTATGTGATTTTGAAAAAATAGGAGGAACCTTTCCTATTTAGTCACTATAGTGTCTGTGTTTCTCGCTAGAAATGTCACTAAATAAAACAACCGGTTCGTTTTTACCTCTAGCGTGCAGCCCTTCCAACAATATATCCAAGCATTCTAAGAACCACCTTTCGCTGTGCGGCGGCTCCTATCCCAGTGTCCGAGACCTCATGGACACCCTGGTTGGCGTGATGGAGCTGCAGAAGATTGTGTACTGCAAGTTCCAGAACGCGGACGGTTCCGTCATGGCTGAGGCTCTTTCAGAGCTAGCAGAACCTGAGGATCTCACTCCCACGTTCCAGGCTGTGGAGTACCTGGCGGCCAATTGCAGCGACCTTCTAGTGGAGTGCGTGCCTGACATGGAGACCGATTTTGAGTCGACACACTACGCGGCAAGGATCACGGCAGCACTGTCCCTCTAGAAGAGCAAGATGCTGTGACTTCACTGAAGCAACGATTGATGTGATCCTAGAAGATGTCGGCTTTGCTACGATTGAGGCCATTCATCTAGAAGGTCAAAATTAATGCTTCTCAGTAGGTGAGAGGAGGTGCCAAGACTAATGGACTACAACAGATGATTCCACAAGAACACAGCAAGTGTCTAATTCCTGATCATGATTTTCTCAGCCGCGAAAGGAAGAGGTAAATGTGCTTCGAAATCAATGAACATCGATCCAGTCGTCCCGCCCTACAAGTACAACTATCAGAATCACAGACCACAACATCAGCATTGCAGCTGCTCTCAACTTGATGATAAAAATTGATGTTCTTATGACCAGTCCATTCTTACCAAAAATGACCGATGCTACGTCTGTCAAACTCAAAGTCAAAACAATTTTGAACTCGATCGCTATACTAGGATTTCGCTAAAGGATTTATCTAAACGCAAAACATTTATTTTAGTTACTCTTTCATCTATTGATTACTTTCATCCACTAACTTACTAAAAAATGCAATAAGATTTAATAGTTTGTGATGGTCTTAATTTTTACAGAAGTCAAACAATGCTCGTCCTGCTCTGGTACCTTGATGCCAGTAGACCTTTCTTCATTGAATCAACTAGCTAAGTTACAACGAAAAAAATACATCACGATGAAGTTACAACGAATAAAATACATCACGATGAAGTTACAACGAAAAAAATACATCACGATTATCTTCACGTAATTGCGTCTTCACGTAATTGCGCCTTCACGTAATTGTACAACTTTCAACTTCTATTTTCCTCGTATGATTCAAACTATGACCAGGCAAGGACGGCCTGCCCTGTTTGGTGTATTGAGAGAGCCTCGTCTCGCGTTTGTCATGTGCGAAGGTGTCTGCCTGTATTCTTGCGATGGTGAGAGCAAAGAGAGAGGAAGCTTGTATCTGTCTTGAGGGGGTGTAGAGGTCTGTGCGAGATGAGTACTAGGAGTACTGTTCGTGAGCGATTTGCATCTGAGAAAGTCTGCTCTGTTGGAGTCTATTTGCACCATCTTGGCAACCATGCAAATGAGAGATAGGTGAAATAGAGATTGTCTCAAGTGAGGACAGAGACTGCAGCTAGGATAGGTATACCTAGTGTTTGTGAACACTAGGACTGCTTACTTTCACCCTTGTGGTGATGCGTTTTTTATATAATTCCCGGCCTGTTTCAGTTGTGCAAATTGTGAAGGTTTTGCATGATTCTCATGCGGTTGCAAAGTTGTCAAATGTGTGGACCTTCTTGATCATAAGTATCACGATAAGGATCCACATCATTGGCATAGTGTTCCAGTGCTGTGATCTTTGTCACCATAGGACTGCAATGATTTCCATCACTTTCATGTTGATGATCTTCATGCTCATACGACTAGGATCATCATCTTCTTCGTCTTCTTATTCTTTCAATATTTGCGGAACAGGGGAACTTGATCATATCCCCCCTTAATCTATACTCCATCTAATGAATGACGTGTAGACTACAATAATCATAGTGGTTGCAAGTTCGACTATATTCCAGCGAATGAATATAATACGGAAAAAACATGATGCACGTTATGACTGAAGATGAATAATCTTTGTTGCACAATATTAGAAACATAGGCTATTTCTACGTAGCCAAGTATAAGACTTAGAGTTCTTCTCCAAAGTCTTCTTCAGCAACATCCTCAGTGTTGTTTTGTTCTTCTCCGTTTTCCTCAGGGGCAGCGGCTGCTTCCGCCGGTGCTGCCTCTGCTGGTGCTGCTTCTCCCTTTTTTCTGGCTTTCTTCAGCGGCGGCCCTTTTGCTCCGCCGTCTTCTTGTTTACCTTTCCCCTTTTTGCCTTTGCTTTTGTCTCCTTTGTGCGGCTGCTGCACCGCTTGCTTCCCCTTTCCTTTGTGGTAGCTGCTGCAGTTCTTCGTCGCCGAACTACTACTACTACTGGAACTACTAGAAGAAGAGGGAGTTTGTTTCCCAGGTGCCATTTTGTGGGACACCCGTGTCGACGTTGGACAGGCTTGAACGAGGTTGATTGTATTCTCCATAACTCCCATGGATCCAACGGCATCCAGGTCACTCACCGCCTCCCGAGCGTAAATTAAACGGAGAATGCAACTGTGGAAGAATGTGCTTCCTTCTTTCCTCATTTTCCTTGCCAGGTCCCAATACTCAGTCTGCAGAGCAAGACCCATATCCGAGCACTGTCGACTGTAGTGAGAATTCATGTTCGGGCCGTGGTTGATTATCCACTCCTTCCAAACATTCTCCTCTTGGACAAGCATGCACGATAAGCATAGTTGGAATGCTTTTGCGTAGTCGCCGCCCGACCTACATCCTTTCAAAGTTGCGACGTGTCGCTCAGTGATCTCGTAGAAGATGTGGCTCTTTATTCCGAGATCAGCTGGAAAAGCAGGCGAAGGGGGTCTTGTAGCAAGTGACACCTCGTTGCCTCGGATTGCTGACATCAAAGATTGACGCCAAGCTTCCGCCCCTTGTAGTCGTTGAGTCTCCTTCAGAACGATTACTCTCGCGAAGCCCGACATTTTGTTTTTTTTTTTTGTTTTGGGTAGTTGTAATCTATAATGTTAGATAGTTACAAAATACAGCGGTAAACTACTGAAGAAATACTATACGCGCACTAAATATTTATGACTAGAACCCAGCTAGAAATAGACGAAAAACAAACTTCGAAACAGTAAACAAGAATAGGCATGAAAATCCGATAACGTTTATCGAACTTAAAAGATGCAAGTATAAATACACACGAGATCCGACAACGAACCTCGATGAGTAGAAAAGAACTAAGTTTACTTTTTGGGTTTTGTTCCTGCGATTTTATGGCATAGACTCACAAGTGTCGGCTTATTAAGTGCCTTTGTGAAGATGTCTGCCTTTTGCTCGTCAGTGGGACAGAAGTGTAGATCTAATTTCCCTTCTCCGACAACTTGGCGGATCCAGAGTAATTTAAGATCCATATGCTTGACCCGACGAACTTCTGGCGATTCGCCGACCGCTTTCGCGCTTCGGTTATCGATCATTAAAGGAATTGGAGCTAAAGACTTTTTCAGACGGCCATGAGGATCCGTCGAATTTGATTGTCGGCTATTGCCTAGATTTTCAAGAGATTCCTGAAGTAGTCTCCGGAGGTAAACTGCCTCCCGCGCGATTTCAGTCGCGGCTATAAGCTCCGCCTCTGTCGTTGATAGTGCTACGACAGGCTGCTTTTTACTTCGCCACGCGATAGGCGTGCACTTGGTTTGGCCTAATTCGGCGAGACCTCCACTGACCGATCTACGGGTCTTTTTACATGTTCCCCAGTCAGCATCTGACCAAGCTTTTGGAGTTAAGTCACCGTCGCGACCGTCAATGTCTAGGGCGAAGCTCCGCGTCTTGCGAAGATATCCTAAGAATCGATCACACACTCGCAGGGCCACTGGCGTGGGCTCCTCTAGACATGTGGATAGGTATTGAACGACATACGCAATGTCATACCGTGTTGATGTACATAGGTACATGACCGCACCGACAAACTTCCGGTAGGTCGATTTTTGTACGCGTGTAGCGATTTTCGGGCGAGATTTCTCAGAAAGCTCTTTTTCGAAACGATCTATCTCCGCCCGTGTTATGGGAGTATCGCACTCTTACAGAGTTTTATCTGGGTCAAAGTCTTGCAGAATCTTATCGACCAGATTTTCTTGACTCAAGGCCAGTCTGCGTCTCTTCTTGAGAACGTTGATGCCTAGAAACTTATACAGTAGTCCGCCGTCCTCGAGCTTTTGCGGTTCACACGTATCGTGTTCGAACCTGTCAAGGATCGAGCCTCGAGCCGCGGCTATGTCCTCTCTCCGACCTAGAAAGACTATGTCATCCACGTATGCGAGCATGCACACACGGCGCTCGCCGTGAAAAAACATGGACGGGTCGTTTAAGCTCTGTTTCCAGCCGGAGCTGGTGGCGTGTCTTGCGAACGTCTTAGCCCAGAGAGCTGGGGCACTTTTCAATCCATACAGGGCTTTCTTGAGTTTCCATCGGACATTTTCCTTTCCTTTGCGCCACTCGGGGGGTGGTATGCAGTAGACGTCCTCGCCGACTATGTCTGCATATAGGAAAGCTGTCTTGACATCATATCGCTCGAGATCAAAGTCTAGCGCCATGGCTATCCTGAACATGAGCCGAATACTTGGGATCCGAGGAACGGGCGAGTAGATGCTCTCTTGGTATTCTACTCGGTTTCCGAGCACGACGGCGCGACACTTGAGTCGCCCACACTCTTTGACGTTATATAGTACTCGTATCGGCACAGCCTTCGCTCCTGGAGGCAGGTCGTTGGCCGATATTTCATCGAATACGTCTCGTCCCTTGATCGAATTTAGCTCTGACGCCAGCGCGGCGGCCCAGCCTCCTGGATCCTCTGCGAGTGCCTGTTTTCGCGTCAAGGTCCTTAGCAGGAGGACATACTCATCGTGGGTCCGAGCGTCCGTAGTGTCGCCAATCTCGATTTCTGATAGATTCTCGATGATGTTGGCTATAAAGTCGACACTCTGAGGGGACAGGTCCTCGATGAATGTGACTGCCGCAGTGTGTCCACTGGGAAGCAAGGTCTCCTCTTCCTTGTGCTTACTGCGTCTCTCCAGTTCTCGCTGCAGGTTAAGGTGTACAGGCCGACTCTCTAAGCCCATTTCCTCACGGAGCGCTTCCGCGAGTGCCACTGATCTATGGCGACCTTTCGAGCACTGGAGCACGGGCTTTCCGCTCTTTTTGAGAAGTTTGGTCGCATCGTTGAGGAGTTGCGAGTAGTTCTCATGTGTCTTGATACCGTCAGACACTTCAGCGCAGAGGCCTGTGCTGTTTGGAATGTACCTAGCTGGATCAGCTGGAAAATATTTATTGACTCGGAGAACAGCCGCGCCGAGGCGCTTGAGCTTGGCGGGGATTTTGTCTCCACAGCTGAAGAGTTGATACCGACTCAGATTCTTTGGGACTTGGAGCTTCTCCAACATATCACGCGTGAGACGGACTACGGACCCCGACTGTGCGGCGTCAGCCTTTTCTGGTTGTCCACTGTCTCCACTTTTGTCCGGTTTCGCTTCGGGAGCGATGGACGGGCGGGATGGATCCCCCCTGTATGTTGGCTCCGCGCCAAAGTCTACTTCCCTGGTCCTGATGACCTTTTTCTTCTGCTCGTCCCAGACTAAATAGTCTGGCGATAGGTGCGAGTATCCTACAAAAATACCCGGAAGATACGCGCGCTCCATCTTCGTTTTCACGAAGTTTTTGTATCGGCAAGGCGTCCCGAAGGTCCGCATATGCTGCGCGCCGGGCTTAACCCCGTTACGCTTTTCGTAGGAGCTCACGCTCCCGAGTATCGCGCGTGGCGACCTGTTTAATGCGTAGCAGAATGCCTGTGCTGCGAAACCCCAATAGGTGTCCGGGAGTCGCGCTGTATCTAGGAGACACTTCATCCCCTGCATGACGAGACGATTATGAACTTCCGCGCTACCATTTTGCGCCGGTGAGTACGGTGATGTCTTGCGCGGCCTGATGCCGTGCTTTCTCAACAGTTTGAGGAAGTCGCCGTCGAATTCTTTTCCGTTGTCCGAGCGGCAGACTTTCGGCACTCCAAACATGTCCGTCCATTTCTGGAGTCCGGTGTATGCGTCGCTTTTGCGCGCAATTGGGAAGACTTCTACCCACGAGTCATATCTATCCACGATGATGGCCCAGTAGCGGTTGCCGCCTATCGATTCAGGTAGCGGCCCGCAAAGGTCCACGCTGATTGTGTGCCCAGCTTCGGTCGGGAGGAGTCGTTCGCGCGTTTCTTTGCTGAACGGTTTCCGGCGAGCCTTGTTCAGTCGGCAAGCCTCACAGGACGGCATGTAGGTTGAATGCCCCATCCTGTTGTGGATGACCTCTTGGGTCACGTTGAGCTCTCCCGAGTCCAGGTTAGGCCTGTAGCTGAGGCGGAAGAAGTATAGTCCTCCCCTCTTTGTGATTGGGATCAGCGTCCCGCTAGGTGTTCGCAGTCCGTCGAAATTTTCTGTGACGGTAAAACCTGCGTCCAAGAGCATACTGAGACTGGCGACATTTCGCGCCATTTTCGGATTATAGTATGCACGGCGAAGGGCCAACTTATGCCCGTTGTCTGCCGTTAGTGTCCGTAGTGATGCCATGTAACCGCCATTAACATGCGACCCATCCGCTTGTTGGATTTTCCCGCCGTCTTTGGTCGGAGCACGGATCACGTTGGAGTCTTTGACACAAAATATTGTGGCTCCACTGTCTAAGATCCACTCAGTTTCGATCTCATCGCTGACAGTGTGCAGAAGGATGCTTTCGAATTCTTGAACCGTGCGCATGCACGCCTGATCCAAGGGCTGCCGAGTTCCTTCTTTCTGTCCCGTCGCGGACTGATGCTGCGACGTGTCGAGAAGTTGTTTTTGGTCGCCCTCGCTGACGACTGGCTCGCAGGTGGGACACCCATCCTTTTGCGAGTCTTGCCTGCACGCACACGACGGAGGTTGCCGCGGCGCCAGACTGTCTTTGTCAATAGCATTGACGAGATCAGCTCCCTTCTCACGAAGGAAATCGATCCAGTGTACACTTCGTTCCTTTGCTCCATGCATCCCATGGAGGCTTTCTGATCCAGGTGGACGCCACCCGCCACTGGATCTTCTTACCTTGGGCACGGGGGCCGAGTACGATACTAATCCCGTCCCAAGGTTTTCCATCCTTCTCTTTTGAGATTCGCTGTTGAGTCACAACAGCGGCACAGCGCCGCCGAGCACTGTGATGCGCGAGGCGATGCCGTCCCTCTTCTTGCCTGACCCGGATGGATTGGTAGTCATGCCCTTAGGCTGATCCTTGTTTTGCGATCCTCCATATTTTCCTCCTTTACCTTTTCCTTTGCCCTTACCTTTACCTTTACCTTTTCCACTGACCTCGGTCTTCTTTTGAGCCTGCCTGGAGAGTATCTTCTTTGCCTGTTCGGAGATTGGTTTGGTGCATTGCCACATCGTGTGCGCCGAAGAGCCACAGTTGTAGCACGTGCCAGCTTTGTGCTGTTTGAATGTTGCAGGTGGGTCCGTGACTTGAAAGACTTCCTCAGCGCCCGGCGTGCGTGTAGCAGCGCGCCCGTCCAAGTTGACTTTGTTATGCAAGGAGTATTTTGTTTCCTTGACAACATTCTCCAACTCGAAGTCGCCTTTGAGGTCTCTTTGGATTCCCTGCATTTCTTGCGAAGGGATGTCACTCCCGATGCCTTTGAGGTAGCACATTCCTGCAACCTGCTCCATCGTCATGCCCTTGACTTTGGCATATATGATGCGGAAATCTCTTTCCGCGCTGACAGCGTTCTTTGAGGATGCTTGGAACTCGATGAGCTGCCAAAAGTCATCCCAGATTTTCTGCTGTTGACGGGGATTTATCCACCGCTCTAGTTCTTCCAGCAGTTCCTCGACGGTTGCGAAGGTTTTCGTCGCAAGGTGGTCGGCGCATTCTTGTCCGATCTTGATGGACTGTTCGACGCGATAGACGAGATCATCCAAATCGAGATGACGCTCATACGTCGCGCGAAACTTTGCGAGCTTCTTGAGCCACATATCGTGCTCTTCAATCTTTTTGAGTGGCACTATGTTTTGTTCGACCTTTATCCTGCGGCGCGACTCCACCGTTTTCCACGGTGTTTTGTCTTCATCCTCCTCCGCCGGTGGAGGGGTTTCCTCACCCGTTTGCGAGGGGTCCTCCTCTTCGTCCGATTTGGCGAAGTCCGTATGGTTGTCGATTAGGCTACTGTAGATTTCACCGACTTCGTTGTCCTCTTTGAGAGTATTTATCTCCTGGAGACAAGCATCAATTTGCGATTTCAGAACTCGCTCTTCCCAGAGTGGGTCCCCCTCTTTCAGAGGTTTAGCACCCTCAGGCCAATCTTCACTCTTGATTTTGCAGTAGACGAATCTGCCTCCGCCGTGTGCTTCCGAGGGGTAGCAGTCTACTTCGGCATCTTCGTAGTCAGGTGAGCCGTCGACGTTGATGGCGCCGCGCCTGTACTTGATGCTGCCTTTTCTTTCGGCATTGTAGTATTCTGGCTCAATGTAGACAAACGCCATTCCACTGATGACATACTGCTCCAAGCGCTTCACGCGCGCAGCGTAGATTTTCATGGCTGGGGCCATTTTTTCTCAGTGGGGTGGGATCCTGATCACCACCGAAGCACCCGAGATATCGCGCCTTGGCAAATTGCTGCTAGCTTTCCCACTGTGCGGGCCTCTTTATGGGGAGACTTTGCACGGGATCCGACTCACGTCAAAGGTCAAATAACAAAATCTGCCGAAAAAAGACAAGGTGTTAGATGGACGCGCAGCCGTGTGTCGCGATATCGCCCCTTCCGGGGTTTCGGGCGCACGAACTTCTCCGCCAAACGAAGAAGGACGCGTCTTTTTGTGGGGTTGCGGTCGCCTGGGCGAGCGCAGGTTTTTGCTTTTGAAGCAGTCGCGTTTCGCGAAAGCTTGTCTTTCTCTTTCTTAGGTGCCGCCGGACTCAGTCCGAGGGTCTTTAGGTGGGCCGTGGCGACGGCTTTGCCCTGTCTCCGGTCGTGCCGTGAGACTTTTTCTTTCTTGTATAGCTGAGGTCGTAACCAAAGCTAATCTGAATTACTGTCGAGGAGCCACACCCGAACAGCTACAGACTTTTGTTTATGGCTGCTGCCGACTAGGTCGGGAGCTTGGTGCCTTTTCTGTTTTGTTTTAGTTGCCCCGCCACTGGGCTAGAGTTGGTTTATTTTTGTGAAGCAGATGCTGAGTCTGCTTTAGGGTCGACGGGATCGTTCTCGACGTATCGAAGAACAATGCCGCCTGGAGAAACGCGCGGGGCCAAAATCCGACTGAATCGGGACTACCACTGCGTACAGGAACGAAGACGCCAAATTTTTCTAACCTAAAAAACCAGAAAAAAACACTAGACCAAAAAAGTCAAAAATTTGGTGGGTTCTAAGTCAAAAAAATTATTCTAGTGCGCGTATAAAAGGCTAGTGACTCACTGTTTGTGAACACTAGGACTGCTTATTTTCACCCTTGTGGTGATGCGTTTTTTATATAATTCCCGGCCTGTTTCAGTTGTGCAAATTGTGAAGGTTTTGCATGATTCTCATGCGGTTGCAAAGTTGTCAAATGTGTGGACCTTCTTGTTCATAAGTATCACGATAAGGATCCACATCATTGGCATAGTGTTCCAGTGCTGTGATCTTTGTCACCATAGGATTGCAATGATTTCCATCACTTTCATGTTGATGATCTTCATGTTCATACGACTAGGATCATCATCTTCTTCATCTTCTTATTCTTTCAATATTTGCGGAACAGGGGAACTGGATCACCTAGCATTTACTTGTGCTACAAAGTTCAGTTGTTACAGCATTTCTGCCCTCCTAGTTGGGTACGTCGTCATCCACTTTTCTCCACAGTGAATGTACAGAGATTCCACTCGTCAGAGCTCCTCTAACAGTCTAAAAAGAAAGCTTTCCCAAGGTTATCTTTCGAGCACTCTTAGGGCTCGCTATACACATACTAGGGCTGTAATTTTCCAAGGTATCACCGATATAGAATCGAAAAATAGGATCAACATCCATCTCTTAGACGGGATCTGGGTTGACTTTTCCAAACAACATAAGGACCACCTGTTTGGCCATTCTGATCGTCTTCGAGATGTCGCTCACTCTCTTCGGTAGCTGCAAAAAGATGAGAAGCAGCCGCATGCTGGGGCTTGCTTATGGGGTTATTTCTTCATCCTGTCTTATGAAAGATCACGTTGTGGTTGGTGTGCAGTTGCGTTTGATGTCCGCTGGAGGCACTACACCTTCCGACCTCCAGGTGGATGAAACTAGTGCAATCACGAGCAAGTGCGACATTTCATTTGGGATCAGCGGCAGTCACAGACTTTCTCTAGAGATTAGAGGTCCACGACCGTTGAGATTTATCGTAGGTCAAGCTCAACCTGGTTTCCAGCGTGATACTGAAGATGATGATGATGATGATGACCAGCGCGATGTTGCAGCGTCGAGTCAGCTTACGGAAAGTAGCACGGTCGGAGACTTGGTGGCTTTGGCGCTTGAAAAATTCCGGAACACAGGAACAGAACACACAAGATCAGAACAAGGCGCAGCTGCAACGTACGACTACTTTCACAACGACGTGCTCGGTTTCCATGCACGGTTGAACGTGCGCGCGGTGATGGTGGGCACAAACGTTTTCTCCCAAGAGAACCTTGACATGACGCTTGGCGATGTTGTTGCGAAGACCGCAGGTGGAACGATGAAACCACAGAGTACCCAGTGGTTGATCGTACCTGAGCCCGAACAGCCTGAGGCCTACACCACGAAATGGGATTTTTGGAACCTTTACAGCAGAAGCCGGCTGTTGCAGTTTGTGACGAAATATCCGGAGTGGCTCTCAAAATGTAGTACATCCAGATCCTCCATGCGTTCCAATGGCATGGAGGCCCTCAAGCACGTTGACAAAGAGCTCGTTTTATCCGTTATCGAGGCAGTCGGCTACGGTCTCGCCTTTCGAAATGTGCCTCAGGAATTGAAAGACTCCGAAGATTTTATACAGGCAGCGGTCGCGCGCAAGGGGGCTGAGGCGCTCCTTTACGTTCCCTCAGAAAAGCGCCGCAGCTGCGACTTCATCCGCAAGATGGTCCAGGTAAATGTTGAGGCGTTTCGGTACGCTATGCCGAATGTGCAAAGAGGAAGTACGCGCTGCTATCCGCGCTGAAATACAGGAGGATCTACAACATCAAAACTTCTATCCCGAAACATCTGCAAAAATAGAAGCATAAGTAACTATTGACAACTGCTAGTTTGAATCAAAAGTAAGAGACTTTCCATTGGAAGAAATCATGATTGACATAATGGAGAAATGATTCGATTTTTTGGAGATACCAAATCAACTATTTTTTCACTGAATCACTCGAGATAAGGATAACTAAGTAGAAGAAGCTGATAAGATTGAAACTGAAGAACTGACACGATGGAATAATCGTGTATCCCCATCATATAATGTACTGGATGAAATAATCGTATATGTATATCATCTACATCATGTAGTTTGCTAAAGTTGGAAGCGGGTTCTATAATGTAGTACTGGAGGTCAACGCAGCACTGGATGTAAGAAAATGTAGTGGCAAAAAAAGCTTCTTTCGCGTAAGAGTTGGACGTTAATAGGTGCCCGTGTTTTGCATCGGTTTCCCGTGTTCATCGCGCTACATACCGGTCCGTTTCTTTTTATTTCTGTCTGTCCGATTGTTCAGACACTCACCTGCTCTCCGTTTCCCTTTATAAGAGATCTTTTCATGTGCGACTTCAACCTCTGCATTGATTGTACCTTCTGATCGATGCGTCGACCACTACTAGCCGATACTACCCAACATGCTTGGACTCAAGCAAGAAGGAGAGACTTGTCAGATATCTGAAATGTTGCAGATGTCTTCGTCGTCGAGGTTTGGGCGATAGATGCGGCTCCGGTAGATGCGACTTCGACAAGTAACTTGATACCCAAATAGCGACGATGATTTGGCTTCTCTCTCGTTTACGCCAGCTAGCCCTAGACGAGGATCGGCAGAACGACTTTTGGTCTGGAGGCATCACGTTTTCCTTGATTTAAGGGTCGAGGATAATTTAAGAGTATGATGGTAGAATGAAAAGCGTACTTCCCCCAATCGAACGGCATGATGTTTTCGTTCGGGCGTGACGCCAACATCAACTGGAAACACGGAATCAACGCACTCCCGGAGGAGGAACAAGACGGGAAGGGGAGGATATCAATATAAATCGCACCCTCTAATTGATACTGACTCCTTCCATAGCGATCCACGCTTCGGCGAGTGGCGACATATTCGCGGTAGCTTGGTACCTGTGGCTGCCTGCAACTTTGTTGCTCCTTTTGCTTAAGGCTGGTCAGGGAAATCTTAGGCACATTGCCCAATAGAGTCGAATCATCAAGACTCACTATCAGAGAGTCAGATCATCAAGGCTCACGATCAGGAGTAATCTCTACGGATGCTACGAACAGGTGAGATGGTACGAACAGCATCACCCGAGACTTTTGTTGATTAACATGACAACATGCATCTTCTCACGATCGTCGATTTATCTCCGCTTGTTTCCGCTTTGTCAAATTGGAAGACGATGATTACTTACACTATGAAGATGATCAGACTATTACATACAATTATATACTTTCATTAGGTTTTTGCCTCTAATGTGTTCTTTGCCACGGCTGTTGGTTTTCTGATTCTCACTTGGTTAGGCGACCCAGGTTGGGTACATCCTCCGGTTGCACGGCAAGCAAACGGATTCGCGTCTTCAGGAGAGCGACAAGTAGAAGAAGGACAACATCTACCACAGAGTATTCGATATGGGAAACCTTCGGTAAAACTGCTGCCAATCAGTACTTGTTCCAACGAGGGTGAAGAAAAGGTACCAGTAACGGGAATAGAGGAGACTCCCGGAGCAACGCAGACGACTCCTGGAATTATAGCACGAGAGACTCCCGGAGCAACGGAGACAACTCCTGGAATTATAGGAGAGACTCCTGGAGTAGGAGTTGGGGTAACGGAGACTCCTGGAAGCCAGGAGGGGGCTCCTCGAAGATGGATTGTTTCCATCGAAGAGCTCGTCTATCAAGAAGACAATGTGGTGCCGGACTCAAAACATGACGGCCAACATAGTGCTCACGATAAGAGTGCAGCATCTTCGGAAGCGTTAAAAGAGGGCGAACATTCTCAAGTAGAGCCAGGTGGCGAACATTTTCAAGATCATTATGTGGACGAGCAGGAGGTGACGCCGGCGCCGCGTCCTAGGTTTCCGGACATCAGTCTGGCGATTTTAGACATTTTCTCCATCATCATCAGATGGGATTATTAAGGGTAGGTTAAAGGTGCTTTTCTTACCGCTTTTTATGCCTCTCTCCCTTAGGATGAGAAAGGCAAAAGATGAAGTGGGGTAAGCAAGCACCAAAAGCCTACCTCTAAGATTACCAGGTCAGATCAAGTCTCTCTTCAAATTGTGCTTCCCTCTGTAGGATGCTGAGGCGGACAGTAGAAGGTGAATCTTTATCTTATTCGGAGACGAGGATCGGAACAGGAGAAAAAGGTTCTGCGCCAAAGGAGGCGTCTTTTTCAGAGACGAGGATCGGAACAGGAGAAAAAGATCTTGCTCTAATTCTAAAGGAGTCGTCTTCAAGGATACTTCTAGCACGGAAAGCTGTTGATACAGCTAGCAAAGAAGCTTCAACAACTTCAAGGAGCAGATCGCACTGTAGAACGGCTGATTCTGCGCTAAAGGAGGATTTAGAACGACACGACTATACTAGCTCTGCCTGCAACTACAGAGAGGGAGTACACTCACTAGCCGACGATGCAGGTGAATCTGCAGAGACGGAGAAACAAGAACATGTCGTAGTGGAGAAAGAGAAGCAGGAAGAGGCACAGCAACAAGTAGTGGAGAAAGAGAAACAGGAAGAGCAACAGCAACCAGTGGTTCTTGAAAAGCAAGGACCAGAGGACGAAAAACAGGAGAAACTGAAGCGCCAGATTGACCGGAATTTCAACGCCTATCATGCCAGTAGTTTTCCCGTGAATTTGGAAGTATCATTAAGCCTTGAATTGCCATACTCTTTTGTTTGAGACAGTGTAAAGATTTTGGGCTTCCTCGGCCCACCTCATCATTAAGACTTCAGGAACTGCCTCACTCTGCTAAAGGTCTAACTCACTCTGCTAAAGGTCTAACTCACTCTGCTAAAGGTCTAACTCACTCTGCTAAAGGTCTAACTCACTCTGCTAAAGGTCTAACTCAGAAGAACAACATTCCTCCTATTGGTAGCCTTTGCCATTTGGGCAACTTCGGATGCGAATACGTAGAAGCAAAGTGGTGTCATACTTAAGGCTGCAAGAAATCCATCTTCCCCAGCATCTTGGTCCCGTTTTTGAGGGAAAAACAGGGACCGATATGAAGAGCCGCAAAAAAGATCGATTAAATGTTGTAGCTCTAACATACGTGTCGCACGTATCGAAAACCCAGAGTAGTCCATTGCCGTCAATGCAACCAGTGCATCCAAAACTTCGATCATCACTGTCCTTGGGTTGGCAACTGTGTGGGGAAAAAGAACCTGAGATATTTTATGGACATATTTTGTGCGGCACATGATAAGACGTAGCTTTTCAATACAGTGCACATAGGAAGTAGTTTTTCAACACAGCGGGAAGCCATCTTGATGTGCGTGGGAGAATCCTATCCTTTCCTCCTCCTTCATGTCACTCGTCGGTTTTTGCGGTTCTACTGGAGTGCTGTCGGGTTTTACTTTCCTGTACGCACTGGCACATGCAGTATTGGATATCTATGTGCTCGGCGATGGCAGCCAAGCTTTCCTCCACTGGGCAACGCAGGAACATCCAGTGTCGGCTATTGTGATGATGTTTATGATGTAGACGTAGTTCCGATAGCTAGAACTCTCTGTGATGTTAAGCTAGTACTATGTGATACTGTGATGATGTTTATGGTCTACGCTAGTACGATCTGTTATTTTGATGATGTTTATAGTATCAGCTACTGTGATTCGTTTAGCTCATACTATCTGTGATGATGTTTATGGTTTAAACGGTCTTGCTTGAGCTACTGTGATGATTATGTGCCTAGAATCATGATGCAGTTCCAAACGACTCAATCAAATCGCAACAAATTATGGATATGGTGCTAGGTAATGCCAAATCAAAGCTTCTTATAATGTTAATGAAGAGATCAAATAATGCTAAATCAATACTTTTTCATGTATGAATCAAATTTACAACTCTAAACTTCACACCTTTTTCTCTATGTGGGCACCGTTCGGCATGTGTATCGTGGGCTGCGTGAACGCCATGTGCAGTCATACGACATATGAGGTCATCAGATGGCCTTTTGCTTAAGGCATTTCAGATTGAAGGAATTGTTGTATTCCCTTTTGCTTAAGGCATTTCAGATAGAACGAATATTTAGTAACACTTTGGTTCCACGCTTAGTTGCCAAGCGTCGGATACAGCAGGCATATACAGTGGGATATTAGAGTAGTCCAAATCAAAACCTACATCTTTTCGTCATAGATGCGGAGAGCCGCGACTGCTTGCTACCACCAACTTGTTCTACTACTCTCCGAGGCGAGCCAATTCCTATCCTATCCTATCCTATCCTGCCCTATTCTATAGTCGGACTTAATAGATGGCACTGGGACTTCTAGCCGCTAATTCACCTGCGTTGCGAACCGTTATTGGGTTCTGAATGGCGGGACCCGAGATCGCACCTATTACCATATCTTCCGAAAGCAGAGCCCCTACGACAATTTCTTGCACAACTTGGGACTCCGGGACATGCATAGGAAACAAGAAGTTCGCAAAAGAAACTTCTCATAAAAAGGACACTAGAGAATGCTAAGTTAGCAGTACAATTTCAAGAGATTATAACTTGTGGTAAGTACTACTGCTAGTTTGTGGTAAAAGTACAAGAGATAAAAACTCTGGAAGAGGAAAGAAGAGCGGACTGGAAAAATATGGTTGGAATTTGTCTTTTCGAGCATATGGGTGAAATCATATTACACACATACATTACAATGCAATTAGTGGGAAGATGACCCGTCTTCTCATGACACTTGTCTTGTTGCTCGGTCTGTGAGTGATTCGCGTTCGCATTCTGCACTCTTGTCACAAATTCCGGAGCACCGTCGATTTTGTCAGGTTTCAACACTACAAATGCTTGGAACAAGAACTCAATGTGGTTGAAGATATTGAAGACGCAGCTGACTCTGTGTGTGCAGCTTACTTCTTTGCTGCTAGTAACTCGAGTCCATTCCTGCAATTCTGGTGTCCACCGACTCTGGCGTCAAAAAAAATCTATGGCACGAGGAGTCCTCGACCAGCGAGGTTGATACTGTAATCTCCAGAAGAAATCCGTCTTGAATCTGTTCATCTTCTGGCGACAGCATGCAATAGAAAAGAATCTTCGTTTGAAGCGAAATCTGGTCTGATTAGCTGCTCTGGTCTTCCTTGTATCAGGTCTAGTACAAGAACAGTGAAAATTGTAAAAATCCGCGTGAATCCGAATGAATGCGATGCTGCTGATCTTCACACTTTTTTTTGTGACGGCACTACATCAACTAGTAACGCTGCGACTTGCATGTCGATAATGCAATGTTGCCAGACGACGTCCTATGTCTGACGAGGTTCGGGCATCACCCTATGAAGAATGTGTGAGGGGCTCTTTTTTCGGTCGTCGAAGAGTAGCACAGGTCGTGTGTCGTATGGTCCTCCGTCTTCGTAAATAAACAGGAGTTCATCTGGTTTTAATCATGCTCTCGTAAAAAAATAATCTGGTACCAATATTAGTAGAGCACCTGTTGTTACAGGGAAATCTTCTGATAAGAAAATTTTAATGTCTCCGGTACAAGAACAAGTCGGGTGCATGTGATCTCCATCCAGACCGTCGTTCCTGCTTCTGTCGTGAAAAAAATCTCATGATCTCTGTCTACTGTCGCATACAACGACGAGTTTCAAACCAATCTCTCCCATCAGTTTTGATATCGCAGGTTTGTTGAATTCGAGTGAAACGATTCGACTCTAGAGAGCGATCAGAGCAATCGAAAAATAATAGAGATGGTCCTCTAGAAGTACATCGATGAAGTTGAAGAAGAACGTTTCGGTATCTTGTTCATATCAGTCATCAAGTAGAACAGAATCGCGTTTGTGCTGTTGCCGATCACAAGCAATCGAAAAAATCTCTATTGTTGTACCCAAAATCTCTATTGATGTACCCATCAGATATCTTTTATCTAGTACAGGTTTAGAGCAAGAATTTTATGTGAGATTTACTAGAACAAGCTACAATTTCTAATGTCGGATGGTCGCAACTCTGTCATGAAATCTTCATCCTTGTTGTGGTCCTGAAAAGATATCGGCTCTTCTTGGAAACCTGATATCACTGGAGTTGCTTGTCTATCTCCACTCGGCTCCTACTCGGTCCTGCTGCGTGTCTTCCAGGAACTGTAGTACGCAGGAACTGTAGTACGTATGCCTCTGTAAGCCTCTGTTGTTGCAGAGTACTGAGTCTGCGAGTAGTACAAAGTAGTTCTGAGTCTGCGACGTGAACACATCGGAGCAGCTTCTCCTCTGTCAACGAAGGTTCTTACATCGTTACATCGGATATCTCTGTGTCCCTTCCAGCACTAGAAACACACGTCGCAGGGGACAACAATTTCTCAGCGGCACGGCAAGCTTAGGACGAAAGAAAGGTATCTATGGAAGTGAAACTTTGGATAGTTGTACTCACCTGAATTAATAGTTTATATAATGCCATTATTGACTCTTATTATAGAGTACTCACCTGAATTATTTTAGTACTCTATATAATAATCTTTGTCTGTATAATGCCATGCTTGAAAAATTTGACCATGATATTTGTTCAACAGCCTGCTCCCACGAGATTTCTTCCACCCATAGAACAATGCAATTTTCCTACAGAAGCAGTGCTCCTTCCGCAGTCCTCCTTTACATGCATTTATAGTCTCTTCCACGCATAGAACAATGAAACTTTCCTAGTACAACATTCACCATTAAATTATATCACCACAGGAGCATATACTTCCTAGTACAACATTCACCACCATTAAATTATATCACCACAGGAGCATATACTTCCTAGTACAACATCCACCATTAAATTATATCACCACAGCAGAAAAATACTTACACATCACCACAGCAGAAAAATACTTACACATCACTACAGGAGCTGCATTGCATATACTGCATCATCACACAAGATGCCGTCGTCCGTGGATTCCAACGTCGTGATTGGAGACGTCGTGAACGTGACGGCACAGAGGGATGCCTTTTTTACCGACATCCAGCTGCGGCGGACGAGGGAAATGGTGAAGATCCCGTTTCACCGGAACGAGTTCATCGGAGAAGACGTCGTAGCAGTGTCCATGGATCCGGTGACGAAGAGCGTCTCTTCTCTCTACAAGTGCCTGGTAGACAAAAAATTGACCAGCATTCCACTCAGCGAAATACAGTTCCCGAAAATTATGACCATTTTTTACAGTTGAAATTTATAAGGGAAAACGATTTACAGTTGAAATTCATAATAAGACAGGGAAATCTTTTTAGGCAGATAGCCGAGTAAATTCGTATCATCAGCAACAGCCTCAAAGTCACCTCCTACAACAGCAACATTCGAAGACATCGCCCACCGCCTACTTTCTCAGAGACTAGACTGATGTCCTTTATACGCTCTTACTCCACCGAAATACTGATCTTAGAAAGTCCTAGGTTCATCTTATTATTAATAAGACAGGGAAATCTTAGGCAGATAGCCGAGTAGATTCGTATCATCAAGACGAAGACCAGTTTTTACTACTGAGAAACACCTGCTTTCACTGCGGTGAACTTGGTAGTCAACTAGCTCTTCACACTAATATTTTGTTCCTTTGGACATAAACGCAAAGGGTTTTCTTTTTTTTCCTAGCTGGGACTCCACTGAGACTGAGAACAGAAAAACAGCATTACAAGATTCTTAGAGGTCTAGAGGAATTTCTCATAATCCTGAAGATCTACAGAGCGTTTATAGAAATAGCCTCTTCTAACAACCGAACTGGCGAGATCCGAGCAGCTGAGGACATGAGTCAAGAGCAGGACGCGCTAAACTGTGCGCCGAATAAGTTGGTAGTCAAGACTGTTACAGGGATAGGCTCCTCTGGAGCTTCGCTGTCTAGCGCCACAGCCACCGATGAAGAGTTGATGGTTGCCGCGTCTACGGGGTCGCTGGACGAAGTGAAGGTGGAATACATTTATGGAGAAATTTGAGGAAATTTGAGAGAGCTTTCAGAAAGAGAACATTTGATTTGAAGAAAGTGAAATCTTCAAATCATCTAATGAAAGTGAAATCTTCAAATCTAATGGAAAAACAAGCAGACAGAGATATTCAAGAAGCCGCATATACAGTTTTTACTGGAAGTGCTACGAGTAGCAACATCCAAAAGATTTAGAGCATTTAGAAAATTTAAATTCTTGAAAAACCCTTAAATTCTATTTTTTCACTGAGAAGAACTCCCGGCACTCACTAGCTACCTCTACTTCTAATCCCTCGGTCTGGAGCAGATCAATAACCTGACGGTCTTGCGGAAACTGCGTTGCGGAGATGAAATCGCATTTGATACTAATCGCAAGAATGAACTTTTCGGACCGATTTGGTTGCGTGTAGACGGTGCTGACTGGAGCTGCGCTGAGACTATTATGTTGGTTACAGTGGTCTAAACAAAGAAAGACTTCCTTATAACTTCGAGTGGTGTGGAAGGACAAAAAAGGCGAATGAATGAATGAATTGTCCCGCCGTTAGGCTAGTAGTACTATAATTGGGACACCATGGTGATGATATCGCATCGTCATCACTCTAGTTGTATAGCTCGTCCTTGTAGTCATCTTCTCTAAACAAAGTGCCGGAAGCGACACGCCGTATTCCTTGCAGTCTTCGTTGATTGAGAGTCCGACTCTAGTGGCTGGAAATTTAGGCGGTGTCCGAAACCCTGCCGCGTTGACCAGTCCTGTTATTACCAATTGTCCGAGCTCTAGTGGTACTGCTAAAAAGATCTCCTCTGCGTCCACGACCTTAGATGGCAATGGTAGTGGGGTTGGAGGTGGGTCAGCACATGGAGTAAACATGCCTGCTTTAACGTTGAGTGGGTCCTCTGGGACGACCTGTACAACCAATTCTGCTTCTCTACAGCCAGGTAGTAATCAAATGTTTCCCACATCAGTATCGAAGCAGTCAGTTGTCTTGCCGCCACCACGGTGCACTCCTGATCTGGCATCACCGGGACTGGTGGTTAGCGGAAACCTTGCTGTGGGAAATGGAAACATGGGAAACGGAAACATCACTGGTTGTAGCGCACCTACGACATCAGCATCAGCAGTACTGCCGCCAGCGGCTCTCTTCAGCAGTCCAACATTGAACAACAGCAGTTCTCTAAGTGCACCAGCAGCATCTGCAGGAAGTCCGGTTTTGCCCACTACTACTACCACGACGTCTTCTGTGCCGTCGAGTGCCAAGAAAATTCTTGCACCGCCACCATCAACTCGTGGCTTTCCTCTGCGGCCTTCAGAGCAGGCGTTGGTGAACGCGATGCAGCAAGTAGAATTGAAGGAACAGCAGAGAGCTGCTGCTCAACAAGGTCAACAGCAGCAATTCCATCTTCCGACTACAAACAACTGCAAAAATGGGAAAGGAAACATCAATAATGGAGTAGCAAGTGGTGCAGGAGGTCTAACAATCACTTCCCCGCACCTTCAATCGAGCAAGGGCAATCCAATGGGGTCCACAACTAAAGCTGCAACAGCGACCATGCCTCCTGTTAGGCAGATGATGTATGGCGGTGGCGATCCAGCGAATTTGGTGAACGGCTTCGGAGAGGGAAACCCTGAAGGTGGTAATGTTACGGCCGCACAGCTTAGTACAACTAGTTTGGCAAGCTTTAGTCTAATCTCTTGTGCCTCTATATCCATCTTGGACTTGGATTTGGAAGGATCAGGATTACCTACAACATTGAATTTCATGTAGATAACAATACCCAAGTACCACAAGCGCATCTTGGAAGAGGTTCCGTCTCGTCTGAATGGAAACAAGAAAACGGGCACCAAGAGTGATTAATTTGTAAAGATGGATTTAGTCCAGGTCCTGTGACTGAAGTACCTCACATCCACTTGACCATGAGAAAAAAATGAGGTACCAACATTTTGACAACATGACATGACATCTATTGTAAAGATGGATTTAGTCCAGGTGAAGAGGTTCCGTCTCTAACGACGATGGCATGCAAGAGGGGGGTCAAGACCCAAATGAGAAGGAAGACGGCTCCAGTCCAGAGGAAGATGAGGAGGACGGAGATGAGGATCCTGGTGTTATGCTTTGGAGAGTAACTAAGTAGGATCACTATTCTACTTGAGTAGACTATACAAATGTCATGAATTTCATACAAGGGGAAGGGGGTCGAGATGAGGGGACCAAGATGCATTCTAGCTAAGTACTAAATTGGAAAAGACTCCAATTCGAATTAGTAGGAAGTAGGAAGATGAGGAGGACGGAGATGAGGATCTGGAGTAACTAGCACAATCATATTTAAGTGACTTAAACATTATCACACTATTCTACTTGAGTGGACTATACAAGTGTCGATACGTCGTGGTCAGCAATTAGTTGTATGTCTGTAGTACTGTGAAGATTCAGCAACGGCACCCTGTCCTATCCTATCCTATAGATAATGTCTTGTCTTCTGCGCCAAAAAAAAAAATACCTTCCCTCTCTAATCCTAGCGACGAGCCAGGAGACGAAGTCGGCAAGTTGGAAATGCATGTTGGGAAAGTCACAAACGTCGGCGAAGGCGATATGACTATCATGACAATTGATGAGAGACAAATCATCCTCGACGACCCAGTTTTGGTCAAAGCAGGCTTACTGCCAGGCATGTGGGTCGGATTCGCAATTCGGGATGGCATGTACAACTTCTTTTTTACTAGTTAGAATGTAGGTCGGATTCGCAATTAGGGATGGCATGTATTTTTATCTGCAGCTGTGCTTCATTCTGCATGAGCTACGTACTTACACAGTATCCACCCAAGCATCTACGTGCACATTATCCCAACCTCCTCCTTCCCCAGGTACGTCGAAACCGATCGAGAACGTCTGTATGTGATGTGCAGTACACTCGATGACGAGCCACCACCTACACATTTTCCTCGAGTTTGGGGACGCATCAAGACGGTGACGCCCACCGGCCACTCTTTCGTCGATCCGGATGATGCAGAGGCTCTAGCCGGCACCGGAAAGACCGAAATCTTCATACATAATGATAAGGTAAGTACTTTTTTTTAGTCCTTTCCAGCAGAGCTTTTTTTAGTAGTACCAGAAGTAAGACGAGACTAACATAAGTAACTCTCATGTGGATGATGTTGACGATGCGTTGCTCAACTCAGTGTCAGTGTAACCGCTTACTAGGAACAGGACCAGATAACCTTCGACCTGTCATACACTACCACATACTACACTACCACATGAAGAACCTATTTAGAAATTTACATACAACCTATAATACAACCTATACATAGAAATTTTGAAAATTACCATAGGGCCGTCGCACGAATGATCGCGGTGGATTGGTCACGAATGACCGTGTTGTAATCGACGTGGACCGCAGCAACCCTCATGATCCAAGCCTCAAAGGGCCCATTTTCAAGGCTATCATCGGCGACTCTTTGACGCGCAAAGAGGGAGGCACCATTTCAGCCTCAATGGGACTGAAAGGTGGAAAATTATACACTGGCAAAGACGGAAAGCTGCACGTAAAAGGCGGGATCGGAGCAGAGAAGGGGAAAGACGAGAAAGGCAAAGGCAAATGGAATAACGGAATCGACTACCAAATCTATATCGGGTACTTCTTTGCACTTGTAGTAAGCCAGTTTCTCCTGATGAAGATAGATAGTAGTTCTTGTTCTTCCTTGTCTTTCTGTCTTCGCCATCGATGACTTAGTCCTAGGCGTAGTAAGCCAGTTTCTCTTGATGAAGATAGATAGATCCGAGAGACTAGTACACCATGGGACTCCCGTCTACTTAACCATGATTTTCTATTCTACTTCCTCACAACTCGACCTATGCACTTAGCCATGATCTATTCTTTCTCAGAACTCAACCTTGTATTTTTTGCCCACGACTTTCAGCTACTTGACCATCGTGATTTTCTATTCTACTTCTTCCAACTCGACCACAACCTATGATGTTGTATTCTTTGCCCACGTTCCAGTTACATCCACGAAATGAACGAGGATAAACATCACGGTTTTGTACGGTCGAAGCCGATCTCCTCCCAATATCCTGGAAAAGAGGCTTACCTGTACGGTAAGGAAATTGAACGAGCAAATCTGGAGAAATTATGGCTGAGGATCATGATGATATATGAAAAGTGTAAAAAAAGATATAAAAAAACGATAAAACTAAAAAGTGTAAAGATGTCTTAGTTGTCCCGTATTTCCAAGGAGAAAACATACCAAAGATTCACCTGCACTCAGTCTTGTTTGTCTCCCGCAGTAGATTCCTTCTCGATGGATTCTTCTGTCCCTCATTAGTTTCTCTCTCAATGCATTCACTGACGGTCAATCAATCCATTTAATGAAGTATCTAAGTATTCATATGGAGCTCGATGTGCAGGATCCACAACCTAACCTAGCCTCATAATCTTGTGAGAACAAGCAAGAGGAAGTATCTTCCTCAAATCTACCCACGTAAATTTATTCCCTGAGCTCTCCTTCTTCTAACTTGAGGGGATGTGATAGCCTTCCATTGCCTGGAAAGTCGGGATGGGAAGCCTACAGTCTCCGGCCGCGACCCGATCTACGTCTTGGCAGCCCATAAAGACGAGATGCAGCAACTCCGTTTCGGCGACAACGAGGGCTTTATCAGTAACGAAAGCAAACAGGGAGACTTGTTTTTATGTGGATGCTTTACAGATGATGTTATACTTGATAATCTATCATTCGGTTTCCTTGCTCTTCTATTCAGAAGGTACAGGGTGGCTGAAAGGCCTCAATAACGTTAGAGAAAACGTGACGCGAGATATCATGACATGACATGACATGACATGACATGACATGACATGACATGACATGACATGACATGACATGACAGGACATGCGCTACAGTTTGCTTAGGTTGCCACGTGATTCGTCAATGAATGAATGAGTGACGTTTTTTCATTAGAATGAAGGTTCTACAGTGATGAAGTCACTTATAGATGAAATAGAATAGAAGAAGCAGTAAAAATCCTTAGAATTTAAGCAGTAGAATTCAGAGCAGAATAGAAGAAGAATCTTGTTGACAGTAGAGTCACTTAGAAGGGACTCAACCATTGTTACTAGAAGGTCAAGGTTAATGATAATCTTGAGCTTATTCATCTCAGGGAGTTTGATGTAGTGCATCTTGTTCTAATCTCAGTCACCAATGAAGATTTGCGCACTTCCTTCGGCAAGGACGTCTTCATGCATCAAAAGCTAGCGCAGGACGGGGGCTTGCAAAAGGGGGACACGATTACCTTCAAGCTGTTCGTAACCGAGGATGGACGCCCTCAGGTGGCGACACCTATATGGCTGAAGCTGGAGCCGGACGATACTTTGGGAGAGCGAAGATGCAGGCCACCACCTGAGCAACCCTTCTTGCCAGAAAGAGCCGAACGATTAGCCAACCCGAAAGGAGGAAAAGCGAATACTAAGGTAGTAACTTGTTGTAGTTCTAGTTCCAGTACTTAGTTAGACAAACTATATAAAGCTAATACTTCTAAGGTAGTAACTTGTTGTAGTTCTAGTTCTAGTACTTGGTTAGACAAAGTATGTAAAGCTAATACTTCTAAGGTTGTAGTTGTTTTTCCAGTACTTAGTTAGACAAACTATATAAAGCTAATACTTCTAAGGTAGTAAGTTGTTGTTCCAGTACTTAGTTAGACAAAGTATGTAAAGCTAATACTTCTAAGGTAGTAAGTTGTTGTAGTTCTAGTTCTAGTACTTAGTTAGACAAAGTATATAAAGCTAATACTTCTAAGGTAGTAAGTTGTTGTAGTTCTTCTAGTAGTTAGAGGAAAAGCGAATACAAAGGTAACAGTTCCAGTTAAAGCTAATACCAAGGTTGTCTTGAGTTGTAAAATTGTTCTATTTGAAAGGGTCGAAGGATTCTGGTTACCTCCGACCGGTGCTGTTCAGTCAGGAAAGGTCAATCGGGAATCAAAAAGAAGGGAATATTAAAAGAAAGAGGAGGCTTCATTCTCCTTTTTATCTACACCTCTGCTACTTCTATCTTTCTGATCATGATCTTGTTCCTTTGATCTCTATGTTTTCGATTTCGACCCAGCACAGTAAGAACTTTTCTACCAATTCCTTCAGGGCTGGGAACAGTGGGCAGGCAAGGGTGCAGCTTACTATCGACGTCCACGACCTGATGGCGCAACTTCCATTTACAACAGTGATTTTTTCCAGAGCAAGGGGTATGGCGGAAAATTTTCGAGCAAGACTTCAGGAGGCGAGTTCGAGAAAGGTGGAAAGTTAAGGCTCACGACTATTGAAATTGATGTAGTCCACACAGTAAGGATTTATTGATAAACTGTTATTTTCTCAGGTGGACTAGTGCCGCAGCTGTACTTTATAGTGCAACATTGTTTTGTCATGAGCTCTAAGAAAAGGCGGCTACGACGAGGACGACTATTTTGGTGGAAAGTGGGGCTCAAAGGGCAAGTCGGACTACGGAGGTGGCAAGTATAGCGACGACGAAGGGTACTACGGTAAATACGGTGGAAAGTATGGCAAGTACGGGAAAAAGGGTGGCGGCGGAAAGTACGGTGGTGGGAAATACAGCGATCACGAAAACGATAGTTATGAGAAGAGAATTTCCCTAGCATGTTGACTGTGTACTAGCTTGCCTCTCAGTTGTACCTTGTTCTTGTAAGGAACAGTTTTTTCTGATGTTGGGCACCTATTGACTTACCTACGACTATCGTAGCCCAGTACGCACAAGTCTATGTGCGCAACCACCATGTACTTGCGACCAGATATTGGCAAGCTCATAACAGGTCTCTGGTGCTGACCACCCCTGGTTGATAAACATATTTGCTAACACACGACAGTACTGCTGACCCATAGATAAGGTACACGATCAATATATAAGGATACACTCTAGTCCTGACATTGATGTTGGTTTATAACACACCAGCACTTAGCAACACCAGACTGCTCTAATTTCTCTACTACGAAGGCCCAGGGAGCAAAGGCGAAGGCCGAGGATCGAGCTACAGCGACTACTATGGCAAGGGAGAGCGGTATCCTGGCAAGGGGGACCGAGACAACTATGGACGATCCGAATCTTATGGCTCAAAGGACTATGGGGGCAAAGACTACGGCAAAAGTCGATCGTCAAGCTACTACGACAGCTACAGCAAGGATAGAGACGAGTACCCAAAAGGTGGATACAAGGGCAAGAGGGATTACTATGGGAAAGGTACCGATTGTTCTCTAGCTCCTTTAGTATTTGCTGGACAACTACAACAACCCTTCGTATAATTCTCGTAAAGAACCCTTTCAGCAATGAGTGTCACTTATTTTTCAAATCATATTTGATTGATGAAGGTTGAGGTTCATCTTGTTCTTGAGAAGTCTAAACGAGCATTCATCCACCGATGGTTCATCTTCCACTCTCACAATCACTCCCACAATCATTCCCACAACCACTCCCACAATCACTCCCGCAAGCACTCCCACAACCACGACCACAACCACTTCCACAATCACTCCCACAACCACTGCCACAATCACTCCCACAACAGGTTGGGATGACGAAGACTCGGACGGCCCTGATTTGAAGAGGAGGCGACGCGACTACTGGGACTGGGACGATGGTGCCTATGGTGGCGGAGGCAGAGAAAACCCGTCATCAGGACGATCAGGTGGCAGCGGTGTTATGGCTACTACAGATGCTAAAGATTCTAAAGATTCGAATTTTCTTATAACTAAGTAGGATAGAAGTAAGTCTTCCTTTACCTCGATGATTCGGATCATGTAACCTCGTGGTCTAGTCCCTGCTTACAGTTTGTAAGTAAGAAGTAACAGCAAGAGTAGTCAATTATTTTGTGCTACCATTTCAATTTCTAACCCTCGCGGCGCTGGCGGCGCTTCTTCAAGCACGGTGATGAGCGCGCCAAGTGCAGACGGCTCCGCAGAACAAAAACGGCAGTGGTTTGCACACGTCTACGCACAGTACGTCGAGAGCTATAAACAGCAAGGACATGATGATCAGAGCGCTAGGAATATGGCGCAGAAGAGCCTGGAACAGTACAAAGCGCAGTGCATACAACAGGGCATTAGAGTGGACTAGAGGAGTGCCAATGAATATCATTTCAAACTTCATCCTGTTAAAGAAGTATACAAAATATACCTTCATTGTTTTCCTGTTTTAGAAGATCACTACATCACGTACCAGTAAGAATACGATTTTGTTGACGAGAGTAACGACATCCTAAGTCAATCGTATTTACAACTAAACAAGAATGCTATTACAATTGTGCTTACTAGACGACTTGATGACTGCAAATCAACCTATTCAATGAATTTTTACAACTTCTTATATCAACAAAAGTGTCTGCTCTCTTCGTAGTATTTGCTTAGCACTTGTTGCTACCCTTTTCTTAGTTTTATTCCAGAAAGAATTTACTTGTTCCATTTATTTGCTGTTCCACACCAGTATAGATTTGTCTTTTTAAATCTAAATAAATCTTCGTACGTACAACTAGTGTTCGCCCGAAGCTCAAAGGGCCCAGAATTCATCCCTGTATGTCATCGAGCTTGATCATCAAGTTCTATTAGGACGTATATTCTGCAAATTTTTATAGACGAGGATCAAAGTCCACGTGACGCTGACGAAGACTGCCGTCAAAAGACAAAGCAGTTCATCATAAACGAGAATGACATGAAACAAGGATTACCGACGCACTAGCAATGACATGAGACGACTAAGTACTGTAGACTTCTAGGATGTGAAGACACACCAAACTACGTGTTCAGTGACAAGAATGCGACCCGTACTACATCTACAACAAGACGACTACAAATTTATTAGTCTAGTAGTAGATACACGACCTTCTACATCTAAATACTAAATCGTTCAACATGATGGGAAATGACCAAACACGTTACTTGTACGTAGAAAATCGACGATATACGATAAAGATGTCATATCAACATGCGACTCATCGCGTCTAGCTTGTAGTCCGATACATTGCTAGGCTTGTTAGGAGACGGCTTACCCAGAGAGACGCAAGTCGTTGCTGGCTTACCTAGAGAGAAGCATGCAAGCCATTCTTGCTGGTTACAATCAATGAACTAATAGAAACACCAATCACTCGACTTGATACTTGATGGGCTAGCTTTCCCCCAGAGCTCAACCCGCTAGCACGAACACTTCTTCTACTGTGCTTGCAGAAGATTCTCCCCAATGTAGGTCATAGGGCATGAAGAGATGACGTCCGACGTGTACTGTATAAGTTAGTAGTATTTGTTGTACATTCTACATCAACAAGTGGCACTTACAGAGCGATGGTTGGAGGATGAAGTAGAGCTAGAGATAGGAAGACGCGTGAAGTGGCACCTCGACGAGGAGCGCCAGACGAGAAGCGCTGTGTCAACCTTGAAATTGCATCAGCAGACTTCTCTCACATCATTTTTCAGATCAACGTACAGGAAATCCTCACAGAATAAAGCGAATTGTGTCCTCTAAGGGTGCGGACCTGATCAATATCTCCTCTAAGAATGAAGCGAAGGATGGCCTGCTCAGATCCTCACAGAAAACAATAATAGCCCATGATGATGACCTCTAACTAATGAAACCCCGAAAACCACCACTGAAAGGAAAAATCACCATCGAAACTACAAACCACCATGATTGAAACTCTTCTCAGAAAGAGGACATTCACAGCACTCTAATTTTTCTTATAACTGCGTACGGACATAGAGATAGAGCAAACGAAGTCCTCCTGCTGGTGCTCGTCGTCACGTATGCCTGATTAGTGCCTTCTGTGGTCTCAGCACAACACCACCATCAGACATCAAGAATACAGCAAGGTAGTCGCAGTGGCAAGAAAGTGTATGTGTTCACAAACGTCCTAACCGAGTACTGAAGTTTAGGAAAAAACGAACACAGCAGCAAACAAGTTTAGGAAAGAAATGAGATCGGTCGTATGTCGAAGAATTTGTGGCGTACCAAAAAACGTCGGTTATGAACAGCTGTCATCGCATTCTCCCCAAAGACTGCATTATACCGCCACATTCTCGCTCCCGAAACACCGCATACCGCTACTCACTCCCCAAAAACCGCATACCATTCCTATCCCATCCACTCTCCCCCAAACAGAGTAGACGCAGTGTAAAAGTTGACACTTGTGGTTGATGTACAGTTGACACTTCTTAAAGCAAGAAACCGTTATTGAAAGAAAAATATGGGAAATCCTCAAAATGCTGGTCTAAACAGAAACACAGTGTAGTTGACACTCGTTGATGGAGTTTCTCTAGCACCTGTCTACTTCTTCTCGAAGAAGCAAATCGTTAGTAGAAGAAAGAAAAATACTTACTCGAAGATACTTGCACCCATCCAAGGACTAGCTATATCTCCTTGATCAAAAAATTGTTACTGAAAGAAAAGAAGGAGAAGCTTCAAAATATTCTTTTAGATATCATAGATCTTCGTCTATCGCCTGTCTTCTTGAGGGAAAACAGACCGACACTCAAAGAAAGCAAGCTTGTTTTCAACTCTACGTTGAGAGAAAAGAAAAAAAGATGTCGATGAAGATCTTGGCACGATGCACGAAGACCGCGGGTGTGTGTGTGTGTCTGTGTAGTGGTGCACTCGCATTAGACCGGCAAGGCCAGCGCGTATGCTCTTTTTACTTTTCTTCCTTATGCCATTCTACGCCCTGATACAGTTCAGCCTTGTGCAGTTCATTTTGAGGAAAGAAAATTGAGAGTGAGATAAGAGCAGAAACATGATGAAGATATACATGATACATCCATGGTAGGAACATGCATGAAGGGTCTTTGTTTGGCTTAACACCAAAAACATTCTTTTCAGGTGATGGTAGCAACAGCAGAAACAGAAGAAGCAGAAGCAGCAGCAAAAGCAGAAGCAAGAGCAGAAGCAGGAGCAGAAGAAGAAGCAAGAGCAGAAGAAGAAGCAAGAAGAGAAGCACAAAATAAAGCAAAAGAAAAACCAGCAAAAGCAGCAGAACAAGGCGCAGCAGATGAAGGAGCAAAAGAAGCACCAGCAAAAGCAGACGGAGCAGCATCGGCATTCCTGGAGCTGGAACCTCCTGTGGTGCAAATATAAGCTGCAAATCCAGAGCAAAGTGCAGGACAACAAAAAAAGGGAGGATATCATCTCCCATGCGATACTCCTATCGGTCCGCCTCCTATGGAGGTCCGCCGAACAACTGTGTCTTGGATTATCTCAACTTCTGGACCACTAGACTATTCTCAAAAGTTCAGCAGGACTAAAATATCTCGCTACTTGATACGAGTTGAAGATAACAACTCACAGCAATTTTCGAGGATGGAAGTTGGACTAGAAGTTAGATGATTTGATCAAGAGATTGGGATTAGGGAATGATTTTATGGTATCTATCCACTAAATTTTCACAGCAAAGCAGTACTACTCGACTACACTGAATTTCTATCGCAAAACACTACTCCACGATCTCGACAAGTCAACCGATTATATCGCTGTTATCGATAAAAAGACGCTATAGACCGTTAAAACTTCAAAAATGACATTCACTTAGTATTCGCGTATTCATCTTCTTGTTCACTTCTTACAACGAATTACAAGCACTATCGCATAAACCAAAGATCTACTTTCACTGGGAATTATTAATATTAGAACTACTTAGCGTTAGCTCAAAAGCAACAACGACAACGTGGATTATTCTAGGAAAAAATAGATGGAAAAAAAACATTTACTAGACTTCCAAGAAGGTTTCAGAGATTGATGAACTCTCATAACCTCCAGACATTCAGATCAGACAAAGACAGTGAGTTATGCTTATGATATCCTGAAGCAGAATATCCTACTATCGCGCCATGATCGATGGCGGGGAGAATGCTTTCACCGTGGAGATTTTCCTGTTGTGACTGTGAAAAGAGGGTCGAAGTTCGTTGGAGCGATACCATGTTGATAGGTCTGCTCATCTACTGTCCTGAGCGAACAATAAAAGCCCATTGATCTCATGCCCTCAGCGAACAATAAAATTCCGTTGATCTGCCTTGAACGAACAATATAGATCATGCGATGCGCCAGAGTGTGGTTGTACATGAATCAGTCGGTTGATGCATTTCATATTCGAACAAACGAGCACGAGTTATGATCGCGTAAATCTGTTGCTTGATATCTCATTATCATCAACGAACAGGAGGAGGCAGCTGACTCGCATAGTGCTACTGCTGGTGCGCGTCGTCACGTATGCCTGATTAGTGCCTTATTTTTTCGATTCACAACACCACCATGATCCACGAGACGAAAACGATCGGTGCTGTTCTGTCAAGAAAGATCAGTTCTGAGTAAAAGAGAAAGAGGAGGCTTCATTGTCCTTTTTATCTACACCTCTGGTACTTCTATCTTTCTGATCATGAGCTTGTTCCTTTGATCTCTATGTTTTCGATTTCGACCCAGCACAGTAAGAACTTTTCTACCAATTCCTTCAGGGCTAGGAACAGTGGGCAGGCAAGGGTGCAGCTTACTATCGACGTCCACGACCTGATGGCGCAACTTCCATTTACAACAGTGATTTTTTCCAGAGCAAGGGGTATGGCGGAAAATTTTCGAGCAAGACTTCAGGAGGCGAGTTCGAGAAAGGTGGAAAGTTAAGGCTCACGACTATTGAAATTGATGTA
>CAJINU010000089.1:128181-156131 GCA_905178165.1 Amoebophrya sp. A25
TCTACATCTAAATACTAAATCGTTCAACATGATGGGAAATGACCAAACACGTTACTTGTACGTAGAAAATCGACGATATACGATAAAGATGTCATATCAACATGCGACTCATCGCGTCTAGCTTGTAGTCCGATACATTGCTAGGCTTGTTAGGAGACGGCTTACCCAGAGAGATGCAAGTCGTTGCTGGCTTACCTAGAGAGAAGCATGCAAGCCATTCTTGCTGGTTACAATCAATGAACTAATAAAAACACCAACCACTCATCTTGATACTTGATGGGCTAGCTTTCCCCCAGAGCTCAACCCGCTAGCACGAACACTTCTTCTCTCCCCAATTCTACATCAACAAGTGGCACCTACAGAGCGATGGTTGGAGGATGAAGTAGAGCTAGAGATAGGAAGACGCGTGAAGTGGCACCTAGACGAGGAGCGCCAGACGAGGAGCGCTGTGTCAACCTTGAAATGGCATCAGCAGACTTCTCTCACATCATTCAGATCAACGTACAGGAAATCCTTACAGAATTAAGGGTGATGACCTGATCAATGTGTCCTCTAAGAATAAAGCGAAGGATGGCCTGATCAGATCCTCACAGAAAACAATAATAGCCCATGATGATGACTTCTAACTAATGAAAACCCGAAAACCACCATTGAAAGGAAAAACCACCATCGAAACTACAAACCACCACGATTGAAACTCTTCTCAGAAAGAGGACGTTCACAGCACTCTAATTTTTCTTATAACTGCGTACGGAAATAGAGCAAACGAAGTCCTCCTGCTGGTGCTCGTCGTCACGTATGCCTGATTAGCGCCTTCTGTGGTCTCAGCACAACACCACCATCAGACATCAAGAATACAGCAAGGTAGGCGTCGTGGCAAGAAAGTGTATGTCGTGTTCGCAAACGTCCTAACCGAGTACTGAAGTTTGGGAAAAAACGAACACAGCAGCAAACAAGTTTAGGAAAAAAATGAGATCGGTCGTATGTCGAAGAATTTGTGGCGTACCAAAAAACGTCGGTTATGAACAGCTGTCATCGCATTTTCCCCAAAGACTGCATTATACCACCGCTACTCACTCCCCAAACACCGCATACCGCTACTCACCCCCCAAACACCGCATACCATTCCTATCCCATCCACTCTCCCCCAAACAGAGTAAACGCAGTGTAAAAGTTGACACTTGTAGTTGATGTACAGTTGACACTTCTTAAAGCAAGAAACCGTTATTGAAAGAAAAAAAAGGGAAATCCTCAAAATGCTGGTCTAAACAGAAATGCAGTGTGGTTGACACTCGTTGTTGTAGTTTCTCTAGCACCTGTCTACTTCTTCTCGAAGAAGCAAATCGTTAGTAGAGGAAAGAAACATACTTACTCAAAGATACTTGCACCCACTCAAGGACTAGCTATATCTCCTTGATCAAGAAGTCAAAAAATTGTTACTGAAAGAAAAGAAGGAAAAGCTTCAAAATATTCTTTTAGATATCATATATCCTGGTTTATCGCCTGTCTTCTTGAGGGAAAACAGACCGACACTCAAAGAAAGTAAGCTTGTTCTCGACTCTACGTTGAGAGAAAAGAAGAAAAAATGTCGATGAAGATCTTGACACGATGCACCAAGGCCGCGTGGGTGGCTGTGTGTGTGTGTGTGTGTGTGTTGAGTGTGCACGCACTTGACGTGCAGTCTGATTATGCAAAGCGTTGCCCAAAAACATTCTGTAGTTTACAGGGCAACCCGCGTATCTGTGTTGGGCGGTGGGGCACGGGTATCCACGACGGCTGTAACTGCGAGTGGGTCAATAACGGCTGCAAAGTATCTTTCTCTTTCTCTTTTTTCTCTTTGCAGTGGTTGGAAATCCTTCGGCATTCAATTTGGCTTTTCTCTCTGATAAAGCAAAAAAGACGATGATGAGATAGGGGACACACAGCACGAACACTTAGCATGACACGTTTTTGTTGCTTCGATCAAGTACACCACAAATTTATTCTTTTTTAGGAATCAGCAGCAGGACAAAGAGAAAGAGAAGCAGCAGAAGCAACAGAAGAAAGAGACAAACAAAAAAAAGCAAAATCAGATGCCACAGCGGCAGGGCAAAGGGAGGAGGCTAACGCAGCGGTGGCTGCCTTAATAGCACAAAGGCAAGCGCGAGCTGAACGGGGATCGGCATTCCTGGAGCTGCAACCTCCGGTGGAGCAAATATAAACTGCAAATCCAGACCAAGGTGCAGGACAAGAGGAGGGTAAGCAAAGTTTCTTGGATTATCTCAACTTCTGGACCACTAGACTAAGATATCTCTTTATGTAATACGAGTAGAAGATAACAACTCACAGCAATTTTCGAGGATGGAAGTTGGACTAGAGGCTAAGTAGATGATTTGATCAAGAGATTGGGATTAGGGAATGATTTCACGGCACTCACTAAATTTTCACAGCAATGAAAGCAGTACTACTCGACTACACTTATATTCTATCGCAAAACACTACTCCACGATGGCGACAAGTCAACCGATTATATCGCTGTTATCGATAAAAAGACACTAATACAGACAGTTAAGGCGTTCTTACTCAGTATTCGCGTTTTCATCTTTTTGTTCACTTCTTACAACGAATTACACAAGCGCTATCACATTAACCAAAGATCCTCCACTGATTATCACATTAACCAAAGTTCTACTTTCACTGGGAATTATTAAAATTAGAACTACTTAGCGTTAGCTCAAAGGCAACAACGACAACGTGGATTATTCTAGGAAAAAATAGATGGAAAAAAATACACTTACTAGTGACTTCAAAGAAGGTTTTATAATCTTCATGATTGATTATAAACTCCCCACAACCTCCAGACACTCAGATCAGACAATGATGTTGAGTTATGCTTATGATGTCCAGAAGCAGAATATCCTACTATCGCGCCATGATCGATGGCGGGGAGTATGCTTTCACCGTGGAGATTTTCCTGTTGTGACTGTGAAAAGAGGGTGGAAGTTCGTTGGAGCGATACCATGTTGATAGGTCTGCTCATCTACTGTCCTGAGCCAACAATAAAAGCCCATTGATCTCATGCCCTCAGCGAACAATAAAATCCCGTTGATCTTCTGCCTTGAATGAACAATATAGATCATGCGATGCGCCAGAGTTTGGCACATGAATCAATCGGTTGATGCATTTCACATTCGAACAAACGAGCACGAGTTATGATCGCGTAAATCTGTTGCTTGATATCTCATTATCATCAACGAACAGGAGGAGGCAGCTGACTCGCATAGTGCTACTGCTGGTGCGCGTCGTCACGTATGCCTGATTAGTGCCTTCTTTTTTCGATTCACAACACCACCATGATCCACGAGACGAAAACGATCGGTGCTGTTCTGTCAAGAAAGATCAGTTCCGAGTAAAAGAGAAAGAGGAGGCTTCATTGTCCTTTTTATCTACACCTCTGCTACTTCTATCTTTCTGATCATGATCTTGTTCCTTTGATCTCTATGTTTTCGATTTCGATTCAGCACAGTAAGAACTTTTCTACCAATTCCTTCAGGGCTGGGAACAGTGGGCAGGCAAGGGTGCAGCTTACTACCGACGTCCACGACCTGATGGCGCAACTTCCATTTACAACAGTGATTTTTTCCAGAGCAAGGGGTATGGCGGAAAATTTTCGAGCAAGACTTCAGGAGGCGAGTTCGAGAAAGGTGGAAAGTTAAGGCTCACGACTATTGAAATTGATGTAGTCCACACAGTAAGGATTTATTGATAAACTGTTATTTTCTCAGGTGGACTAGTGCCGCAGCTGTACTTTATAGTGCAACATTGTTTTGTCATGAGCTCTAAGAAAAGGCGGCTACGACGAGGACGACTATTTTGGTGGAAAGTGGGGCTCAAAGGGCAAGTCGGACTACGGAGGTGGCAAGTATAGCGACGACGAAGGGTACTACGGTAAATACGGTGGAAAGTATGGCAAGTACGGGAAAAAGGGTGGCGGCGGAAAGTACGGTGGTGGGAAATACAGCGATCACGAAAACGATAGTTATGAGAAGAGAATTTCCCTAGCATGTTGACTGTGTACTAGCTTGCCTCTCAGTTGTACCTTGTTCTTGTAAGGAACAGTTTTTTCTGATGTTGGGCACCTATTGACTTACCTACGACTATCGTAGCCCAGTACGCACAAGTCTATGTGCGCAACCACCATGTACTTGCGACCAGATATTGGCAAGCTCATAACAGGTCTCTGGTGCTGACCACCCCTGGTTGATAAACATATTTGCTAACACACGACAGTACTGCTGACCCATAGATAAGGTACACGATCAATATATAAGGATACACTCTAGTCCTGACATTGATGTTGGTTTATAACACACCAGCACTTAGCAACACCAGACTGCTCTAATTTCTCTACTACGAAGGCCCAGGGAGCAAAGGCGAAGGCCGAGGATCGAGCTACAGCGACTACTATGGCAAGGGAGAGCGGTATCCTGGCAAGGGGGACCGAGACAACTATGGACGATCCGAATCTTATGGCTCAAAGGACTATGGGGGCAAAGACTACGGCAAAAGTCGATCGTCAAGCTACTACGACAGCTACAGCAAGGATAGAGACGAGTACCCAAAAGGTGGATACAAGGGCAAGAGGGATTACTATGGGAAAGGTACCGATTGTTCTCTAGCTCCTTTAGTATTTGCTGGACAACTACAACAACCCTTCGTATAATTCTCGTAAAGAACCCTTTCAGCAATGAGTGTCACTTATTTTTCAAATCATATTTGATTGATGAAGGTTGAGGTTCATCTTGTTCTTGAGAAGTCTAAACGAGCATTCATCCACCGATGGTTCATCTTCCACTCTCACAATCACTCCCACAATCATTCCCACAACCACTCCCACAATCACTCCCGCAAGCACTCCCACAACCACGACCACAACCACTTCCACAATCACTCCCACAACCACTGCCACAATCACTCCCACAACAGGTTGGGATGACGAAGACTCGGACGGCCCTGATTTGAAGAGGAGGCGACGCGACTACTGGGACTGGGACGATGGTGCCTATGGTGGCGGAGGCAGAGAAAACCCGTCATCAGGACGATCAGGTGGCAGCGGTGTTATGGCTACTACAGATGCTAAAGATTCTAAAGATTCGAATTTTCTTATAACTAAGTAGGATAGAAGTAAGTCTTCCTTTACCTCGATGATTCGGATCATGTAACCTCGTGGTCTAGTCCCTGCTTACAGTTTGTAAGTAAGAAGTAACAGCAAGAGTAGTCAATTATTTTGTGCTACCATTTCAATTTCTAACCCTCGCGGCGCTGGCGGCGCTTCTTCAAGCACGGTGATGAGCGCGCCAAGTGCAGACGGCTCCGCAGAACAAAAACGGCAGTGGTTTGCACACGTCTACGCACAGTACGTCGAGAGCTATAAACAGCAAGGACATGATGATCAGAGCGCTAGGAATATGGCGCAGAAGAGCCTGGAACAGTACAAAGCGCAGTGCATACAACAGGGCATTAGAGTGGACTAGAGGAGTGCCAATGAATATCATTTCAAACTTCATCCTGTTAAAGAAGTATACAAAATATACCTTCATTGTTTTCCTGTTTTAGAAGATCACTACATCACGTACCAGTAAGAATACGATTTTGTTGACGAGAGTAACGACATCCTAAGTCAATCGTATTTACAACTAAACAAGAATGCTATTACAATTGTGCTTACTAGACGACTTGATGACTGCAAATCAACCTATTCAATGAATTTTTACAACTTCTTATATCAACAAAAGTGTCTGCTCTCTTCGTAGTATTTGCTTAGCACTTGTTGCTACCCTTTTCTTAGTTTTATTCCAGAAAGAATTTACTTGTTCCATTTATTTGCTGTTCCACACCAGTATAGATTTGTCTTTTTAAATCTAAATAAATCTTCGTACGTACAACTAGTGTTCGCCCGAAGCTCAAAGGGCCCAGAATTCATCCCTGTATGTCATCGAGCTTGATCATCAAGTTCTATTAGGACGTATATTCTGCAAATTTTTATAGACGAGGATCAAAGTCCACGTGACGCTGACGAAGACTGCCGTCAAAAGACAAAGCAGTTCATCATAAACGAGAATGACATGAAACAAGGATTACCGACGCACTAGCAATGACATGAGACGACTAAGTACTGTAGACTTCTAGGATGTGAAGACACACCAAACTACGTGTTCAGTGACAAGAATGCGACCCGTACTACATCTACAACAAGACGACTACAAATTTATTAGTCTAGTAGTAGATACACGACCTTCTACATCTAAATACTAAATCGTTCAACATGATGGGAAATGACCAAACACGTTACTTGTACGTAGAAAATCGACGATATACGATAAAGATGTCATATCAACATGCGACTCATCGCGTCTAGCTTGTAGTCCGATACATTGCTAGGCTTGTTAGGAGACGGCTTACCCAGAGAGACGCAAGTCGTTGCTGGCTTACCTAGAGAGAAGCATGCAAGCCATTCTTGCTGGTTACAATCAATGAACTAATAGAAACACCAATCACTCGACTTGATACTTGATGGGCTAGCTTTCCCCCAGAGCTCAACCCGCTAGCACGAACACTTCTTCTACTGTGCTTGCAGAAGATTCTCCCCAATGTAGGTCATAGGGCATGAAGAGATGACGTCCGACGTGTACTGTATAAGTTAGTAGTATTTGTTGTACATTCTACATCAACAAGTGGCACTTACAGAGCGATGGTTGGAGGATGAAGTAGAGCTAGAGATAGGAAGACGCGTGAAGTGGCACCTCGACGAGGAGCGCCAGACGAGAAGCGCTGTGTCAACCTTGAAATTGCATCAGCAGACTTCTCTCACATCATTTTTCAGATCAACGTACAGGAAATCCTCACAGAATAAAGCGAATTGTGTCCTCTAAGGGTGCGGACCTGATCAATATCTCCTCTAAGAATGAAGCGAAGGATGGCCTGCTCAGATCCTCACAGAAAACAATAATAGCCCATGATGATGACCTCTAACTAATGAAACCCCGAAAACCACCACTGAAAGGAAAAATCACCATCGAAACTACAAACCACCATGATTGAAACTCTTCTCAGAAAGAGGACATTCACAGCACTCTAATTTTTCTTATAACTGCGTACGGACATAGAGATAGAGCAAACGAAGTCCTCCTGCTGGTGCTCGTCGTCACGTATGCCTGATTAGTGCCTTCTGTGGTCTCAGCACAACACCACCATCAGACATCAAAAATACAGCAAGGTAGTCGCAGTGGCAAGAAAGTGTATGTGTTCACAAACGTCCTAACCGAGTACTGAAGTTTAGGAAAAAAAGAACAGTATGTCTTCGAACGGTCGTATGTCGAAGAACTTGTGGCGTACATGATCTCCAAATTCAAAAAAAAAACGTCGGTTATGAACAGCTGTCAATGTCATCGCACTCTCCCCAAAAACTGCATTATACCACCACATTCTCGCTCCCCAAACACCGCATACCGCTACTCACTCCCCAAACACCGCATACCATTCCTATCCCATCCACTCTCCCCCAAACAGAGTAGACGCAGTGTAAAAGTTGACACTTGTAGTTGATGCACAGTTGACACTTCTTCAAGCAAGAAACTGTTATTGAAAGAAAAAAGAAAAATCTTCAGCTGGCTGGCCTAAACGGAAATTTTTTTGATGTAGTTTCTCCAGCACCTGTCTACTTCTTCTCGAAGAAGCAAATCGTTAGTAGAAGAAAGAAAAATACTTACTCGATGATACTTGCACCTATCCAAGGACTTCTGCCATATTGTCAAGAAGTCCAACAATTATTACTGAAAGCAAAGAGGGAAAAGCTTCAAAATATTCTTTTAGATATCATAGACCCTCGTCTATCGCCTGTCTTCTTGAGGGAAAACAGACCGACACTCAAAGAAAGTAAGCTTGTTTTCAACTCAACGTTTAGAGAAAAGAAGAAAAAATGTCGATGAAGATCTTGGCACGATGCACGAAGACCGTGCGCGCGCGCGTGTGTGTGTGTGTGTGTGTGTGCATGCATGCATGCATCAGCGTCCTACCTAAGTCCATCGGCGGAGGATTACAGTTGTATCGCGAAGTCGCTGGCCCAGTGTGACTTTCCACCATGCGTGTACGTCCAGGGCCAATGCGTATCTTTCTTTTCGGTTTTCTTCCTCATGACGTTCCCTCTGATAAAGTTCAGCCTTGTGTAGTTTATTTGGAGGAAAGGAAAAGGGGACTGAGATAAGGGCAGATAGATGATGGATATATACATGATGATGCCTTGTCTTTGTTTGGCTTAACACAAAAATACTCTTTTCAGATATCGCGCGACAGAGAGCTGAAGTATACTAATCAGCTCGGCTTATCGGCTGGTAGCCTGGCTAGACATGTTATAGAGATGAAGAACGCATATGCCGCTAGTCAGGAATTTGTGCCATCGGCCGACGATCGAGAGTGTATCGCGAAGTCGCAGAAATTTTGTGGTGGCACACAAAGTGCGAAGTGCCAGTGGGCCCAGGGCAATTGCGTATCTTTCTTTTCGGTTTTCTTCCTCATGACGTTCCCTCTGATAAAGTTCAGCCTTGTGTAGTTTATTTGGAGGAAAGGAAAATGAGACTGAGATAAGGGTAGATAGATGATGGATATATACTTGATGTTGATGACGCATTGTCTTTGTTTGGCTTAACACAAAAGTGCTCTTTTCAGGTGTCGCTACAAAGATATCAGGAGTTGGAAACGATGATCGCGAGAGCTACCTTCAGGGCGTTATGACATTCCTCAGCTCAAAATATACAAAGTGTGGAATTAAGACCTTGAGGGGAAAACTCCCCGTAAAGAACCACTGTGGCTCAATTCGGATCTTCTTAGCCTCATGGTGATCCTTTGAAAAAGGTCCTGATGGTCCTGACTGCCCACCAAACCCACGACATTCCAACAGGCACACTACTCTTTTTCTGTTTCCCTGCACGGTGTTGCGATTCGTCAGAAAATGCAACCAATTCCAACACTCCACGTCCTCGGCTTTGCGTGCCCGCTTGTGTCCATATTAGTTAGGGCGCCGCCCCTGGTGGGAAGGGAGAGCTATGAGCACCAGACGGGGCACCTCTGTGAGAAAAACCAAGCTGCTGTTTGTGCGCGTTCTTTTTTTTGATGTTCGCAAGCACCTGATACGAGAAGGCGCGAGAGACGAACCAGAGATATCTGAGTCCCCGCGGGGCGCTGTCTGTCTGTGCCTCCTTGTGCTTTTGTGTTGCTCGATTCTATGAAGAGGGCGCGAGATCCTAGCAGCCGAGACCCTGTGCCGGTACGGTGTCGTCTGTTGCCCCAGCGCGCTGTCGCTCTCCTTCTGTTTGATTCCCTCTGTCTGGGGAGCGAGCTGTCCTTCATCCTGAGTCACACAACCACCGGGCGCGGCGTCTTGGTTGAGTCGTGGCATGCGGCTTCGCACAGCCTCGGGTGCTCTGGTTGACGCGGAAGCTTACCAGCTCGTCTCCCAGTAGAATTCGTGCGCCCTTGCTTGCTTCTCATTCTCGCACCACTCCCGTTTTTTTTTGTTCTATAGGAATTCTCCGTCATCTGATAGCTGTACTGTAGGCCCTCCTGTTTTCTACGTATCTCGCCGCTTTAGTTTCGCGCTTCTTGCTTGTAGGGTTTACTGCTTTTTTCCCCTTGCTGCTTCTTGTAGTTGCACCATCTACCTTGTCACACTTTTTACTTAGCGTGGAAAGTGCCCCGGGGGCGTATTTCCTCCGCTTCGCCTCCGTCGAAGGCGTTGCGACCCAGCGAACGCCACTCGCTGCAATTCCTGGGCCCTTGGCTGCAGTGGCTGGCCCTTACGAAGCTTGCTTCGTTGTCGCGCCTCCGATGCCACTATCGTGGGCACGTGAGAAGCCCGCGCCTCGTCCTAGCTGAGATGCACCGTGGCCATGGCTGCACGTGTGCAGGCTGCCTCGGAGATCGTTAGCACGTCGATGAGGGTAAACAGTACCACCTGAGGGACCGGCCCGACGCCGAGGGTGACAGGCGCGCACCGTCTGAATGTCCTGAGGAACCCAGGAAGGTCATAGAAGGCGCCGGTCGCCTGACTGTCTGGCGAACCCCTCCAACAATCATAATCATAGCGAACATCAGTCGCACTTCGCTGGTGACCGGAGTGCAGGCAGTGCCGCTTAGTGGCGCTCCGGCTAGGGGGCGAACTAAACTGCCCCGCGGGCTAATTTCCTCATCTGAGTCTCTCGAAGAGACTTGCGACCCAGCGGACAGCGCTGCAACTAATGGGCCCTAGGCTGTAGCACTTGGTCGCTGCGGAACTTGCTTCGTGGACGCGCCTCCGAAGATCGTGGGCACGGTAGAAGCTAACGCCTCGCCCTTGTCGAAATGCTCTCTGGTTCCGCCCCGAGTGTGCAGACAGCCTCAGGGAGCGCCTGCGCGCTCATGGAGGTTAAACAGTATCACCCTGCTGGCCGGCTTGGCGCCGGGGGTGGCAGACTCTGGCTAGCCTGCAAGCCACGGGAACCCCAGGAAGGTCAGCAAGTCTAGGCTAAGCCAGACTGTTCTGGCGGGCCCCTTCATTATAATGATAATAATGATAATAATAATTGTTGGACCACAAGAACACAGGCCTCCGTGCCTTGGTTCGTTTCTCAGTGGAAACACAAAGTCAGAATCTTGAATGCAAGCAAATCTTGATATTCCTGCCTGAGACTTGCGATCTCTGGCTGGTGTAGTCCCTGTTTGGTTCATTGGGTAAGATGAATCATACATCATCAGCATAAGCATGTCAGAAGGGATCGGACTGANATCCCTGTTTGGTTCATTGGGTAAGATGAATCATACATCATCAGCATAAGCATGTCAGAAGGGATCGGACTGAACATGCATCATACGACTAGGGTCAGTACACACGTGCCCAGTCTACGCATTGATTGCGCATTGGAAGTAGCATTCATGATCATTGACATTCGTGTCTTGTGAGATCATCCCGATGACAGTCGAGCACGAGGCTTTGTGTGAGCCACTGAGAACAGAACAACACGACATCCGAGAGGCTTGAGCCATACATGACCAACAATAATAGTGATAGTAGTAATAATATAATATTAGTTAGGAGCCACTTGGCCACGCTTGGCATTGCATAAATATAGTTTTTTTTGCTCAATTTCGTTTGCCTGGATAGAGACCCTCTGCGCCCATACTCTCACACAGTAGGAGCACAGGCCCGCAGTTCTTATTTTTTCTCTTCTTAGAGATCTGAGGGCTTTAGGCTATAAATGCCGGCAGCTATTTAGCGCCGCACTTTTTCAAAGCCGTTACAAGAAACAGCAGGGGGCTCTTCGCTGACCGCAAGAAAAGACGGGGGCGGGAATCTATTGGAAAGCCGGGCGAGCCACTACCCGGAGCGGAGTCCAGTTCGCCCACACTGGGGGGGGGCGCTGCCTCGCATACAAGGCGGCTGATAACGTGGAAGCAGAGTGCGTGCTTGCTGATACCGAGGGAGGAACTGAAGCGGGACACTGTTTCTCGCATAAGATGGCACCGGCGTCGGGCTCTTGGTCTCTTGCTTGCTCTAGTTCGGTTCTACCTCGGAGGAACTGCAGCATGAGACGAGGCCCGTCTGTCATCTCGATGGCCTTGCTGGGTGCAGCCTGTCGCGTTTTGTGCCATTAGTTACGCTCCGGGGCGTCGATTTCCAGGCAACTGGACAGCCAAAAAGGTAGACTATCACTCCGGTGACGCTCTTCGGCGCGCGGTCGGTGGAGGCAGACGATGCGCCTCCATACGCGGCAGCGGGGTGACATGGCTGAGCAGCTTCTGGCCGCCCGGCTTCGGGCGGGTACTCAGCTCCAACGCCCTTGGCACCAGCCAAGTAGCGAAGTACTTTACGCCCAGCGGCTTCCGTCGCCTTGTTGACTTTGTTGGCAGTTGCTCCGGCTAGCTTGTTGGCAGCTGCTGCAAGGTCCGGACGCTCTGCCACGGTCAGCCACTGCAGCGCGCCGGCCAGTGCTCCCGGTGGGAAGGTGGAGGGGGTAGCGTTCTCGTCGCACGTCGGACCCTCCTCGAAGTCTGGAGGGGGCAGAGCCTTCAGGCCCTTCCGATGGATGCATGTCAAATTTCTTCCGCACTTATGCAGCGTAGGCTCGCGCCTTGATGTGCAGAGCGCCATTCTGTTTGGAGTAGATGCAGGCTGCACCAAGTAAGTCGAACTCCACAGCATCGGGCCGGTCGGCTTCTCTGGTGCTTTTTCCATGCTGATCATCGTGACCGGGTGCAGCTTATGCACCTGGGAAGTCAATGCACCCGCCAGCTGATCCGTTTCCGCAATCGCCGCGCAGTCGTCAACGTAGACGGTCAAAATTGCGGCCAGCTCCTTGCTAGCGTCGGCTTCGCCATCCCGGAACTACTCGGGGATCGAGACTGCAACTCTGTGGCGCTGAGTGCTTTCTCGGATGAAGGCGCTGACATCCCGGAACTGCTCGGGGATCGAGACTGCAACTCTGTGGCGCTGAGTGCTTTCTCGGATGAAGGCGCTGCCAATGTCAAAGGCCCTCGTCGGCCATTTTCCTTTCGTCCCGGAGATCAGCGCTACGCGGTTTCCAAGGTGCGGCACGGCGCTCGCTTAGCGCGGGGCGTCCGAGTTAGCTTCTGCTTGCCAACGGTTGCCCGGCGCGACTAGTCTGGCTCTGAAGCGCCCGCAGCTTCCTCGCCAGCAGCAGGGCGGTTGGTGTGCGCTTCAATTTTCCGGCGTAGAAGTCAGAGCACTCGGAAGCCAGTAGTTTCCGCCAACATCGGCGAGCCAGCCTCTAGTCTTGCTGCCTCCGCTTGGGTTGCCTCGATCCAGCGCGGGCGGTGTGGATTTTCGTGCCTGAGGGTTTTTGCCTGGAGTTGTAGTGCCACGTGGCGGGGTGTTGTGCTCGTCTTGTTCACAGCTGGGAAAAATCTCAGCTGTGGCGAGTTCCTCGCCGTCTTCTTCCTCGAGGTGACTGCGCGTCGCCTCGTAGAAACTCGCCTGCTGCTGCTGCTGCTGCGCAAGGACCTGCGCCTTCGTATGGCGGGCCCGTGGATGCTTGTCTTTTACACCTTTGGGCCGACCTCTCTTCACCTCGCTGGCAGGGCGGAAAGAAGGTCCATAGTACTGGACTGCCGGCGAGCCATCCACTTGTTTGGAAGGTGGGAACCAACTCGGCCCCAGGCGCATCGATGTGCGGTCTCCGCTCGTTGTCCTCGGTGGGGGCGGGAGCCTGATGAGCATCGGCAGCGGCCCCTCTGGGTCTTGCTTCAGCGACTCCGCTACGGAAGTGCGGCGACTCCCCTGCGGCAGTTCTTGGAACTCACCCGGCGGAAGCTTCAGCAGAAGCAGGAGCGGCCGACGCCTCCGGCCTCCCTAGGATTTTTTCGCCTAGGGTCGCAGTGCTTTTACTGCGCAGCTGTTTCACGTTTGGCGCCAGAATCTCTCCCAAAAGCACGGCGCTGCTGCACTGGTACACAGCAAACATCCCCGAAGCCGGACCGGGAGAGCAGCCGACGAACCAGCAGGAGCTCCCGTCGCTCCAACCAAGAGTAACGCCCCTAAGTGCCCTCGGAGGGGGGGCTGGGCTTTTCTCGTCTTGTTTCGCTAGCTCCGTTCTGCCAGGGCGAAACATAGCCAAACTAACACACAACCAAGCCGACGAGGGTGCTTCTTCTTGTTCTCGGCGTTCACCCTGTTCCGCGGGTTTTGGGCTTTGCTGTTTAGGGTCTCTAGCGGTGCGCGTACAGTGCTACTCTCCTTGTCTAGCCTTGGCATGAGGTTCCACGCGTGCGCTGCGGCTCGGAGACCATAGCCCCAAACTTGGGGATCCGCGTGCAGCATCACAGACCTCAGAGCGTTCTTGAGACTCTGCCCTGCGCGTCCCGCGTGGGTGTTCGTCCGCCCACGGCATGCGCGGAATGCTGAACGGATGCGCGGCGTTGTATCGCTCACACACAAGCCCAATCCATGTCGGCCGACTTTCGCGCGGCTTCGTTTTCACTTCTGAGCCTCACTGAAATCAGCTTGCTGCGTGGCGGCTTCCCCTGACAGTATATCGGCGCCGGTTTTCCTCCTGATCTCCTTGGCAAAGCTCTCTACTACCTGAGGGGCGAACGGTTTTGCAGGGGGTGAGCGGACGGCAGTACACTGTGAGGAGTTGCACACAAACAGCATGGCGAACTTGTTGCCGCGGTAAGTGGTTGGCTTTATGGGGTCGGAGAAATTTGCGGAGAACAGCACGGGAGACGGACTGGCCTGCTGTGCCGGCGAGCTAGTTGAACCAGCCCCCCATACCTCTGGACTTGGCTGGCATGCGGTCGGGGCGTGGCGCTCTCTCGTCCTTGTCGTGGATGTGTGCCACCCTCCAGTGCTGAAGAAGTTTGCCACGGGCAGACTCCTGACCATCGCGAGGGCCTCGCCTCCTTCCTCCAGTGCGTGCTACTGCCTCTCCCGCAGCAGGCGGAACTGTTTCAAAAATTTCATCAAGGCCGACGCCGCTAGACTTCTGGTCGCGCATGGGAGAGCAGAAGGAACCAGGATGGGGGTCGCCTTGTCGTCGCTCGAGACTCGGCAGGCTAGGGGGCTTTTTTTCGGTTGCTCTTAAGCTGACAAAAGCTCCGGCTATCAAGTTCGTTGCTGTGTCTTCGTGTGGAGAGAGCGCGACTTCCCGCGTGTCGTCTTTCAGCCTGTTGGCCTTGACGCTGATTAAGGCCTGTCCCGGAAGTTTTGGGAACCGGATTGCTTGTATGTTGCTGCCTAAGATGTTCCCCCTCAGTCGTCCCATGCGTCCAGTATCAGCACCAGCCACACCCCGAACCCTGGCGATTTTGTTGCTGTCAATTGATTCGAAAAGAGACCGGCCACGAACGGCGTGCGCGGTGGCCCCGGAACTAATGGCTTTGCTGTAGTACTCGTTCGCTTTGTCGTTAGTGTTGTCTACTTTTCGCGCGAGGACGTGGCGGCGGTTGTGACTAGAAGAGCTGTCGCGTACTAGGTAGGTGGCTCTGGTGGTTGAGAGCTACTGAATGGCGAGGCGCTACTGGCTGCTGAATGTGAGCTACTTCGTCTCTCGAGATTTTCGCTGACTGAAGACGCAGAAGAACTTGATGGCGCAAAGTTCTCGGCTGTGTCCGCAGCTTGTCGCGTTGATGGTGCAGAAGAAGACGATGCTCCTGATGACGAGGCGGGCGCTGCAAATGCGCTAGATTCTGAGGAAAAATTTGCTCCGAACAACGAGACCAGCGGGAAACTACTGCGGTCACTTTTGTGCCGCTGCTTATGCGGCTTCTCTTTTCTCTTTTTGGCTAGCTTTAGGGCGTTTCTCCAGCCGCTTAGTCAATTGCGACTGCCCTTCATCTTCTGCTTGCCGTCGTCTTTGCGGGGTGGTGGCTTGGGCGTCTGGGTCTGCTTGGACTTGCACTCTGACGCATTGTGGCTGCGGAAGGCGGAAGCTCTGCCTTCGTCGTGGCCATAGAAAGAGTTTGGCGCACATCGGGGAGCACTTCTCGCGGAACGTCGTCGCCCCTGGGCCCCCCTTCTTTACGTGGCCCCTGCCTTGGCCGTTTCTGCTTCTTTTGCCGCGATCACCTTTGCCACCGCAGGGCGCCGGGCGGTCACGTTGGCCGCCAGGCTTTCCAGCACGCGCCAGCGGTAGCTGCTCTTGGGCTTGTCCTTCAGCGACTGAAGCCTTCGATCGTCGCCAGGGGTTTCCACGTTGTGCGCCATGGTCTCCTTCTGGTAGTCTTGGTTCGGTTCCTCCAGCTCAGCGGAGAAGGCCTGCGCCTGCTGCTCGCCGGAATGCTCGAGGAACACGGCCCGCGACCTTTATCCCGCAAGCTCCTCTGCGCCATATCCCCGGCCGTTGGGTCCTTGGTGGAGATGTTCTGGGTCAACGCGTTCCGGATCATTCGCTCCCGGACTGGTCCCGCGGGAAGCTCGTTGCCGCATTTTGCTGCCGCGGATTTTAGCTGCCCAACGAACGGGAGCAGGTCGCCCTTGCGCCAGCGTGCGCTGCGCAACTCCGTCACCCTCTTCACAGCCTGAGCCTGTGCAAAATACATCGACAGACGAAGCAACGCGTTGCCCACACCGGGCAAACTGTCCACCCCTTGGCCTGCTGTGGTCGATGCTTCGATCTTGTTGCCGAGGTCTTTACCGAGGGAAGCCCTGACAGCTCGACGAAGTAGAAGAGCGAGCTGGTTTTCTCTAGCACTCACTTCAAGACTTGTTGCCCGTCAAAAGTTGGCCCAGAATTTCCTGACAGAGCCCGACGCGGTGGGTATCGGCCTGAAGCCGTGCGCCCTTTAGCCACCGCCGGAAGGTGCTGGGCTCCTGAGTTTCCTCCAGCGGGGTCAGTCGAACGTCTTTCGGGTTTGCCCGTGCTGCGTCGTTCGGTGAGGCTTGGGGAGCTCCAGCCCCGGCAGCCGGTGGCTCCTGAATTCGAGGAGGTGGCGCACCAGGCCCAGCACCATCCTGCTGGTTGTTCAGCGGGTGCGCCCAGATCCGCGCCAGGACCTCCGCCCTCGCTCCTGTTTGATCCAATGCCAGTAGCAGGGCTGCCCGCCCCTGCGCATTCGGCGTGGGGATCTTTTTGCGTGACGTTGTTCGCAGGCTGATAGGCCACCCCGGTTCCTCGAATCGCGCCGAGTAGTTCTGCTCATCGCGCTGGCCTGCTGCTGCCACCCCCAGCTGTATCGCCAACAGCCGAAGCGCGGGGCCGTGAAGTCATTGATGGCAGCGCCCGCTTTGTTTCTAGCACTAGATGCCGGGGGGAACTAGATGAAATGCTGAAGGTCTACGTCCTGAGAGAGTGCAAGTTTTGAAAAGTTGCAAAGCTTTGAGGATGCTACAAGGAGCCAGGTAGACTCTTAGGGTGCGACTCGGTCGACGCGACGGCCGCAAGCTACTCAGAGCTACCTGGTGCCCCTCTGGGGCCCTTGCTGGTGCCAACGGACTACCTAGCGCCGTGTGTTTGGTAGTGGAGTCATGGTAAGGACGGAGCACCATCCTCAGAGGTTTGGCGTCTTAGGTTATCGGGATTGCGTGCGGCTTCGTGCGGATTTCATTGGTTTGCATGTCTTTCACCTTCAAGGAATCGAGCGCTGGCGCCTCAGGTTGAAGTGCTGCGTGATACCATTGAACCAGATGAGTTGGTTGCCATTGATGCAGCAGGATCGCTCTGGCTGCTTCAGATCGTGAGCGCTCGGCCATACTCCTAGGCTCTCACGGCTTGAAGTGACGCCAGAGAGTAAGACCAGGGGGCCGCGGGATCATGTGAGCGCTCTGACTCAGTCGGCCTGGCGTTCTTGCTGCGTTCAAGTTTTTGCACCCCGCCAAGAAGCAGCAGCAGACCGAAGGCGCGCAGCGTGTTGGTGCGCCGCTGAATGTAAGGAGACCGGTGACGCACTCGCCGACCCTAGTCGGGAGACCACGCGCCGACATTACAAGGGGAACCAACCGCGAAGCGCAGGGACTTGGCTCGGCGCAATCAGCTGAAGCACCCACGAAAGAAGAGGGAGGAACCGTGGCGGAAGATAAAAAGGCAGGACGAAGAGGCCAAAGCTGCGGCTGGGCCCGCCGCTCTTGGCCACCCTGTTCCTGTGGATGATACCGCAGGGCAGGACGCTGCTCCCTCATGTGAAGGAGAAGAAGGTCCTGGCCTAGAACTTGCATCGCGCGCGGGAGTCGCGAGGAAGCTACGGCAGCGGCTTGCAACATCAGGAGCGCTCTTTGCGCGGGCGTCTTGCATTATTTTCGAGATGTTCGTCTTCTGGGCGTTGATGTGTTTCGCGGGCGATGGTCTTCGGCGTTACTGCGCAAGACGTAGCGAAGGCTTCGGGCTTTGCACCTATGGCGCGTGAAGCAGTCTCGGGCAGCTCGCTGCTGGTGATCTGTGAGCCCGGGGCGGCAAGTCACTTCACGGGTGACCGGCTGTGGCTCAAAGCTTTCAAGCCGATCAGCCGCGCGGTGGAGATTGCTGACGGGAAGAGGCGGAAGGCCACAGGCGGGGGCGATTGCGTTTTATGATACCGGGGAACGAGCTACCTGGCTCACTGTCTCCACGTGCCCGAGATGAAGACCCCGCTCTTTTCACGGCGGAAGGTATGCCGCGAGGGGGGCACGCGTTTCGATTGCAAGCAGGGGCGTGAAGTGAACCGAAACGGTGTGCGGGTTTCGGATACCCGTCGGGGAAGCAGATGGCAGTCCGTTGTCACAGTCTGGATTTCGAAGCGCATGCGGAGGCACCTCCGGCCACCACGTTGAGGCAGCGCATCGCGATGAGCCACATAGGGCACCACCTTCATTATGACACCTGCAAACGCGCTAACGGGCGGAGGAATCAACACGCATCACCACAGAGCGACGCGCGCAAGCGAGCGGCCCCACATGGATACCCTGGGCCCACTACCTCCGCCGGCAAGAGGCAGTCGCTGCGTTTTTGCGTCAGCCGATGGGCGGTCGCGATGGTGCAGGGCTTGCCTGGCGCTGAAGAAAGAGGTCAAGCACACGCTGGAGGTTCTGGAGTTTTGGGTGAGGCAGCGCCGCACCTCCGAGTGCCTCAGTACCGACGGCGGCGGCGAGTATCTATACAGCAAAGGCGGTCGTGGAGTTTCTCACCAGCCGCGGCGTCCGTTCTGAGAGGGCGGGCGAGCCCGTACCTACTCGCCGCAGCAGAGCAGGATCGTGGAGCGTCTAAGCGGAGCGCCTGTTCGCGCTCGCGTTTGTGGTCTGAGGGGAAGCCTGTGGGGATATGCGGCGAAGAGCTCCGCAGACGTCCGCAGCAGGATGCCGCGTGGGGCGCTGGATGGGTTGCCACCTTACGAGGCGTGGCGACAGCGTGTGTAGAGGCAGAAGCCAGTCACTCACTGCTTTCGAAGTCGTCGATCATTTTGGCTTGGGGGATGAATGAGTGAGGAACCAGAGACATGAAATCAGTCATGAGATGGCCGATCGTCTTGCGTCGTAGTCGAGAGGCATTTATGAGTCTGCACATTTTTGAGAGTGGGCCCTCTTGGGAAAAACATAAAAAGAGCGAGGAGGCGTCTCCTATGAAAAGACGAGAAAAGAAAGCAGCAGGCACCGTAGTTGGGTGATAGGATGCAAAGAAGAAACAAACGCGCACAGCCGTGACGAATTCCCATTGTGTAGGCTTTTAGGGCCGGGAGTTGTCTCGTCCTCTTTGGGCCTTGGGCTCGTGTTTCCGTACTTGGGTACTAATGTACCCCGACCAATAACAGCGGGAGCCCCGCCTGGGACGCATGCTGCCCTTCCATCAGCGTGCCACGCTCAGCCGATACAAGTACAAGAACAAGGTGGAGGAGCAACGGGAGCCGGGGGCACTTCTTTACTACTGTAAGTCTGCGAGTGATTATGTGACGGGGGATCAGCGTGGCAACAGTTTGCAGCCCATCAGTTGCCGCGTGGTGGATGATGACGAGCCTCACACAGATGGCGCGGATTGGTGCCTCTGTTCATGTTGATGGGCTCGGCGAAGACCTTTACCCCGACACCCCCGGGGACGAGATGGCCAGCTTCGTGGCGTTCGCTGACCAGTTTGCAGGGGTGCCGAAAGCAGAGCGAGCACTTGGCCGGGGCGGTCACGTTTGGAAGGGCGACGAAGTCAGCGGGCCGGGGTGATTGGGCAGAAGCGACCGACGCGGGGCGGCAGAACGTCAGCGACAAAGCGCACTACGACCCCGAGGGCCCCGGCACTTGCAAAGCGATGGGCATGGAAATGGGGCCAGTAAAGAAGCAGGACGACCAGGGAAAGACAACAAAGCACGAGGCCTGTGGAATTGTTCCGGGAAGCTTCCAGCCGCTTGCTGACAAGATGCTCCTGCCGGTGGTCCTTTGGGCAACGCGACGATGGGAAAAGCGTAGCGGGCGCGGTGGTCTTTCTCCGGATGCCTTTCCACTGGCGTGCGACACTGCAGAAGAGCGCGGCGCCTCCGGGTTGCGAAGCAGAGCACACTGCTGGCGCGGAAACGCATAAGGAGCCGACGTTTTTGCGTAACCTCTCGGAGGGGCCGCGTACGTGGGGAGCCGTTTCGCAGGTTCTGGAATACGCGGGTGACAGCCTTGCCACCATCCCCGTCCGCTATGATAACATCGGCGCCAGGTACATCGCTGAGGCGCGTGAAAGTCGGAGGTGCAAGCGCATCGGCCTGCGGTGGCACTTCGTGCGCGAGATGGTGGAGGCAAAGAAGACGCGCATCACCTACGTCCCGACGGGTAGGCAGCTGGCTGACATCATGGCCAAGGCGCTGGCTGAGGCGAAGTTTCGGAGCCTCGTGGCGCAGGTCTGCGCCTTCGACTTTCCTGGCACTCTGAAGGAGTCAGTTCTTGCCTTCTCTTGCGAGATTTCTCGCCGGGTTCTGAGACCGGTGGCCCGCTGTGAGTTGAGACCGTGGCAAGATTGATATGCTTGACGCTGGAGGAGCAGCGTCAGCGCTGGGGCGAAGGTTGTGGGCCTTCTCTTGGCGGCGACTGCTTTCGAGCGTGGTCGGAGAGATTTCCTCGACGTTTCACCTTGGCGCGATTGAGGAACGCATACAGGATACAGGCGGGGACCTCTCCACTTTATTTGTTTTAGCTTTTGGGCCGGAGTCATTTGCGAGGGGGATGTGTTCCGACATTCCTCAGCTCAGAATAAGTAGGGCGTGGAGTTAAGATCTTGCGGGGCCAATTCCCCATAAAGATCCAGCGTGGCTCAATTCGGATCTGCTTAGTCTCATGGTGGTTCTTGGGCAAAGATTCTGATGGTCCTGACTTCCCACCAAACCCACTACATTCCAACAAGCGTCTTATTCTTTTTCTGTTTCCCTGCAGCGTGTTGCGATTGGTCAGAAAAGAAAACCAACTTCAACATTCCACATTTCGGTTTTGAGTGCCCGACTGTGTTCATACAGGTGGGCAGAGAGTTTCAAGATCAGGGGAGTACTTGAAGCTGAAGAAAAAGCAGCAAAAGCAGCAAAAGCAGCAAAAGCAGCAAAAGCAGCAAAAGCAGCAAAAGCAGCAGATGCAGCTGCAAGAGAAGAAGCACTCGCATCAGCATCAACATCAGCACCAGCATCAGCATCAGCATCAGCATCAGCATCAGCATCAGCATCAGCATCAGCATCAGCATCAGCATCAGCATCAGCATCAGGAACAAAGGCAGCAGCAAAGGCAGCAGCGTCGGCATTCCTGGAGCTGCAACCCCCTGTGGAGCAAATATAGACTGCAAATCCAGATCAAGGTGTAGGGCAAAAGGAGGGTAAGGGAAGTTTCTTGGATTATCTCAACTTCTGGGCTACTAGACTATTTTTCTCAAAAGTTCAGCAGGACTAAGATATGTCGTTATTTAATACGAGTTGAAGATACCAACTCACGGGCATGGGAATGAATGTTGCAATTTTCGAGGATGGAAGTTGGACTAGAAGAAGTTAGATGATTTGATTAAGAGATTGGGATTAGGGAATGATTTCACGGTATCCACTAAATTTTCACAGCAAAACAGTACTCGACTACACTGAATTTCAACTGAAAAACACTACAACACGTTGGCGCTAAGTCAACCGATTATATCGCTGTTATCGATAAAGAGACACTATAGACCGTTAAAACTTCAAAAATGACAACATTCACTTAGTATTCGCGTTTTCATCTTCTTGTTCACTTCTTACAACGAATTACAAGCACTGTCGCATGAACCAAGGATCTACTTTCACTGGGAATTATTAAGATTAGAACTACTTAGCCTAAAGGCAACAACGACAACGTGGATTATTCTAGGAAAAAATAGATGGAAAAAAAAACATTTACTAGACTTCAAAGAAGGTTTCAGAGATTGATGAACTCTCACAACCTCCAGACATACAGTGAGTTATGCTTATGATGTCCAGAAGCAGAATATAGTACTATCGCGCCATGATCGGTGGCGGGGAGTATGCTTTCACCGTGGAGATTTTCCTGTTGTGACTGTGAAAAGAGGGTGGAAGTTCGTTGGAGCGATAACATGTTGAAAGGTCTGCTCATCTACTGTCCTGAGCGAACAATAAAAGCCCATTGATCTCATGCCCTCAGCGAACAATAAAATCCCGTTGATCTGCCTTGAACGAACACTATAGATCATGCGATGCGCCAGAGTTTGGTACGTGAATCAATCGGTTGATGCATTTCATATTCGAACAAACGAGCACGAGTTATGATCGCGTAAATCTGTTGCTTGATATCTCATTATCATCAACGAACAGGAGGAGGCAGCTGACTCACATAGTGCTCCTGCTGGTGCGCGTCGTCACGTATGCCTGATTAGTGCCTTCTTTTTTCGATTCACAACACCACCATCAGACATCAAGAATACAGCAAGATAGCCATCGTGGCAAGAAAGTGTATGTGTGCACAAACGTCCTAATGACATCATCGGTGAACCCTGGGTCGGCGAGTCGAGGACTCATTTTGATACTATAACACACGACCTGTTCATTTTGAACCAGTCGAGGATTTATCTTGATACTATAACACACTGCCTGTTCTTGAATCTATTTTGATATTATAACACACCGTAGTCATTTTGGTGTAAGAAACAAGTAGTCATGACTACTAGTATCGCTACCGTAGTAAGTAGTACTGTAATAGCCAGTGCTATAGTACCTACTGATCGATCGGTCCAGATCTTTTTTTTACCCGAGGAGAGATATTTCTTAGATGTCCGCATCTTTTTAACTGTCACTAGAGAGAGGATCTCAGACAAGAGAATAAGCCAGGACATCTTGTACTTCTAGGTTCCTAGTCTCTTGTTTAGATAGAGACTATTGTCCTCACTGGAGAGAGATTTTTCAGAGACTAGACGCCAGAACTACTTGATACCAACGCCCGCAGAAATGATGATGACGCGACTTCGCTGCTCCTCGTCCTCTCATGTCCGCGTTGCTTCTTATGTCGTTGCTGCAGTCGTTGCCCTTTTACTCTCTGCGGATGCGGTGAATGCAGCTATCACAAATGGCGAAGCAGATTTTGCTGTACCCCATTTTATCGGAGATGTCGGGAATGTTAAGGCGTTGCAGATTCATAGAAGATGTTGGGAATTGCATTCGTTCATGTTCATCTTTCTGATACTAGTGGTAGAGCTAGAAGACATACTACCCCTATTTTTCAGACTATCGCTCTCTGTGGGTCTGGGATTGGTAATCTCCGTGTCACCACTCAAAGGGTTTGGAGGATGAACAATTTCTAGGAGTCTATGGTTAGGTACAAATGCAAGGTTATCTAAGAAAGCCTTTCAGGATACAACGTAGTGACAAACTCAGATACATAGTGACAAGGTTATCTAAGAAAGCCTTTCAGGATACAACATAGTGACAAGGTTATCTAAGAAAGCTCTCCAGGACACATAGATCTGTCTAACACTGGCTATCGACCTGAGGTGGCGCGTCAACCTTCTTTTGTTACTCGGACTTGTTCCACTTTGTCCGATAAAGCGGTCGGCTGCTGTGAGGCAGGGAGACGACAGTTTTGTGGCGACGGACTAGAATTAAGGCAGAAGTTTAGAGTGATTCATCTCTAACTGTATAGGCAGAAGTGTAGAGTGATTCATCATCATCTCTAGCAACTGTATATTTAATTGGAACAACTCCTGATGAAAAACATGAAAGCTATACTTGAGGGTTTCCACATTGAATCCTTCACCACCATGTTTTTCCTCATCAGTAGTTCCAGTTTATTACGAATTATCAATCTACTGAAGCGAAAGAGATGAACAACATGAAGCTAGAAGATGAAATCTTGTGAGCTCTAAGAGAAGGATGCTTTTCTTTCTTGTGCTGTACAGGAACTACTGCTACAGGAACAACAGGTGCTACTTCTCGGCAATTTACAACTTCTTCAACTTCGAGGTTAGAGCTGCAAATAGAACCAACCTCATCCTCTTCAAGGAAAAATAAAAAGCCTCATACTGCTTTCAAGGCCAACCTCAAGGAGGGATCTTGTAAATTGAGAGAAGTGTCCTGCACAAGAGGTCGATGCCCTTGCAGCTCGATTTTGTCCTGTTGTTTGCCTTCCCAGCAGCTTCGGATCTTGAAGTTTCGGACGAAAAGCGTGTCCTTCAAGTTCCCGAAAGGTCATTATCCTTGTGGTATGGATGATGTTTTTTCTCCCATCTTTAACAGACCAGGATCGAGGCTGATGCTCCTTTTCCCCTTGCAAGTGTATTTTAGATTCAAGGGGAACCTCAATGGTCTGGCTAGATGGAAAAACCCTCATCCATATGTGGATCCGCAGAGAGAATTCGAAGGCGCTCTCTAGCAGGCGTGACGGGAGTAGATTAAGGCCGCTTGTATAGTTGTGAAGTAATTCATGGCATAATTTCCTCTGCTGCTAGTGGTACTTAGTCCTTGGACCGCTTCAGGAGCTGTTTCCTCGCTGTGATAGTTGAGAAGAACTATCTGAGGTGCACTGATGGCGATAGCATTGGCTGCCCACTTTGCTTGTGTGCAATCAGTCAACGCAGACGTTTGTGCGAGTATCTATTGGGGTCAAAGAGAAATCAATGATTCAGACGTTTTCTTGCTCTCCCTTTTTCTGTTGAGTTATGTCCTCCTTAGAAGCAAGATCAGCATACCTAGTATGACATGAAAATATAGGATCATCATGTGAATTAATGCGTATAATCATGTTGCCAGCACTAATTAATGCAGGATACAGACACGACTTGGCGAGCAAGTTCGTGCTTTCCTGCTTTGATTTTCACCACATCAGCATCGGAGCAGGAAAAACTTTCCTTGATAGAAGCTAGAAGCACGAGCTGCAGTAGCATAGATGAAAGCTTGGAGGAGGCTCGACTTGTGGGTGTGGAGGCTCAACAACGTGGACGAAGCCTAGAAGGCAACCATCATGTTGGGGAAGATCAACAACATCTTCAACATCAAGAACAAGTTCAGGTTGGGGATCTTGGAAACACACCAGGAAACACACCAAGGAGGCATTTTCGAGATTCGTTACTTCCACAACGACCGCTTGACGAGGACATTTCGACTTCTAACCTTCAACAGCACGACGAGCGCCGTTCTTCTAACTCCAATGATTCATTCTATATTGATCACAACGATATTGGACTACAAGAAGACGGTACAGAAATAGAGGAAGCATCATCAATGATCTGTGAGGAAGAGGAAGAGCAACTGGATCAAGACCGAGTACGCGTCTACCTCCATAAGAGGGACGATGCTCTTAGAGAGGTACTTCGATCTATTATGTCTGTCCAAGTCCATCTTTCTCGGCATGATCTTGGAACCCAATGGAAGATAATATCACGGGGAAAACGGAAGATAATATCACGGGATCTTTTCTTCCTTTTGCTCCTCCTGGAAGAATTTTTGGTAGTTGTTGATGTTCCCATGTTGGAAGAATAAGACAAGAAAAAGATTGGGCACACTACTGCCACTACTACTACTACTACTACTACTACTACTGCTAGTGCTACTCCTACTGCTACGACTAATATGGAGGGGGGCCGTGAAGATGGATCCAATTTCAAGGTAACAGCTCTAATTTTCGATCAAGCTCAAAAAGCAGTGTAGTTCCTGTGGATCTTAGTAGAGCTGTTCGAGACAAGAGTATCCTTGTGGAAGGCCCTGTCGATAATGTGGATCGAGCAGCGTCAAGATTGTCTTTGTCGCAAAGTGGAACAACGAGAAGTAGAGCGCCTCGAGGTAGAGCCGAAGGAGCTCTCCGCAACACAGCCAACTGCTTAAAAGGTACAAGCTATTGCCTCTTTCAGACCAGTAATTGCGTAACGAGGGAATGCGTGGTGCCAGTGTGTCGCAACCTTGTAGTCCCAGTAGCAAGTGCAAGTTGCCGTTTGTGTATCAGTGGTTTGGCGAAGTTGTTTGCAGAGTGTTGCTCGATTGGCGACAAAAGAGATCAAGACCAAGGAGATAAACGAGACCAATTACAAGCACATCTAGAAGAATCTTTGGTCTTAAGGCTAGCGCAGAAGCATCCTCAACATGATCCTTAAGGTCTCTTTTTCGAGGGGAAAAAGAAGTATCCTCCAAGGATCGACATGACAGTCAAACAGGAAGTTGCGACGCAGCAGCTCTAATAGTTGAAGAGATTCTTCTTGACGATAGTATTTCTAGAGGAGTGAACGAACAACCACATGAGAAGATGCAAAGTACTTGTACAACTACGACTAGGGATATGTCGACGAGCATGACAGGGCTATTGTTACTAGAGCACGACGAGGGCGGAAGACAAGCAAGTTCGTCTCAGGATCCTCAAGGAACAGTAACAAAGTGTGAGGACGTTGCGACAAGTATTATGGCTCTTACTAATACTTACTTCGGTTTTATCCTCTACTTCCACGTCTAACTAGGAGGACACCTATTTTTTGGCCCTCATTATTCAAGCTCTAAAAGTGCTACGAGTCTGGTCTTCGACAATTTGTTCGAAGCGACGATTTGTTCGCGTGACGGAACTAATGTCGCTTCTACTGACGGGAGTATTATACATCCATTCGCTCTATCGTTGAGGCACCGTGGTGGGCATCAAGCTGCAGCGGAAGATGATGTTGACAGTAGAAGTTACGTATCTATACTTTTGCATAGCGTTCATCTGCGCATACATTGCGTTCTGCACTTGCGTCTCCCTTGTGAGCTTGACCGCTTCTAAAAAGAAAAGAGAAATACCTCAAGAAGATAATGAGATCCGGACCACTCCAACTCTGTGGTATTGACCTTTTCTAAAAAGAAAATCGACCTTTTCTAAGAAGAAAATAGAAATACTTACAACTTTAGGGAAGTAGATGTTCTGCAGAATGCCATGCGGAAACCTGTTCTAAAGTGGAGAGGAAGAAGAAGATTTGGTAGATCACGTCGCTGCAGAACAAGGTAACAATTCGTCTGACGAAGATGGCCATTCTGGCAACAATAGCCGCACAAGCAAATGGGATGAAACCAATAGCGATTTTTTTGAACCATTTGATAGATGTTCGAGTACTGACGGTTCTGAAACGAGGTCACGGAGAACGCCACTTGTGGATATTGTGGATACAGGGGCTGGAGTCAGGCATTTTTTCATTGGATCGCCAGAGGTGAGTTATGGTCGAGATGTAGGACGAGTAGGTACAACTAGTGCGACAGGCGCAGGGGAGAGCAGAGTAGAGACAGAGACCAGGCTTCAACACAGGTCTGCTCCAATGAACGAGCGTCGCGAGGACACTGGTCACCACGATGCAGCTGGTCACCAAGACCATTCCCATAATGCTAATCAGGAACTACAGGGCTTGCCTCAAGTACCTTGTTCTATTACTGATTTGGAAACGAATGAAGATAAGTCGTCACCGAAATCAGTGTCGGAGAAATCATCTTCGAGCATCTCCAGGAAGTCGATCGCGTCTCGGCTTACGCCAACCATTATGGGTTCACCAATTTGAATTGCAGCCTTCACAATCATCAACATCCCCGGTGACTCTTTTTGTAGTAGGAAAGAGGTGAGGGGTGATGTTCTGAAGAATGTTGTAGTGATCTGAAACCTTCTAGTTCTAAAGAGAGGTCCTCTCGCTTAGCCTCAGGCGTGCGTTTAGCCTCCTCTATGAAGAGTTTTATGGCGTCGGCCAAGGAAAAGGTGCTGCCGAAGGAAAAGGTTTTGCCACAAGGGATACAGGACCAAAGGCAAAAAGGGCAACAAGACGAACAACAAAAACGACAACAGAAGGACAGCAATGGCTCCTCCTTCTCGTCTAGCGGTGCAACAAGCTCAAGAATGAAAATAGAACCGACGACGTCGAAAGCCGAACGCGGCTCCCCTTCGGCGATGAGAGATCATGAACCTTCGACTTCTTCTGATATCAATACATGCCCAGAAAGCGGGCCCATCAAGGGCCCGCTGCGCTGGGCATAGGTTAACAACTAGACAGGTTGACTACTAAGAGACAGAAAGACAAACGAAAAAAGCCGCCAAGTCT
>CAJINU010000089.1:157986-206143 GCA_905178165.1 Amoebophrya sp. A25
CCTCCTTAAGGGAATTTTTTTCCTCTTAAGGAAAGTTATAATAACTTTTTATAATAAAAATTCCTTAAGGAAACTGATTTCCTTAAGGAAGCGCCTTAAGGAAGCTCCTTAAGGGAGCTCCTTAAGAGATTTCTGGGAATTGCTAATACTATAAATACTAATATATCTGGTAACAACGTGGATATTCGTCTCCTTGACAGGGTAGTGGATATGGAGAAACATCTTCAACACATTAAGGACTGATTCCCCTAATTCAACATCTTAAAGAGAATCTTTGTCGCCGTTTTCAAGGAGAAAACACTTCACAGATGGCACCTTTCAAGATTATAGATATGACAAAGTCTAAAAACAGCGCAGTGGAGATTCCGGAGGCGTGGCACTCCGGAGCGCAGTTGAATGCCGGTGACAGGCATCAAGAAGCTCTCCTGGACAGCGAAACTAGGGGGGCATCCACATCGCTACAACTTCAACATAATCGACTAGATGCTAGTGGTAGTGGAGCTGCTTCTTCTTCTAGCAGAGAACAACAACTGACTGGACGTGAAGGAGCATCCTCCAGTAGAGAAGAAAGAGCTCCTGAAGCGGTTAATAGAGGTAGCAGTAGAGGAGCAGGCTCGTCGGTTGCGTCTTCCTCGAGTGCATTTTTATCTTCTTCTGGGAGCTTTTTTCAGCAAAGAACAAGGGTCAAAGAACAACTTCCACGTCCGAGTCGTTTATTGGGTAAAAATGATGGTGCCAAGAAATTGGGTGCGGACCATTTTACTAAAGCAGGAAGTTCTGACGAGGAGCGCAGGCCTGATCTTCAAGTAGGTAAGAAGCTCTGACGGGGAGCGCAGGTCAGAGGGTGGGTCGTCATCAACATAAGTTCGGAAAAAAGCTTCATCGAGATGTGTAAAGTGAAGCTCAAGCTTGATTTAAGAAGACGCCAGTATCTTCTATTGTATTTCTCGAGAACATTCACAGCTGTAAGTCTGAGTTGTGATTCTATTTACTCTATATCTAATTTGTTGGGTCAGAGTCTGGTGGTGCCAAGTAAACTACAGTCTATATACGGTTTTCGTCTTGTACTTTTGTGGTGAAGGTATTTTTATTGCATTCTTTCTTGATATCTAATCTGTTTCTCTACTGGTCTCGTTTGGAATATTGTGCAAATGAATACTCAATGTTGTGAATACAGAGGTGACTTTGAAAAACGTACACTTTTTTGAAATTTTGCTCAGCAGGTTAGTTATAAATTGAAATATTTTGCGCAGGTTAAGACATGTTGGAATTGAAATAATCAATTAAAAATACGTTGTTGATGTGAAGAGGGCATGAAGAACTGAGGCATACCACCTGTTTTCGAAGTTTGCAACAGAGCAGCAACATTCAACATAGCAGCGTGTATCATGGGTGAAGGAAGAAAAACGATGCTCCTGTGAGAAAAACTTCATACAGCATTCATAGTACTTATCGTGTCTGGAAATGAAGAAGGCGTCTTGAGATGCAAGCAAAGTTGGAATTCTAGAAACAATTTCATGGTCCTCGTCGTAGGAAATGATCTCACCGAGCAATTGAATGTCGGAACTGAGATGAACGGTCTTTTGTGAAGAGTGCCACAAACTGCCGCTGGACTTTGTACCCAAACCCCTCGATTGGGAACATAAAAGAGCCGTTCCAAGTGTTTCATCTGGGTTGAAGTTTCTAGAAGTCTGTAGTTGAAGTTTCTAGAAGTCTGTAGTTGAAGTTTCTAGAAGTCTGTAGTTGAGACGTGGATCTGAGATAGTATCTTGCTATGAAAGCCGTAAGTCTGTTGAGCCGAACGTCTGTTGAGGGTAGAAGCAAGTCTGCTGAGCGATGTCGAAGTCTCTTGAGATTAGGTACAGAGGTCTGTTGAGATTGGGTACAGAGGTCTGTTGAGTGTTAGCTGTGGTGATACTTCAGAGTGTAGAAGTATGTTGAGATGAGAGATCCAATATATTGCTAGAGACTGCATGATCTTCTGTCTATCTGAGTGACGGCATCTTCTGACTGACGGCATCTTCTGACTGACGGCATCTGTTGACATCCATTATCATTTACCAACATGATCGGACGACAGCTACTCACACATGGTAGAAAAAGTTTACTCCTGTTCTTGTTTCCCCCCTTTTACTCAGTCAAGAAGAAATTTCTTGTGGTCGTAATTCCCCATCTACATACAACTTTCAACAATCTACGATAAGACTGTCTTCTTACAGATAGACACACAAATTATAAGAGAAACTACAAGGCACAAACTCAAATTGTCTTCCTACAACACTTCTCATACAAACTGTTTTCTTCCCCTACAAAAGATCAGTTTGCTCATTTTGCTTTTTGCGGTTCTCCCTTATTGTTCTGTTGTTGAGTATCTTCACATCTAAGCTACGACATAACGAAGTAGACCACTTCCTGTCCTTCTAGAACCAACCTACATAGAGATGTCAGATCCGGCAGAACAAGCGGCTCCACCTGCTGCAGATGCGCCAAGTGCGCCAAATGCAGATGCGCCAAGTGCGCCAGATGCGCCAGATGATGCAGCAAATGCAGCGAAAAAACCGAGCACAGCACTGTTGAAGAACACTCCGGAACAAGATGCCCAAGTCGCCGCTGATCTTGGCAACATGGCACCGTCAAAGAAGTCTGAAGCTCCTCCAGAGGCTCCTCCCGCAAAGAAGTCTGAAGCTCCTCCAGCGGCTCCTCCCGCGAAGAAGTCTGAAGCTCCTCCAGCGGCTCCTCCAGCAAAGAAGTCGGCTCCATTTATGACTCCCGGAAAAATCCCATTTTGAGAAGCATCTTGGGCCTCCCGTGTAAGGGGGAAGCGGGTCCCAGATGCTTTTCAAAGTGGGAGACTCCAGGGCTGTCTAATCCACCTGCCGCAGCAGCTCCGAAAGAAGCAGCTCCGAAAGAAGCAGCTCCGAAAGAAGCAGCTCCGAAAGAAGCAGCTCCGAAAGAAACAGCTCCGAAAGAAGCAGCTCCGAAAGAAGCAGCTGCGAAAAAACCGATGAGCGCTGACAGCTTGTTTAAGCCTACCAAGGACGCCTTCAATGAAGAATGGATGGAATATTTCAAGTCATCCAAGCTACCAGAGGCTTTGCCTATCAAGTTTGGTACTATCAACAGCTACAAAACACATAAGTACTACTACCTCGGTTAGCTTTCCCTCTAAATTCTTTGGGTTTTCCCTACTGGCAAGTCAATTTCAATGCCCGTCTCATCACAACAATTGTGCTCAGGCACTAGAAGATCCAATAGGATGTGGTTATAGTCAACCATTGCGTTGCTGCTGCAAATTTAGATGGACTATAGTGCTTTTACCTATCTTCTTGCCCTTATTCGTGCTCTTATATATGTTCCAGGGCGCGGGGCGACGCCCCCCCCCTAGCGGGTGGGGCGGGCGCCCTGGACCCCTTTTCAAGGCTTCTGCCGGCAGGGGGAAGGCCTCAAAAGGGGGCCCAGTGACCTCCCCCCTCCGCTTCCTTCCAGCTGCCTGGGTGTTCCCCAGGGGCCTCCGATGGTGGTGGGAGGCTTCAATAGGGGCCCAAGGGACCGCCTGCGCCCCCGTCCGGGTGCCTGCTTGTGCCCTAAGTGCATCTGTTAGGCTTCGCCGCCGCGGCCGTGCCGCCTGTACCCTCCGGGCCCTTGGTCACCGGCTTGCTCCCTCTTGCGACCGTGGCCGCCTTCGGCGGCCTTTCACCCCGGAGACCTCCCGCCTGCGAGGGTCAGCAGAGGCCAGGAGGCCCCTCAGGAATACGCCGAGAGGCCCAAGGGGAGGCCCGCGCCAAGTTTTGACGCCTTCCGCCACTAGAATCCGCGAAAAATCCGCGCGGAAAAGCGCGCGCGCGCGCCACCAGAGACCCGATCACAGGGGGGGAGGGGGGGCCGGCTGGCCCTGCGTCATTTATTAGGTAGTAAAGTAGTAGGACACCATGATGATACGGGCCTAGCGACGCTCCTCAAAGGGAAAGGAGTAAAGAAAATATTTAGCCATCAGAGCCATTTATTTATTAAATCATTTTAATTTGTTTTCTCCCTGGGCAGGACGAGGTATGTAGGCACAAGATCAACAAGATCGTCGTTCGGTGATTCAATCATCACAGAACGACGAAATCACCGGACGACGATCTTGTTGATCTTGTGCCTACAAGGTAGCACATTCATTTAAATCATTCATTTATGCGGGTTCATTCATTTCGAACCTTCATCATAAAAGAACTGATGTCGACTGTAAAAAAGCTACGCTGTCTATTCTCTTAACCAGCTGCTCACTTTCATCCTTCTGATCATCGTGGATAGGGCATTAGAATCTTAGAATTTTTTTTACCAATGAAGGTAAGCATGAATCGATCTTTCTTATTTCTTTCAACATAAGTACTTACCCGGTTCATTGTTCAACATTTGCATTTCTTTCTTCATCTCATCTTCCATGCAGATCCATCTGGTATTCCCTTGAACATTGCAACACCAGGTATTATCGGGCCAGGAGGCATTAGTTCCAAGTTTGTGCAAGCCGTAAACTTCTCCAACCAAATGTGGAAAGATGCTCTCGCGCTGCCTGCCAAGAAGGATGCATTGAAGATTACCGCTTTCGGCGTCCGCGACTCGTACAACATCTACCAGCTAGCGAGCAAGCAAAAAGCTTATGTGGAATCAAGGAAGGGACAGGAGGATCGGTATACTACTCATTTTATGACTTGATGCATGTTGTATTCTTGGTTGATGATGTGCAATAGCAAGATGTCCTATCCTATTCTATCCTATCCTATCCTATCCTATCCTATTCTATCCTATCCTATCCTATCCTATCCTAATAGCAATATCCTAATAGCAATATCCTAATAGCAATATCCTAATAGCAATATCCTAATAGCAATATCCTAATAGCAATAGCTACATTCTTTTCTTACTTTTTTTTGAATTTTTTGAATAGTTGCTTTAGTTTCTTCTTTTCCAAACCTCTAGAATTCAGTGATTATTGTTACTGGAAGTACGTGCTGAAAGAATAGATATTGATGTGAGAAAACTTGATCGATTTGTTTATTTCAGCATTGAGTTGTTTATTAACATGATTTCTAAGTCGTACTAAAAGGAACCTCCATTATTATTCTTCAACAGTTTCGCCGGCGATGTTGCTGGTCATGAGGCATGGGCTAACGAAGCAGACGCGTGGATGACCGCCACAAAATTGATCGCGTCCAAGAAAGTCGACATTGTCTACATCTCTGCTTCTACCACGGCGAAAAAGGACTACGCCCTAAAGTGCCTAGAGGGCGGCAAGAGCATCATTTAAGGTGGTGGTCAGCTTTTGTTTCTCAAATCTCAGCGACATTTCTATCGTTCTTTCTCAGCGACATTTCGGTCGGTACTGGTACCCTTTTGTAATGGATACTTTAATCTGTTGACACGGTTCTACTCGGACCTACTTTGTCCCAGCAGGTGCGGCTTGGCCGCGAAGCGGTGGACCCTCAACCTTAACCCTAACCATCCCTTGTAATGTATTCTGTACACGAGGACCTCGCGAGTGGGTACTTAGAGTGGATACTTTAAAAATGGTGGCACACCCTTTTGTAATTGAAATGTATACTTAAAATCTGTTTCATCCCTTGACAACACTTCCGGCTTCGTCTTCTTGACCTTTTTCTCCTCCTTCGCTGTCTAAATCACCGTGGAGAAGCCGTTTATGAAGGCGAATGATGTTGCAGAAATTGCCCAGAAGGCGAAGGAGAAGGGGTTGCTCTTCATGGATGGCACGATGTTCGCGCACTCGCCAAGACTGTTGCACCTACGCAAGCACGTTCCGACGAAATACCTCCTGCAGACTGAAGGCTCCTTCACTTAAGGCCGCTGGTTACGTAGATTGGAAATTCATCTTTTAATATAATGAACAAGTTGTAGGGGAGGTGAATTGCAGAGACATAACATCGAACCAGATGCAGAAGTAGTGGCTTGAATAGTCAAAAGTAGTCACTAATCGTACATCAAGGGGAACAGCGTTTAACTATTAATGAAGTTGTAGGGGTAACAAGTAACATCAACATCTTGTCACAAGATGACAAATCAAAATCCTTTTCTTATAGGGGTCGTCCTCTAGAAATCTTCTAATGTACTCTGTATCGTCCGTGGTGTGAGGACACGGCGGCGGGAAAAGCGCACGCAGATTCCCGCGTCGATCCTAAGTTGGAGCCTCATGGTGCTCTCGGAGATTTGGGCTGGTACAACATTCGGTTTGCTCTCTGGGCTTACAACTGGGAATTGCCGGAAACGGTGCACTGCATTCCGACATCGACAAAGGTATGTTGGCAACTAAGTATCTATTTAGACATCGACCAAGGTATGCTGGCAACTAAGTATCTATTTAGACATCGACCAAGGTATGTTGGCAACTAAGTATCTATTGTCTTTAGTGATCATCCTAGTTATAGTTTAGTAGTTGTACACCATTTAGTGAAGAAGATGCAACGACTCATGGTGATGAAGCGACCCATGGTGGGGAAGATCCTCCTAGTCTAGCAGTGTTCATGTTGTAGAAGTCCCTTCAATCAATCGATTATAGCATTAACTAGCAAAAAGACTAGTGACTTGGCTCTAATGATATATTTTTTTGTTTGAAGAGATAGAAAGATCTATCTTGGTCTTCTTCGGTTCAAAACATCATTATAATTCTTTGTTGAAACAAGTCGATTATCGTTATTCTTGTTGAAACAAGTCGAATCTTTTGTATCTACGTACTACTTACCTAAGCTTACGAAGAAGATATTTTATTGGTTCTTATCTCTTCTTCTCTAATGCTGTCCGTGAACAACGGAGTGCCGCTTCAAGCCAGCGTGTTTATGTCCTGGGAGAACAAGGATGGCAACGCAAAGCTTCCGCGACGATCTTCCAACTTTACTTAAGGCGACAACTACTCCTGCAAATCAGCATCTTTCAGTAGTCCCAGAAGATGAGATAGTCCTAGTTTACTTTTACCATTGTCTTGTAGAGGAAGAGAAATTTTTGCAAACATATTGGTCCTGTGGCCCTCCCGTTTTTCAATGGGGAATAAAGTGGGGGCCAACTTCTTTCTCCTCCCGTTTTTCAACGGGGAACCATAAACTGTTTCTCAAGGGAAAACGGGGACCAGGACGATACTCACTCAGATAAAACGGGGAATAGACCACGGGGACCAAGACCATGTAAAAGTAAGTTCTAATTTAGCTGCTCGTTTGTCACCGGTGAGGGTCAGCGACAGAGTTTTTTGCTGGGCGACTACGAGGAATTTGACGTCTCTGGTATCGTTTCCACTGATCAGAAGAAGCAGTACTTGGTCGAAGTGGAGGACTTCATCGTGGCGTCGAATCCGGCGATTACCAACCCAACTCCGCAATCGATCAAAAATTATGATTTTCGGTTTTTGTTTTTTCTAGTTAGGTATGCTCCACCAACGTTATTAAGTATGATTGAGTTTGAGTATATTCCTTGAAGTAGAATCCACTTGTTCCTTAATATTCTTCATCCAAGGATGAAGTGGAACAGTAAGCCGCGTTGAAGCCTCTAAGAAAGGACCACATTCGCGTGGGGGCAAGGACCATGGGCGATATTGAAGAAGAGCGAGAACATCACCACCGAAGAAAAGTTTGGTGAAACCAACTGCATGGCCAATTTGCCTGATGTCGTTCTCTGTTATGAAGAAAAACCCCAACAGTACAGTGTACCCCATTTGCGTATTGGTATTGTGCGATGTCAAGTAGAAACACCTCCAACCTGCTATTTGATACGACAACAAATCCAGGAGCATCTAGAAGTACTTGTCTCGAGCGATGAAGACTACTAGATAGACACCAAGAAGAAGTTTCCCTGTCTGTAAAATAAGGGTGAAGACGTGATTGACAACAAGAAGATGCTCTGATGCCTCTGATGTCTTACTGCAGATGGAACATTTAGGTAGATCTTCACAACTAGATCACAACTAGATCACGACTAGATGTAGATTAATGGTATGGACCATCGATAACATTTGTCCCAACATCTACTAGAGGTATGGACCATCGATAACATTTGTCCCAACATCTACTAGAGGTATGGACCATCGAGGAACATTTGTCCCAACATCTACTAGAGGTATGGACCATCGAGGAACATTTGTCCCAACATCTACTAGATGACGACTACTTTTTCGTTCTAATCCTGGGTATCGAACTTCGCGAGAATGCATACGATGAGGGTTCTTGACCCGGAAGAAACCCATACACGCGACTCATTGGCCGATATCGCTTCACAGACACCGACTAAGGACATCACGACCACGCTCACCGTACCAATGTTCTCCAACCACCCGAAGCACTTCCGAAACATCTCCGCGGGAATGAAAGCTGCCAGTTACCAGACTCAATTTTAAGGCACACTCTTGCACTGTGCAGGCGTCGATAAAGAAGAAGATATTTTTGATATAATTAGATTATGTCTTAGACGTACTTAGAAACTTACTCCCAGTAGCCACGTCTCTACGGTCATCGTGACTACTTAGCTACTTGTCCTCAAGCGAGTCAGAAGAGTTGAAACTCCTTCTATTATGTTGTCAGAATTGAATTGTGCAATACTAGGGTTTTGATATGAGGTATACAACATACTAGGGAGTAAAGCTAAGGATTTGTTCTTATTTTTCGGTTTATCAAAAGAACACTAAATTTTTGTGAACCCCCTACTTCCGAGCTTCCTCTTCTAACAACTGGTTTTGGACGCCGCTTGTGAGAGCTTCAAGGATGGGCATGAACGTGTGTACAACAAGAAGGAGAAGAAATACGTGTGCAAGCCTAGGGTCATGGTCACAGGCAATGGCGAAATTGTGCGTACCAAAGAAGACCTGGCTGCGGCGAACCAAGGCTGCAGTTGTACCATCATGTAGCTGGTCAGGTGGTGACCATGGTCAGGTGTGGTGATCATATTCTAGGAGACGACGGAAATTATTAGGAACACTAAAAACAAGTTAAATCGGGATAATCTTCATGGAAAACTTCATGTTGTTGTACAATCATCTAAAGCTGCTAAGAATATACAATCTGGTAGAACTACACAGTCATACTGTCCTCCACATATAATAATATGAATGCCTCGAGGAACCCCAGGAATGTCACGCAAGGCGCGCCTCCCTCCATTCCTGAGGTAGGACGGTTGCCTGCCTGTCTGGTGCACCTCTCTAATAATAATAAAATAATAATAGATATAGAACAGTCATGGAACAACGTACACATCATCCATTTGAGACAAGGAACATCGATCAGCTTGAAAGTGGCAGTATTATCGATTATATCGTTCTTGATACTAGAAAGAGAGAAAAATAGGAAAGAGCTGCTAATCACTTCGCAATATTATACATCCAAGATATTAATCACTTATATCGAATATTACAAGACAGGAGCAATCTGTGATGAGATTGGCCGTGGAACTCGGGAGCCCGATACATCGGTGGCATCTCAGCCAGCTCCTCGAGTAGTACCTGTCCAGAGTTGCCTAGTATTAGGGCCCTCCACATGTAATAATATTAATAATAACTTATCGAATATTCACAGACTAACTAGTATGTACTTATAAATAAGCATGGTAATGATAACCGAAGGAGTATAATGCACGTTCGTAAATTAGGGCAACATGAAGATAATCACGACAAAGATAACGTCAATCATATCAAGCATGCAATAAATGGGTTACTTATGGGAACAAGAGTATTTTGGGTATTGTTTTTTCGCCACTCACACTCTATCTATGACTCTGGGGTAAAAAAGTGGTGATACAAATTTTCATTATGTTGTGTTGATCAAGCAGTTATTGCTCATCTCAATCTTAGTAGTTTATCGCTATCCCATTTGCGAACTGTGCTGACTGAAGTCCCGGTTGATTTAAAGGCCTAAAAAGGGGATCTCACTCAACCAGGGATAGTGAGCGGCTACTTTCAAGATAAGTAACTACTTCTTAAGTTTTAGACCACCGCGCCATAATCATGATGAGTATGACTAGTAAAGTAGGCAGAACAACTACATGTGGCATCTTCCTCCTGCTTAGGCAATCGAACTCGGAAGAGTGTCTTCGATTCATCTACAAGTACTATTTTCGATACAGGGATGATGTAGAGGATCTTACTAGTTTATAGTACATCAGCTCTAATCAGTACCTTGTAGCTCCTATCCCAAGTCGTGCCTTCGCTACGGAGACGAGGGAGATGTTTTTAGTATTTAGTTTTACCTCCACTTGAACTTGATGTAAGTAGCTTGATCAAGCAGACGAAATTTTTAGATGACTGCAATGAAGCAACGAAGAGGAACTTCCTAGGACACGTATAGTCATGAACAAGCTGACTAGAAGAAGCTGACTAGAACGCCTTACAACTCTCAACTTAGTTAGTACAACGATGAATGTACTACAGAAGTTCTTCACAGTTCTTCACGTTGTACATAGACAACGATGAATGTACAGTTCTTCACGTTGTATATAGACGACGATGAATGTACAGTTCTTCACGTTGTACAGCATAGATTGACTATTGCACCAACTAATTAGTGCACCAAGACAGAGAGGACAGAACAACAGCAACTACTCAGGGACTAGTAGTATAGCCGTAAGCGCTCACCGAGTGGTCGCAAGTGAGCAAGCGCTTACCTTTCGTGTCCTACCGATTATTCGAAAACTGAAAATATGCGAGTTAGTGATTGCAATAGGAGAGCTAGCTTTGCAAGGCTGCTGCTCTCATTTCAGTACAACTATCTTCTGCGCTATTAATCTAGAGTCAACATTTACTTGCTTATTTCAGTTTATCGAATATAATTCAGATCGTTCTTCTTGCAAATTGTAAGAGATCATGATACGCGACAGCCTGAAAAATTCGTGCGACGTTGTAGGGGTCATCTAATGAAAAAAAAAACCTTAGCAGACAGTCTCCTACTCATTGGAGAGCTTCTTGAGCACACAAAAACTGCTTGACAAATTGGAATCATGTTCTTCAGAGGCTAGTACAACTGGAAAAGCACAGATGAGAAGCATTTGCGACCACTCGGACGCATGTGGTGCCTTTGAGAAATCAAATTTTTGGAAAGTTCGTTGTGAATCACTTCAAATTTTGAAAGTCCTTCGTGAGTACTAGAGTTGCTGTTGTTGTTTTCTTCGCAGAGCAGGAAGACAAAGAAGCGCACGACCTCTTGTTTAGCAGTTCTTCCAAGACTACTTTTGTTACACCAACAAGAACAGAGACATGTTGAGGAGGTGAGGACGGTGTCTCACAGAGCGGGACGTCAAACCGAAGAATGAGAAATTGTAAGCAAGTTTTGTTGTACAACTACTACTGAAAGAAAAAAGTGTGTTAATTTTTTTTCGAACTATAATTCGTTTCTCCTGTCTCTTTTAAAACCTGTTGTATTTTTGATGATCGATGATCTACAGACGAGGACTTCCGCCAGAAATATTCTGCGGAAGGTTTTTTCCAACATTCATACTCACTGGTAGGTGACGCTGAGTACTAAAGAGGAAGTGGGCTTGTTGTTTTTAAGTACTTGAAAGACAAGGGGTGGTTTGTAGTTTTAGCCTTCATCTTCTAGGTGCTCCTCCAAATTGAAAATTGAACGAACACGTGGAACAAGATCTCTCTGTCTTTTAGTTTCACAAGATGGAGGCCCTTTTCGGTGAGGAGTCATCTTTTCCGGCTGCGGGTAGCAGTTTTATGCCCCAAGTGCCTGCTGCACCTACAACACATTAAGGTTTACCACATTGCATTCTTGACTAAGAAGTAGAGTCCTTGACTTGTTTTTGAGACGGATACGATATTTCAGGGATGCGCTGAAGAATGCAATGGCGAAGGAATCTACCTCTAAACACAGCCCCAAGTGCCGGTGGTGGGCGTTGTGTCCGGGTTAGTACCAGGAAGTAGTGCATTACCACCTCCAGGTGCGCCTCTACCGGCTCCCGGCGGGCAATTGCCAGCACCAGGCGGTGCCTTACCACCTCCAGGAGGACGATTACCAGGACCCACAGGTGCAACGAGCGCATTACCAGTGCCGGGCGCATTACCAGTGCCGGGCGCATTACCAGTGCCTCCAGTTTCAGTTAAGGCTAAAAGTAGTAACTACTAGACAGTTTCATTTCTACATACAAGGCATTTTTCCCTATCATAATTCGTTCCTCCTACTTAGGGTCGCGCTCTCATCCAGGGGGGCCTGTTCCGGGAGGACACTTACCGGCACCAAGGCATTTTTCCCTATTATATTAAACATGTTCCTTCTAGTATTAGGACAATTTTTGGGAGCAAGTAGAGTGAAGAGAACAGCAAGTTGAGTACTCTAATCCTGTTCCGGGAGGACACTTACCGGCTCCGGGAGGACACTTACCGGCACCTGGCAGCGGTTTGCCGACACCAACCAACAGTGCTCAACTAGTGAGTGTACTGCCTGGCAGCGGTTTGCCGACACCAACCAACAACAGCGTAAGAGGAGGCTCATCTTTTTTACCAGTTGTACAAGGCGCACCACCTGCAGGTACTATAGTACAAGAGGAGTCCTCGCAACCTGGAGGTGTACAACACCAGTCACAACAAGCTCCTCCACGGTTCATGCCACAGCCACCTGGTATGCCGCGTAAACCGGGTACCCCTGCGGCTGGGGGCGGATCTATCTTGACACCTCAAGCAGTAGCAGGAGGCACTCAAACCACTACGTCAAGTTCTACCGTCAGTAGTGAAACCAATTCAAAGAATACAAACCCGGGAGGAGGAGGGTTTGCCCCTCCACTAGAACAAGTTGCGCCACCAGGTGCTGTAACATCTTCTGGACAAGTTGCGCCACCAGGTGCTGTGGCATCTTCTGGAGGAGGAGCACCAGTAGTTCCCTCTGTACCTCCCGTGACCTCTGGAGTCGGAGGCGATCCTTTTGATCCTACGAATATGGTATCTGCTGGACAAGGCGTGGGATATGGAGGACAGGCGTCTGGTGGTGTTGGTACTGCCACCTCTAGAGGATCTCATTCTCAAAGGCCGGTGATGACAGATCCGACAGTAAATGCAGCTAGCAATCCTTTTGGACATGGTACTACTGGTGTGCCTCCGACTAGCAGTCCCTTTGAATCGGCAGGAGGAGGAGAAAATCAACAGTCTCAGGCTCAAATTATCCCAGGAGGACAACAAATACCAGGACAAGGGCAGATACCCGGACAGCCGTTTGGGGTTCAGCAGGGCGCTCCACCAGAAATAGTTTCCGGAGTTCAACAAGGCCTACAACAACCCCATCAACCACCACATCACCCACAACCTCCTTCCGCGCAAGCTGGAGGAGGAGGAATGCCACTACAAGAGCTGCAGCAATTTCCGCACCAACCGCAGGTGCCCGGAGGTCCTTTTCCTCCCCAACCAGCGCCTCCACCGCATCACACTCCACCTCCAGTTGCGAGTGTTGATACTACAACAACTACAGCACAACTTGTTTCATCTGCAAATACGGCGCTGCTTCCCGGAAAGGCAGAGGACCCTTCTCGCGGGACACGGCCAGGAGTACCTGCAGCTTTCGGCTTTGGAGGTCAGCTCTTTACCCGCTCTGGTGGTGGTGTCAAGGAATACCAGTTGGGGAAGACCTTTCTTCGCAAGACAGTACCGAAACTCTATACTAGCGTGGAAGACTATCCAGGCCCTTTGGGGCAAACCAACAAGGAAACAACAGCGAAATTGATGGAGTACGTAAGAGATCAAGCGGGCCCAGTGGAAGTGATCGTGCAGGAAATGATGTCATCTACGACGGTCGGGACCAATACTAATGCTAATACTAGCACCTGTACTAGTACCAAGAAGGGTACCTACTCCACCAAAGCGCTGTGGTTGTACCTATCAGGGCTACTAGAGACTCAAGGCCGCTTGCTGGAGGCTGCCGAGAAGTTCACGAGTGTGTTCCGAGACCAAATGTTGGAGAAACTACAGGTATTGACGTTGGAATCTACAAAAAAAACCGTACCACCTACATTCATAAGTCTAAGTATGCCTAGTGCTGCTCTACTAGATGTACTGTTTAGTCATCAGTCATCATCACAAATATACCTATGTATAATGTATGGAATCTAGTTAGGGTGTGCTCCACCGATAATGTATGTAAAAATGTTCTCACGAATGATAAACTCCACAGGATCAACAACAGCTATCATCGCTTCAAAAATTTGCGAGGCTTTTAGCATTCGGAGGGTATCAGGGTGCCTTGGAACTTGCGGCCACGGAACAGCTGTGGACTCACGCTCTCTTAGTAGCGCCTATGGTGTCGGCTGAGGTACTAGAGTGAAATTATTATCTTGAGCAGAAGTCTGGTACTGTGCAGGTGGGTGTACTTGGAGAAGTAGATAATTGTAGTTCATGAGAGCAGAAGTCTGGTACTGTGCAGGGTGTACTTGGAGAAGTAGATAATTGTAGTTCATGATTTTTAACTAGGAGGTTGTGTTCTAGAAAAACGAAAAATAGCAGGAGATAACTAGGAGGTTGTCTTCTAGAAAAACGAAACTGTTAAACAGGAGAGCCTGAAGAACAACATAAGCATCAACAAGCGTGATCCGATCACCAGTTGTAGACGGAGAAATATTAGCGACCACCTGGGGAGGATCTTCCCCTTCATGGTGGAGGCTGTTTCTCAAATTTGCACGGTTTCTGTGCGTGAAACTCGCCATCAGCACGGTCCTACAATCACACACACTCTTATTCCTCCCCACAAGAACCAATCACACCACAGGCCTACAACCATACGGTGAGTCTGTTCTGCCAGGGATTGCAGATGAGTGGTGATGGGGGTCCCAAAACGTCGCCTCCCAAAACGAACACTGAACCAGGAGACATGAACGATCCTTTCGTGATTGCTTTATTCGCCATCTATGAGGTAGTGGCTGCGTCTTCAATTAAGGCTCAACTTTTAGATTGGTGTCACCACTTAGGTTGGAGGGTCACTGACACCGAAGAGTAGACCCCCTGAGAGAACAGGGGAAAACTAAGGGAAAACAAGGAGAGAGGGAAAACTAAAGGGAAAACCTTCCCGTTCAGAATCAGTGACCACTTCTGAGTGTCGACCTTTAATTCGCGCAGTATGTCGCAAGGTCCTGGCGCAGCTCAACAGGGTCCTCCGGATGGCAACACCAACAGCGGTGCCTCGTCTACTTCGGCTATCCAAGAGGTTGTATCCGGTTGCCTAAAACGATTAGAAGAGCTACGCGGAAGTCCAGCTTTGATGACCGCAAGTCATGTTAAGGCTCCTTTAGCACAAAATTGCTTCATCATAGATATGAATTTCATTCTTAGATCATGTTGACGTGTCTTATTGTTCATTCTCATAAATGAGGTGTCTTCGTATAGTGCTTCGTATTAGCAGGCTCGACTCCTTTTTCAAGGGAAAGAGACGTGGTCAGGACGAGTAGAAGACTCCTGTTTCTTCACAAGATGGAGATGAATACCAAAAATACTTAGGTACTATCCTCTATGGGAACGAATCATGGGTCCTCGTAAGGTCTTCTAATCGCGATACTTTGTATCTCACGTTTCTCTCTGTCTCGCTGTTGCGATCCAAATATAAGGGCGTTTTAGAGACCGTGTTATGTCGAATAGCGAGTCACTTGGGGTTGGAGTTGGACGACGCTCCGATGGCCCATCTGAACTACCTCTTTGCCGCGGCGCACTCACCGGCAGGACCGAAAGGAACATTAAGGCCGCTTGATACAAGTCATTTCCGAGAGCTTCTGTATCTGTGTGTTTGTTTCCTGTGGGATTCTGAAGAAATGACTTCCCTCTGTTGACTTCCTTCATCTTGGGACTCCTGCTCTGAAGAAATACTTACTACTTCTAATAAGGGAACAAGAAGTGTAAGTGTAAGTGAATTGTTTTGAGTGCTACCTCTAAGAACAACAAATTTGCTGCAGCCTTTAGACCATCCGAGTAGTCGAATGGGGCTTCTCGGTGTCGAGCACAAACGAACTGAAAACTTCGCCAGACTGTTGGAGTTTCAGCCACTGCAGTTGTCCGAAATCTTGGAATATGCCATACGATTGGAAAACGCTCAGAATTATGACTGAAGTTGTATGTTGTTTTAATAGTTTTGCTTTTGAACTTTGTTGTGTTACAGATTTGCTTTTCTTGTAGGTAGTTCTAGTGTTTAGATATTTTGTTCTTGTACTGCTGCTCTAGGTGGTGAATGCTTGCTAGTGCTGTTTTGTTGCACTCCTCATACTCTGGATGATCGCCTTACCTTTTGTTCAATGAATGGAGGTTTATTACAACGTGCTCGTTATTAACAGTTCAAGTGTTCTGTTGAATGATGACTGTATAGGTCAACAATAGGCATAGCGGAAGACGCTAACCGCTTCTCCTTCTAATCTCTTCTCCTCTTCTCGATCCAGCCGTTCAAACTGGCTTATGCGATTTCGTTATCGGATATGGGCCTCAACGTCACCGCCAATCGGTACCTCACTCTGCTGAATGACTTCAAGAAAGCGGTGCCTGCATCCAAGTATTCAGACGCTTTCCGCACTCTCAATCGGGAATTCAAAGAACGACTCAACTTAAGGCTTCCCCTAATCGTCCATCTTCTGATTCAGAAGTTCTGAAGCATCCTGAAGCTGCTGCCCCACAAGGGGGAAGGAGCATCAGCATGCATCTTGAGTTAGTATTTCATCTCCCGGCTTTTTTCTTCTTAATCTAATGGTAGTAGTAGCTGCGTCTGCGGCAATTGTCTTTATACCTTCTTAATCTTGTATTAAGATAGGGAGAAGCCCGTAGGCAAAGGCATCAAGAAAGAAATGCTACTTTGAGCTCTAATCAATGCCGAATCCGGAGGGGCTCTTTCGCGCACAAGCAGTGCGCCAGACAAGCCAGGAGGTTCGTTGTTTGGCGGTGGTGGCATCTTCAACAAAGTCCTAGAGACTACAGGCTTGAAAACGAAGCCACTGGGAGAACCAAGTCTACCCGCCACCGGTATGCAGCCAGGAAACAATACCAACGGTGCTGGTAGTATGCCTATAGTACCAAGTACTGCTGCTTCTACCACGACTGCTTTTACTATGATTAAGGCTACATCAAGAAATCCATCTTCCCCAGCATCTTGGGCCGCCCATTTTTCAACAGGGAACTAACGGCTCCTCAAGATGCTGCTGAAGATGGAACTCGCTTGATTCTTCTAATATGAATAATACCTCCACGAGGACTTCCACTGCTACGACTGGTGCACCCAAGGATGCGATGAGCAACATGTTCCAACCAACTCCGCCAGGTGGAACCCACTCCGCTAAAGGAGGTGGCACGATGAATGGAGCACCAGCACCTCTCCCACCAGCTTCAACGCAGCAGCAGCAACAACAACCTAATCCTAGCCCAAGGATTGTGAATCATACTATGCCTGTACAACAACTAGGAACAACTACAACATTACCACCAACTGCAGGTGGATCTTTAGTGACGCCTCATCCGCCAGGTCCTGGAGCATCGCAAGGAGGGTACCAACCTCCAACGCGGGTCACTCCGAAAATTACGTACTCCCAATTTGATTCATTTCTACAAGTCAACATTTCTCAACACTGTCTGGGTCCCTCTGAGGAAGATGAGAAAAGGGAAGCAAGAAATGAATGCTTCTGCGCTTATCTAAGAAAATGCCAGTGGCGACAGCATCGCCTTTTGGAGATGGTCAGACCGTAGTGCCTCCAGCTGCAGGGACCACATTAGCTTCAGGCTATCATGGCATGCAGCAGGGTGGACCACCGGCTTATCCTGGAGCAGGCACCACAAATATGCAGCCACCACCATCTTCTGCGCAACATCATCATGTTCCAAATAACAGCTATAATCAGCCACCCCATCTTCAAGCGAATACCAGCATGTATCCACCTCCACCAGGCCAATCGAACTTTGGCGGTCCTCCACTTCCGACACCAGGAGCTGCAAATGGGTATCAGCAGGGTGGTCATATTCCGGCTCCTCCAGCTGCATCCTATCCTCCAGCACCTCCCACCAATCATATGTACAGCAATCACGTTGACAGCAACATGATGTACAACCCACATCAACAAGCAAACGGAACATCCATGTATAGTGGAGGTGGTCAGCACACTGCCAATCCAGGAAGCAATATTAATTAAGGCCAATCCTCTTGGATAAATACTACAATTCATCTTCGTTCTCAAAGCCAATTTTGTACATTCTTAGGAGTATGTAGGTGGGCATGGGAGTAGAACATGACTTCCAACAGCGTGTCCGCTGGGCTATTTAGAAATTTAGAAGAGGTCAACGTCTACTACAAGAATACCATGAGATCACTTACCACCTGGGTTTACAACTTTCAATATATATTTAGAAGAGGCAGCACATCAATCAATCAATCAATCTCTAAGATAATATGTACAACAGCGACAGAAATGGCGCATTTTCAGAAAGTCCCGGGTTCGGTTTGAACTCTGAAGGTCCGGGTATGGGGAATGGACGCGGGAAAGGCCAAGACTTCGATGACCCTTTGGTTAACGCAGGCAAATTCCTGTGGAGTGGAATCACGGGAGCGGTACCATCCAATTTTGATTTTCTACTTGAACTAGTTAGTATTAAGGACGTTGACGTAGTATTGCTATCACCATTTGCATTCTCACGCTTACAACTTATCACGCTATCATTACCACCCCGTTATTTGGATGGGACTTGAATTGGACGAGTGGTCCGAACTCAACACATACGCATTGCTCATATACAACACAGGTAAAATCCGCGAAAAGTACAGTCCAGAGTGCGTTGCAGGAGAATCAAGGTGGTGGCGGAGGAGGAGTGCCACAACCGGTTACCGCGGATAATGAATTCTACTATGACCAGGTGACCAAACGATGGGTTAGACGAGGACAAGAACAGGTACCATTTTCTTTGGTAAGACGAGGAAGACAAAAACAGGTATTGGGTCTATACTTTTTTTTGTATTCACCGTACATCTCCGTTTTTGTTCCGAGATAGGCTCTTCTCAGTTTGGTACTAGGTGTGTGTATCTCTCGACCAGGAAATGAATCTATTTGAAACAAGATAAAATCAAAATTCTTTGGATTATGACAATTTCCCCTTTTGTTTCATGTCTGCAAAACTAAACAGGCCTGTCTCTTCAGCAGGAAATGAATTCATTTAAAGTGAGATAAAATCAAAACTTTTCTGAAATACAACAATTTCATTAAGTTTTGTCATGTTTTGAAAATTGAAGATGCATGTGCGTCTACCAGAAAATGAATTACTTGAGAGTGGGATAAAATCTAAATTTTTCATGTCGTTAATTTTGAGTATGTCTATCTTTCTCAGGTTATGAATTTACTTAAGATAATCAAAGTTTTTTGCAGCGTTACAAGAGTTTCAACGACAATTTCCAATCCGCTGGACACAGGCATCTCTCCAGTCCGCTGAGCTTTACGACCCGAATACTGGGCGCCTGAAGCAGGAAGCTCCTGAGAATATCGCGCCACCGCCGACGGTGGGTCAATTATGGCCTAAGAAGTTTCCTGTGTCAGCAGGCATAATGTTTCTTGAGCTTAGCGCGCGCGCGCGGCTTAAATAAAACATCTGGGATCTACGGTGTTCATCTCCGAGCCCTTTTTTTACAGTACAGTGGTTCCTTTCTGAGAAAAATCGAGAAAGTAACGACCTTGATAGACTACTATTATAGGAGGTGCCATCTACATCTTCTAACTCAGATGGGTGCGTATCAGCAAAATGCGATGCCGCAGATGAGGACGCAAGGGCGTTACGTGGATGTACTGGGGTCTACGGGGAGAGGAAACGCTTTTAGGTAGGACATCTGGTTCTAGTACTCTCCACAAGTTATACTTCTCCTGTTGCTGTTCGTCGGTACAAAATAGTACTAGAACATAGCATAGAAGAAGATACTATAAGTAGTGATCAATTGATAATGCTCAGGTCGTCAAAGCAGATGTATTAATGTTCTGGTCAATGTATTGATTTTCACCGTGTTGATTCGTGTTTTTTCAGTAATCTCAGATCCAAGTCGTGAAATACGTAAGATTTCTACTACTTTGAGAATACAAAACGTCGTCTAGATCAATAATTCAGTTTCTTGTGACAAAAATTGTATCCTTAAATATTTTTAGAGGTTCACAGCCCCATTGGAAGTCACGATATGTCTCTCATTGACCTCTACCTCTCCTCATGATAGACGATCATAAACTACAAGCAGACCACTAGTATCATACCCCGATTTGATACAGCAATGAACCCAGATCCCCACTGACCCGATGTTTTGTGTACCCCGTCGAGGGAGGAGGAGGCTTCTTTTTCTAGCTACTAGAAGTTCTAACTTCTATTTGAAGCTTGTCGACAGGAGAACAACTACTGTTGTTGCGTCGACTAAGCACAAATGTGTCGTGCTGATGATCCTCAGCTGCTCCATTGATGTAAGAAAAGGTTCAGCGGTCTTGCGATGAACTGCTTTCAGAGGTCGCAAGATAAAAAGAGGACAGTCTCTCTACCCATAATTTATTCTTGAAATCGAGAAGTCTTAAACTGTCGTAGCATCCCTCCTTTCCCGTACTACCAATGGTTGTTCGATGGTCCGTCTCCAGAACGGACCAAATTCGCATTCAGACACACGAGAAACAAAAGAGTTCCAAGTCTCTGTTCCGCTCTTCGAGAACTGAAACGTACAGTTCAGGGAGTTCTTGGTGCTGATATTGCTGTCGTCAGAATCCTCTACAAAACTTTTCTGCAGAAAGAAAACTCGATCCATCCTCAGGACGTTCGAGACAAAGTTCTTCTTCGTGTGTTGTGGACGAATAGAAAGGCAAGAACAGGATGAACAAGTGTGACAAACAAGTGATGCGTTTTTTGGTCTCAAGCCGTCTTTCCTGCAGTTGCTCCTACAATAAAAACGTGTTTATCATAATTGTTACGAATATGTGTGCTTAGTTCATAAACCTCTCTACTCAAAATAAAGATGGCGCCGCAGGCGTCGTGAGTCAATAAAAAGATGTCACCATTCAGGAAGCCTTCGGACGCAAATTTCCAAAAAGAAGATTCGCAAAAAGGTTCGATGGCGCGAAAGGTACGGATGCGACATATCGGTTTCGAAAAACAGACCGATTGACTTTCCCCGTTTCGCGAGAACGCACGCTTCGCTTCCGCGTGAACGGCTCCAGTGGACGCCCGCTTCCGTGGTCAAACTCAAAAAAATGAACGCTTCCGTTTGATTGTAACACTACAGTCAGTCGTGCTGGTGCAACTGCTGCTGGATTCGGTAGGACTTGGAACCAGGCAGCCCTTTGTGCTGGAACCGTTTTGTTTCGGCAGGACTTGGGGCTAACAGCTTCCAGAGACGCTTGCACAATAACCGAGCGGCGATAATCGAGCGGCTCCGCGACGCTTCGCAGTAGAATACGATCTAAAGGAGCAAGCGCAGTTTCATCGCTTTTCGGAACGACCGATTCGCGCCAGCACAAATCGCTTCTCCTGTCTCGACGGACGTGTTTCCCTTATCTGTCATCGGAATCCCTTGAAGTAGCTAGTATGTATGTATTTAATAGCACGTTGCAGTTCACCAACATTCCCGATCAATAGAGCCCACATCATTTGTGGGCTCTCCTTCGATCAGTAGTGCTCACTTTGAAGTAGCTAGTAGGTGGACTTCCTCACGAACCCCTACTGATCGGACTTCTCCCCTCTCTTCCCCTCCCCTCTCCTCCCATCCCGTTGCCCGTCCCCGAGCCCCCGACCACGCTGACTCGTTCTTATAGTATTTACTCGAAAACTACTCAAAATATGCGAGTTCTTGCTGACTGAAATAATAGAGGCACTACGTTGCTCTTCTTTCAGTATCTCGCTTATTTTAAGTAGTTACTCGTGATTATTTCAGTTTATCGAGTAGTTATGTCGAGTTGCCGGCTTCTTCTGTGCACCTGAGATCTACTTCCGCGTTCTGGTTGAGTGGTCAGCATGAGCTCTGACTGAGTTGTCTCACCGTCAAGAGTGGCAGCACATCCCTCAGAAAAGAGAAGTTGGAGTTGTTTGCGGACCGAGTTGTGTCTCAAAATGTTGCCTCCACTGGAACCTCTAATTTGATTCTCGATCTTGATCATTCGTATCATAGAAATTTCTCTTGTAGTTGGAAGATGAGAAAAGGCGTGGGAAGATGATCTGAAACACCAATATGAAGATCATCCCCTGAGCATATTCCACTTTGTCCTCCACAGAATAAATGTACTATTCTACTAGAAGAAGTAGGTCGCAGGAACAGGAGGATTACAAAAATTACTCGTCATCTCAGACGACCTTGTAAAAGACTGAGTAGAAGAGGACATGATGTTGTGTCCTATCAGAAGATCGTTCTGCATCAAGCTATACAGGATAGACTTAATGGAAATACTGGATAGTTGACAGAAGGAATAATCGATGAGCACGAAGACCACTCCTGCTATCTGATAGACACGCCGCGACAAGTGAGAATATCGCAAGTAAAACAAGAACGCTGTGATATCTTATCATACTTAGACTTAATGGCGCCACGTTTGAACAAGTTCTTGTCGGTTCGATCAAAATCAATAACGCTCTTCTGTCCTACTTCTATCCAAATATTATAGTAGAATCACGTGGTCGTGGAGACGAGTAAGAGCGAAAAAGCCTTCATCGTCCCCGAAAAAGTCTTGGATCATTTCCACTTTCTTTCACATCATCTTCAGCACGTTAGTCATTCATTTCAGCATAGTCTCTACTATCTCAGACGCTTGTTCCAGGTGATCGGTGTGTAAGCGTGATGATGACCGCATCGTCCGTGTTTTAATGATTTATAATTAATTCCGTTAATGAAAGACTTGTTTTAAGAATTTAGTAATTATGAAGAATTCTTGGGGATGGGGAAGAGATTGATTGAAAATGTTGTGATCTTCTCTTCATGATGAGTGGTCACTTTGATGAGAAGTGTTACAGCATAACGTACATTCATGTGCATGAAGACGGAACAAAAAGAACATGGCGCAATTAGTGGTCGAACTCCGTAACTGCCGGTTATTCAAAAACGATCGCGTTCGCAGCTAGGATTCCTGTAGTTAGGATCATTCCCGACTAATCACGACTGATCATCCGCGACTAAGGACCCGTAGGACTGCTTTCGGATGATAAAACGCTTTTCCTATCGAGGATTTCGGCTTCGTGTACCATTTCTTGAATGCTGCTGGACTGGGGAACTCCAACGACCGCACAGGACTTGCTGCAAGACAGACGACTGCTAGCGATCTCGATCTCATGACCCAACAAGGAATAGGAGGAGACCTTAACACACTATAGTAAAAATTTGGAGGAACACCAGGATTAATAAATGTGTATTCACGTAATACTATTTGGTACTTGTCTATTAACGAGGACAAGTAGACTGCTACGCCTGTCGTGACATGATATTAGGTCAGCAAAAAGAAATGTTTTGTACGAAATGCTGGTTTCTTAAATGCTAGTTTCTTCGCATTATAGATTTTTTTACATCAAAAAGAACAGTCGCATGTTCGATACGCAAGCGGATTTTGCATAAGATAAAGTACAAGTATTGCACAATAATTGATTACACCATACTAGTACGTAGCAGGATAAAAGTAAAGACGAAGAAACAAAATGGCTCCTGGTGAAGAACCGACGACTAACACTACCATGGCGACTTCTACTGGTGCATCGAAGACTAACACTACCATGGCGCCCGGTGAGTCGACGTTTTTGCAGCTGAGTAGCATCGAGGGAACCCTTGATGAGACTCTGGATTTGCTCTGTGATTTCGACAATGTTGTCGCAGCGGCTTCAGATGTGGAGGCACCCTCAGCCGCGGCTTCAGACGTCGCAATATTACCCTCAGAAGAAGTGGCCCATCGGCAAGAGCAAGGTGAAGGTGTTGGTGCTGTGGCTCTAGAAGGAGGTCTCGTTGAGGAATCGGCGATGAATGTTGAACACAGTTGTACTAGACGAGGACAAGTCCAAGCACCTCAAGAACAGCATACAACCAAATCCAGAACCTCCGGACGCAGCACTCCAAGTTCTGCTTTCGAAGCTCTCCCTCCGCTAGTCGAAGAGATAAACAGCGTACTAGCGGAGAAGGCTGGCGACTATGATGTGGACCCTGAAGCTACAGGGGAAGATACGGATGACGACGAATTCGATGATGAGGATGAATTTGAAGAGGGTACTACTTATTGATTCGTATTCACGTTCAATGTTAACAAAATTTCGCTCTTCTTCGCTCTCAATCATCCTTGTTCAATGGGAAGTTTTTTTTGGGGTGTGTACTTAGTAGAATCTACAATCACTTGCAAGAAATGGTCACCATCCCACCTCAGATAACGAGCTATCTCACCATGATGAGATAAACTACGAGGAGATTATGCCAGTCGCTTCTGCAGAGATGCTGCCAGTCGCTTCTTCGATATGCTCTCAGAACAACACTACAAGGGAACAAGTCTGCGCTGCAGGAAGCAACGCTGCAGATGCTCCTGGCACCCTGCATGTAACTTCTCTGTTGGACAGTATCAATGCCTTTATTACGACTGAAGGTAGTACGAGCATGACCGGACCACCTGGGACTAATTGCACAACTACTACTTGTTGTGACGACAAGGACAACAAATCAACCCTAGTAAATGCTGGTGGTGCCCCTCCTCCGACTTCAACATCTGGATGCTACAAGACTTTCAATTCATCTAGCAGTGGAGCGGCAACAGGCTCTAGTTCATCTTCTCGTGTTTGGACCTTGCCGGATCCACCAAACCTTTCTACATTACAAGGTGGTGGTGAAGACAGTAGCAGTAGAGAACTTCCATACCACGATACACCACAGCATCTCCTCCCATACCACGATACATCAAGTTCGAGGATTCACCATCACGACCATGCAGGTTCTTCTCGCGTTTCTAAAAATAATAGTTTTGAAGAGCTGCAGTTGGAACAACAAGCACAAGTAGAAGTAGATGATTATGAGGAAGAGTATCAGATTAGGTCGGTCCCAGCTGTACTTTTATCTAGGGAGCTAAGGGGTGATCATTCATCTTCCGCGAGCAGAATTAGAGGTGGACCTGGAGGACCACATTCTCATGGACCTTATCAACAAGGAGGAGCAAGTCAACATGCAGGAGGAGGTTATCAAGGAAGACCACATCCTTCTCAACATGGACTACATGGAGGACCTTCTCAACATGGGCAGCATGGAGGACCTTCTCAACATGGGCAGCATGGAGGACCTTCTCAACATGGGCAGCATGGAGGACCTTCTCAACATGGGCAGCATGGGCATATTAGAGATCATCATCATGAGCGACACTATCACGGTCTTCGAGACCATGTTGATAGTCAACACGAGCAAGATCACCAGCACTATGAGCAACATCATTATGGAACGAGCAGGGGTCCTAGAGGACGAGGAGAGCGCGATCTTTACTACCACGGACAACATGGACATCAACATGGAGGAGCTCCATATGCTGGAGGGCACGGACATCACGGACAAGCATATGGAGGAGGACACCACAACTATCCGGCACATGATCATCATCAAAATTCTTTCCAACATGGGGACCAACATGAACGTTCGTATGGGACGAGGAGAGAGGAACACTCGTCCACCAACTATCATGGCGTAGGAGGTGGGGACCAACATTCGTCCAACACCTATCATGGCGTAGGAGGTGACAAAAATTATCGGCCACCACATTCTGAAGAGCAACGGACACATTCTGAGGAGGATCAGCGTGCTTTGGCTGCCATTCTAGATGCAGCGGGAGAGCAGTTCTTTCAAGATGACAAAAAGGAGCCACAACAAAAACAGGATGCCAGTAATGCCTGTAAAAATGTTGATTCAAGAACAGAGGAACTAGTTGTAGATGAACAAGGAGGTGGAAATAAACCTCCCATCAGACGAGGTTACTACACTGAAGACATGATGAAGACGCATGAATTGCTACTGCCGAAGAAGCCTGAAGCTGCCGCTCTCGAACGACTCGGAATTGACGCTGTAGCGGACAAACTCCGAAGCACGACTTCGGTTGGGGATAATTCTGCAGGTGCAGAATTTTCTCTGCTCCTAGAGGAGAAAGTGGAGCACTTGGAGGGAGACGCCATGCGCAGATTGAGGATTCAGGGAGGTACTTACTACATTTAAGTACTTACTCGAAAACTGAAAATAACCGAGTTACTGACTGAAATAAGGGAGGTAGCTTAGCACCAAGGCTACTCTTCCTTCTCGTCAGCATCTCGTTTATTCTAAGTAGTTACTCGCTTATTTCAGTTTTTCGAATAGATGATTATATACTGACATCGTAAGACTACTATATAGCATCTATTGTCTTCTTCCCATGATCGTCCCTTGTGTTTCTGAATATCTCGATGTTCTTGCACTATCTCAGCTTGTGATATCTCAAAAGGGCCAACACGCTAGTGATAGAGAAATTTCTTGTGTGGATTGCACCTATGCAGTTACTCAATTCTAGCCAACATCAGGACCCTAGTTGTAACTTGTAATAGCCAATATCGTACCTATTCTAGCCAACATCAACACCCTAGTTGTAATATATATGCCATTTATCGTCCCTACAGCCGAGACCAACGCGGCTGTGCTTGCTGTGATCCAAGAGTTATGGAGCAATGTCTTCGAGGAGTTCGTGGCCACTGTGAGGATGATCCTGCCCTCTGACATTGCGGTTGATTGTGAACGCCTAGAGGAAGCTGGAGCCGGAATTAGCGCCACCGTTGATACATACACATCTTCTCCGAGGATTAGTGGAGCAGTGTTATGATTCCCCTTGTTTTTCCATCTCTATCCGCCTCTGTAGTGTTTTGCTGCTCTGATGTAGTTCTTTTGCTGCTGGAGAAGAAGTCCCTGTAATTCAAGAGAACTTAATATACCCCGTGAGTGGGAGGTACATCTATCTATCTATCTATGCTCTCATAGATGACAATGCTAGGGCAACAACAAGGCTAGTGCCAGGGATCGTCATCTAGATGAATAAAAGCCACCTCTAAAAAGACCAGTGGAGGAGAGGTTAGTGACCCTGGATGGCGACCTAGACAGTTGCTGCTCCGCAATTGCACACATTTTAGACGTGAAAAGAAACTACTACCAGGAGCGACTGAATGAGCAGCAACGACTGAAGGTTATGAGCAGGTCTTCCTGCCCTTCGAACAATCAAAATGCTGAAAGTAAGGAGGCCGAATTGGCAGATGCTCATGGTCAACAACTCTCCGGTGGCGCGTCAACATCTTCTCGAAGATTGTGGGGACCAGTTGGACCTTCGCCTACAAGTATCTTCATGTTTTCTTTTCGTTCCTAGGTGAGAATCAAATTCGAAAACGAGGAAGATGATCCGTCTTTTCTCATTTTGAGGTTCAAATCAAATCCGTTGCAACAACAGGTAAGTGTGACCTTTCCGTGTCCGTCCCTAGCAACATCGGCAACGTGACCCACATCCCCAACGACGACGCCATGAACAACTTTGACCACACTACAAAAAGCAGCAACGCTGGCCCCACACCTAGGGCAGGACCAAACACCACAATGCGAATTAAGGCTACAACTGCTACTAATTTGTGTTTTTTTGTTCTGTATGGTGGATAAGGATTTTTGATTTCATCTTCCTCCGAGGAACATTCAACATTTTAGTTTGTGATTTATAAGGGGGTGTAAAGCTGCACCAGTTAGGAGAAGTTGCATCTTTCCAACTTTTTTTCGGGGAAAAGCATGTTGAATCTCAATAGTACGAGGTCCTTAGCTCTAAGACACGTGACTTCCGTCAACAGGCGCCTCAACGAAGGTCAGGTGGCGGCTCTAGCGTGTCTTCTACACCTTGTCACGCCACAGCAGGCGGTGTCACTCGGTCCTTGGATGATACGGACTATTTTTGGCGGTTTTTCACGCCGCCAGACATGGTAGCCATGTGCTTCAAGGGGACGACGAAGGTCCTTACAACTGCTTAGATAACGTACGACGCGTTTCAAGAGAACAACTATTACTTACTAGGACAACTAATAGTTCTTGTGCTGAGATCTTCGTCAATCTTCGTGTATATTCTTTCTATCTACTAACTTTGTAACTATAGAATTCTATCTACTACTACTCCTAGTCCTGGCTGTACTTACATTCTGCTCTCTATCTTCTATTTCCAGAACGCATCTCCTTGAGATCAATCTGAGAAAATTCCAACAACTGCAAGAAAAAACTCCACAGCCTATGTACCACAAGGGTGAGCCGATAACGAAGTTGTGCATGATGCTGCCCAAGTCATTGGCGCAAGTGAATTCGCGCAAGATCAAGGAAATCAAGGAAAAAAGCGGTCTACGAGTCCTCTCCTTGAACAACAGCAACAACATCAACCTCTTGAGCCAGGACCTTTTCGCAATCTTCTTGCAAGGAAGTACTATTTTTAGCTTTTTGTTTTTTGTTTCTTTACTACTACTTCTAGTTATCGTGACTAAGGGTCGTTTTCAAGTACTGCAGTTAACAGGATGACATTCACATTGATTTTGTTCCTTCATCTCTTGGTACAACTTTTTGTTCTACTTCCTCCCTCTTTTCTTTCAACGAAGAAATCATCCCATCATCATCCCAGTTGTCACCGACATCGTTTCTGCTATCGAGCTGATCTATGCTCCGGCCAGTGCCTTCGCTCAGGGCAGCAAGATCGTTGCTTACAGCTTGTTCCCCGAGAAGGTTCTGCAGTCCATCGTGAACGCTTCCGGTTGCGGTGTGCGGGATGAATTGTCAAAAAACTACGGGGTAGCGGGAATTTTGTGTCGCCGTTCCGAGATGCAGAAGCTATCTGGGTCTCAGCGTCTTCTCGCGTGGACGGGTCCGAAAACGAAAATCGCCCAAAGCCTTGGAAAATGCCTCAACAAAGTGAACGTACTAACGAATTGAGGAGGACTGTCGTGTTGGTTGCGCATAATTTTGCATCTATTTATAAGGTGTGCAGGAGAAGAACAGTACAAGTCTCCCTCGTCCGCCAACACTATTTATGAGGTAGCTTAGGTTGTCACGTGGGTCGTCTATGAATAAATGAAAGGATAACGCCTGTGCGATATTTTGATGGAATTTCTATCATCATGTTTGACTTTGAATTTGTTATTAGATATATGGACTATGGAAAAAGACGTTGTAATCAGATGAGGACTAGTAAGTTTTTTCTGATCGCATTCCTGTTTCATCTTGCTGGTATTTGACCATCACTAGCTTTATCTTTACGAGTGCTAATCTATTTCAACACAGGCTGACAGCACTCGAGTTCAAGAGGTAGCTGATCATGGTGAACAAGTCGCCGTCGCTCACACACCGTCGAATGCAGAACTACTTGAAGCTGGGAGTACACCACTGGGTGGGACATCAGTTTCAAATAGGGCAGCAGCAGGCGTCTTTGGGGAGAGATCCAATACCGCTACAACAAGAAGTCTACTGAATGTTATGGCTACTACCGCTGACTTTTATCTATTCTGAGGCACTCGAGAGTGGTTTCTGAAGTAGAAAAAGAACCATCTTCTTGAAGCACACCTCACTTTTATAATAACGACCTAAAGTAGAACGCGATAGCTCTAAGAATGGATGCGATCATGCCTCTTTAGCTGGCGCGATTGGAGGGTCATCAGTTAATCCAAAGTCGACCTTTCCTCCTTCGACAACTAGTACTCCCTGCAGCTATAACCTCCTAAACTTAAGGGTTAACCAATTACATCCTCCACAACCATCCCGCACTCTCTTTCTAGTAGGAAAGAGGTGGGGGATGTGCTGAAGAATGTAATGTGGCAACCTTTAATAAACAGCAATGCGAGTACAGGTGGAGGTGCTCCTCCCTTTGGAGGTGCAGCTCAAGGAGGTCACTCACAAAACAACAACGGAAGTGGAATGCATCAGCTCCCCCTGCCACCCCAAGTCGGCACTGGCGGGCAGCTGGCAGGTAGCATGAACCTGAACAGGAGCTACGGTATTTTTAAGGCTAGGTTCTCTGTAGAAGAAGAAGACGTGTGGTGTAGAAGAAGCATTCCAATGTGGTGTAGGCTGAGTGAAGTCCCATCCTTTGATTCCTTAAAATAAAGGGGAAAGAAACTACCAAGGGGGAAATAAGTAGGGGGAAATAAGTAGAAGGAGAAGGAAAACAATACACTAAGCCAGGGATCGATATTGAAAAACTAGCGCTAATATTTTGAACATCAATCAAGAAAAGCTGCCGCACATCCGCACCTCAAGTCGGAACAAACACACGGCTGGGACGGCGCCCTTCGTCGCGAGAAACAACAGTCACTTATACTTATGAATCAACTCTGTCCAGTTACTTCAGGAGATCATCTTCGATACCTAGAGAGGGAATTTTTGCAGTTACCTGTACGTAAAGAATGCATGGATGGAGACGGGGTCATCAGAAAGGGGATTATTGTAAGCTGCTTATAGTAGTAGACTGGTTGTTTAGTATCAAACGCTACATCTGTTACGAGAGGTACTCTTTTAGAAGACATGACTTACAGCATATGGTCACTTCACCATGTAGTTGATCTGAATCTATTCATCTGGTCGTTCCGTTCCGCTGCTTTGCTTTTTTTGTGCATTTCGTGGCTTTTACAAACGACCTAGAATGTGGCTTGCTACCCTTCTCTCCGCTGGTTTAGACTACATTCTGTCTTTACCGGATCGAATGTTGGGCACAACAGATCCTACGTACAGTACTAATATATCCTAAAGCTGCTAGTACTACAGCATTAACTACAGCATTAACCTAGCACTTCTCATTAAAGAAAATGCATATATTTTCAGTTCTTCGAGGTTCAGTTGATAAGAAAGTCCCTGCAGGACTCCTTCCATCTCTTCTAATCCTTGGGTTGTTGAATAAGCAGTCGACAACGCCTGTGATGGCGAACAGCGGACAACAACAGCAGCAGCCATTTTTCCGTTCCACGACTGGTCTGGTTTCTCAATCTCAGGCAGCACAACTACCAGTCCTTCAGCCGGGAGGGCAACAAGCAGGTCAACAAAGCGCCATAGTGCCCTCGTCTCAACAGCTGGGAGGGCAGTCGATTGCCGCAGGTGCTATGCCTTCGCAACAGCAACAATTCGGGGGCTCACAACTAGCGGAGCAGACCACGTCAGGACAGACACCTAGTATGCATGGTACTACATCAGAACAAGGCTTGCTTGGTGCGTCTCTGGTGACAGCACCTAGGATGCACGGTACAACTGCAGCAGAACTACAAGGTACAACTACACCAGTAATATGCAGTACAACTGCACCAGGTACTGCTGCACCTCTGTCAAGTTTAGAACAGGCTCTATTCAATGCAGCGTCGTCGAATGCAGCCTTCTCGAGATGCGGATCTTCATTTGCAAATGTGAATATGGGGACGAGGACGACGCAACAAGAAGAAGCTCTGCAATTCGGTGGTGGACAACATCAACATCAGAATGTACAACAACTAGGACTGAATCAACTAGGACTAGGACAAGGACAGCAACCTGGCACTACTCCTTGTAGTTCTACAGCGATGATTGGTAGCGCCACAGCAATGCTTGGACTCTGTAGTTCGACATCTACAGCTGCATCGTCAAAGGAGAGCCCTATCAACGTAGGCACTCGCAACCTGTGCCCTGCGACCAAAGCCGACGACGACTCCTGCCTTCACACGGGTAAACATGAATCCAAACGCAAGCTTCCGCACAGTTTAGAACAAGTCCACACGACTAGCACTTGTTTAGAAGAAGGAAATGGTAATGGACACACTACTTTGGAACCAAGTGGAGCTAGCGATTTTTGTAGTACTAGTATTAAAGCTAGTACATCAACTACAACATCTTCAACAAGGGTCGAATTCTTAGACCAAGACGTGAAGAAACATGCGCATGTTTTGAGACCACACGATAACAAGAAGAACGATGATGGTGTCATCCCTATGCTAGACACGACGACGACATCAGAAGGAGACATTCTTGGGCTTACAGCTGTGGCGAACGAAAGACAGGGACAGCTTACAATCCACGACATCCTGGACTCGGCGCCGACGTCGTCTGAAGAAGCTGGCGGCGACTCTACCTCATGTTAAGACTAGGAAGTTTTGGAAAAGGATCTCCGTTAATAGCTAGTAAACTAGCCTAATAAAAATATAAACTAGCTAATTAACCTAGCGACGCAGAAAAAAACGATTTTTATGAGTGGAAGCAGTTTTACCTGTGATAAAAAACAATATTAGCGTTTATAGTATTAGCAATGGGCTTCAATCTCTTAAGGACCTCCCTTAATAGCTATAGCAGATCCACATCCACTATGAGCTGACGTATTTCTCAAGGACGAGGAACGTGATAGAAATATTAGAGGATTCGGGAAGATATGTAGGAGAAAGGATTTCTTTAGGTCAAACTACAACCTAACCGGAAGCCCCTGCTAATGATTGCTAGAAGCTGGCGCTGCAGAGTGGGCCGACACATATACTGTCGAAGAATTGAGCGCTTATGTTGCGGAACTGTTGGATATTTCCGAAAGCGAGAATGCACTGGAAGCGAAGGCAGAGAACGATACGGAGAAGGCGGAGAACGATACGGAGAAGGCGGAGGCGAAGGACGAGGAAAAAGCCGATCATGATGGAAAAGAATCGGCGGAGGAACAGATAAAACCTGTCGAGGTCGAAGGTGAGAAGAACACCGCAGAAAAAAAGGCGACCGAAGGAAAAGGAATACTGCTTGAGAACCAAGACAGAGAAGGCGCAGAGAAAGTAGAGCAGGCCACGATTGCTGCAGATCCTCCGAGTAGCGCACCGAGTAGCACTTCTCCCGCCCCTGATGACGCGGGGGCTTCTGTAGTTGACAAAGTAGAAGGACTTTCTTGCGCAAAAGAAGCAGCAGAAGATGCGCAGGCAAAGGGGATTATCGCCGTTGTCGGAAATGAAGACGAAGATGCAAAGGCCGCTGTAGAGGAAGCACGAGTCTCAGGTACCGAGGACATAAAGAGAGACGAGAAAGAAGACGAGAACGATTGCGCTCCCGACACTGGTGCAGTTGTTGATGTTCACAGAAATGTTGAGACAAATGTTCATGAGGTTGATGAACCTGCAGTACCTGTTGTCGATAAAATCAGTGACATAAGTAGTGAGGAGAAAACTGCAGTACCTGTTGTCGAAAAAACGAGCGAAAAAGTTTTAGTAGATCCTGCTACGACAGCACCACAGGCTGCAGTCAAAAATACAGAGATGACAATTATTACTCTTCAAGACGGACAAGAAGATGCAGCTACAGTTCTTGAGGAGGAGAACAACATCAGTAATGTTGTGGGCGCCTCCGCCTCGTCGACAGACGAAGACGAAATGGAAGTCGAAGATCATATTGCCAGTGGACGGGAGAAACAAGAGACTACGTCCTGCTTAGAACCTTTGTCAGCGGACTCTTCGGACAGTTTTAACGCTGAGCAAGAAGAGCAACAAAAGGACGTTGGGATGGAGGAAGCGATAACTACAATGGTGGAAGCTGGAGGACCAGAAGGGGCTCGAAAAACTACAGAGGAGCAGAATGAGCAAGAAAATGTAGAGAAAATGCCTGCCGGTCAAGACGATGAGAGGCAAGCAAACGTGGAGAAAATGCCTCCCGCTTCCCTTATAATTGCAGAGGACCAGAAGCGAGATGAGATGCCTCCCGCCAATGACGAGGAGCAGATGGAGCAAAACCTAGAAGCAAAAATTTCTGAGCGGAAACTAACATTGGACTGTTTAGTACCCTCAAACGAGGAAGTAGCCCTAGAGCAAGAAGATAGTGGTAGTGGACAGGAGAAACAAGAGTCACCACCTCCAGACGTGGCACAAACTACTTCTAGTGCCGAAAGTAGTGGCCAAGATGACGTAGAAACAACTAAACAGGCAACTCAACAGGAAGGAGAAACTTCCAATCCGGAAACGGGAGCTCCTTCACCGAGGCAAGATGCTAGCATGGGCGTGACTAACAAGGAGGTCATTCACACTTCTTCTACAGCTTCCTGTAGTGCAGCCGCTGCCGAGGTTTCAGCTACTTCTTCAACCGGCAGGGTGGATCCAAAAACTGCATATATGAGCGCAACTACCTCCGCCAGTATCATGATCTCTCTGGAAAGTCGTGAAGCATTTTCCGAAGGGATATCTCGTCTCGACTTAGATCCTAACGCAGGAGTTGACATCCGGCTGGATCCTCATATTTGGTCTGTCGCAGGAGTAAAGCTTGCCAGAGTAGAGATCAACATCAACCACGTGAACAATGGCGTCGATTGTATATCCCAGATACAACTCTTAGCTGCAAACTTAGAAGACAGGGGAACGACCTCAACTACTTCTTCTAAGCGCCTAGCAGCCTGGGCTCTGGAAGATGTGCGCTTAGGTGAGGCCTTCGCTCGTGAATATCAGTTTGTGATGTCTACCCAGGTTATGCAGCTAGTTGCAGAAAAGGTTGAGCCGTCCACTTTTTCTCAGGATGACACCAACAAGCGAACTGAGCAGAAATTATCGGAAAGCACTTCTAGAAGTACTAAAAATATCCAATGCGTAGTTTTTGTGCCTCCGGCTCGCTTCAGCGAACTCTTGTTGCAGCAAGCTGCGCGACGCCTGTATTCCCAGAATCATGTGGAAGCTGAAGAAACATCCCAGATCGTTTTAGGGCCCTTACTGCCGAAAGCCTGTCCGCCATATTCATTGATGTCGCCAACACCAACAGGAACAACAGTTGTAGGTTGTTCAACATCGCATTTCGCAGGATCTTCAAGCCCAACTACATCAAAAGGAGCAGGAGCGTCGCCCTCGAGTTCCGGCGGTGGCCTTTCCGCAGCTGCTGTTGCGAAGGCTTCTTCAACCACAACAACCGCGGTGGAGGTGATGAATGCAGCGCATCCGAAGTCGTCGCCTGCTTTGGGCACCTCAAGTGGGAGCTGCCACATACAGCACGCACCTGCTTCACAAACATCTACTTCCCAACAGCAACAACTTCTACTACTAAGTGGTCAGGGAGGACAGCAGGAATCGGGAGGATGTGGTGGAGCATCAGGACCCCCACAGGACAGTACAACTAGTTGTACTACAACTACCACTAGTTGTAGTTCTTTACCACAACTAGGAGGAGGAGGTGCTCCTCCTGCTGCTCCAACTGTCGTCTTCGGGAGTGTGGATCCCTACACTGGAGCGATCATAACAACCTCTTCTAGCTCCGCCTCTGGGGCAACCTTGAGTGGTGCAGCACTAGTAGCCGCAAACTTGAGTGGCTCCTGTGGAGCGTCTCTACAATCTACTACTGGAAGTGGTACGGGTGGTCCCTATCAACTCCATCACGGGAGCAAAAAATCAGCTACTATGATGAAAGGCAGCTACTATAAGGGCGGCAAGAACAAGTATGCAGCTCATTATCATGGTAAATACGGATCCTACCAGCATCATCTGCACGGAGCAGCAGGTGGCAAGTATGGAAGGGAACAACACCACGCGCCTAGTTCTTCAGGAAGTTACAGCAATCAACAATTATTGGCACTACAACATCAGCTTCTACCGACAACAATTGCTGGCAGCAGTAATTCTTGTTCCGTTGTGGCGGGTGTCGTGGGTGTGGCAAGTACTTCTACCGGTTCATCATCTTCCGTCAAGGTTCACGGTAAGTATGGCGCTCCCGGAGTCTATCAGCCGCCTCATCAGCTGTCTTCTCCGGGTACTCCGCCAAGGGAAGAACATCAGAATGGAACCGCCAGATGCGCAACATCAACTCCCAGTTCATCTGCAACTACTATATTAGCGGGACAGGGACAACTAGCGGGACAGCAGGGACAACTTCACACGGCAGTTGTAACTAGTACAACTGGTAATAATATGGGAGGACAGCAGGAGGGACATCAAGCCTTCACTGGCGCTGCAGGAGTAGGAACACATCACTCGGTGTCGGGACAACCTCTTCAGGTTGGAACTTCTGCGCCTTCCCCGTCCGCTCAGCAGCAGACTTCGCACAACCTTCCACCCCTTGGCACCAATGAACCCCAACAGCACCAGTTGATGTATCCTAACCATGGCACTAGTTGTCAGTCTGGTGGAGCCGCGACACCTTCAGGGAGTCTACCACAACTGAATGTTAAGGGTTCAAAGTTGACCTATCATCTAAGAGCATCTCTATGGCTTCTTCAAGTAGGAAAGCCATAGATCATATGCGAGCTAGAGACGGCAACTTTCAACCCCTAAGAAAGTACTAGGTGGATCGAGTGGGACGCCGAGCATGGCACAGCTACTCCAGCACCAGCAGCATCAATCTACAACTATTCCATCTGGACTCCAAAATGGATTAGCAGGTGGAGGACATCAAGCTTGCCTAGGTGGACCTTCTGCTGGACATCAAGGTTTACTAGGATCTTCTGGACCTCACTCGAGTAATGCAGTACAACAAGTCTGTACAACAGCGACTATGATGATGAAGAGCAGAACGAAAAAACGCGGTCGCGGCAAAAAGCGTGGCTCTCCTGGTTCGAGGTCTGGTAGCTCCTCCTCCACCTCCTCCAGCAGTTCTAGCTCATCCTCATCCTCCGACTCGTCTGCTGACGCTAGACGCCGCAAGAAGAAGAAGAAAAAACTGAAGAAAAGCAAAAAACTTCTTCTGAAAAAAGAAGCAGCGAAAAAAGTGACTTCTACCTCTACTACGGCTATTAATATGCATGCCAATCCACATCCAGCAACACAGAACACTTCTCAACATACTTCTAGTTCTCAACATACAGCTAGTAGTCCTGCACTCGCGGCCCTAAATGCCGGTAAGGGGGCCTCTTCCATGTGCGACAAGAATGGGACAATAAAAGTACTGCCACCAGCCAAAGTACTGCCACCCGGAGGAAAAAACAACACTCTTGCTGGAAGCATGAGTCCTCCAACGACGACCACAACAGCGACAACAGCAGCGACGCCAGCAGCCACGACCACAACAACAACCGCGACAGCACCCACAGGAGCAAACAACAGTTCTGCTTCTGGTGGTACGACTTCCGCAGCAGCTGCTGCATCTTCACAAGTAAATTTAAGGCGGTACCTAATTATTACATAGATCTTTAGACCACGCATCCTTGATGAAACGTATGGAGGAGTATCCACCTGAGGGAAAAGGACTCCCCCAGACTTTTCAAGGATGCACTTGAAAGATGAATTAGGGACAGCTCTAATAAACGTAGTAGTTGAGACGGCGCAACAAGACTCGCGGACCTCAAGCTCAAATGACATCAAGTTGACGGGAACTACAGAGGGCGACGTGGAGGGAGCGACTCCTCAAAGGAAAAAAAAGCGTAGTTCTAAAACGAGTTCAAAGAAATTAAAATCAGCATCTCAAGGAGAGCAAGGTCCGGGAGAGCAAGGTCCGGGAGAGCAGTTACCTCCTGTGCTCGCAAGCTCTATTATGACAGGAAAAAGTGTACTCATAGTTGTACTCAGAAAACTAGCTGCTTTCCTAGGCGTAAAACCTACTAGCTACAACTAGCTACAACTCACAACGGAACCAGGCAGTTATACTTGTAGCTGCTACGTGGTTCGAATGAATGAGTGAGTGAACAATGAGTAAGTATGTACTATACTATGAGTACAGGAGTTGTTTATGTTTTTCCTTTCATATCATCTACAGTTGGTGGATCCTGTCCTTCGCCTAGCGACTCGTGTAGTAGTCAAGAAGACGACGTTGAGACTCCACCGAGAGAAGAAAAGAAGAAAAAAAAGAAGAAAAAACGCAAAGTTAAGGTCAGCTTTCATATGTCCATCTTTCTCGGCATCTCGGTACCCTTTTGTTCCCCTGTATTGTTCTCACGAATATTTAGATGAGGGGGCCGAGATGCAACAATCTAGCAGACACTAACAAAGACCATAAGGAGCATCATCATGGCAGTGGCGGCACTTTGAGCAGGGCGGAACAACTACTACAACATATGTCACAGCAGTCCTCTTCAGGAGTTGCGGGGGGACACTTTCACCATCAGCATCTTTACGGTAGGGGCGGGCAACCTGGAGCTCACGGACAAGGACTACCCGTGCAACATCATCAAAATTAAGGGCTCTCATGTTGCATTCTGCACTTGCATCCTTGGCCTCTTCTAAGAAGATGAACATACTACAGATCATTCTACTATATACTTCAGCAGGTCGGGAGGAAGATGTTCAACATGTTCCGCAGAATGCAAAAATGCAAAAATTATCAGCTCTAAGAAAAATTGTATGATGAAACAGGAAACTTGGATTTGAGCTCCTTGTCGCATTTCTTGCAGGCGAATCCAGCTTTTTTGGCTACAGTGCTAGGAAAAGCTGGCACAGCAGCGGATCTGGCACAAGGATCACCCGGCATGGGACCTAAGCAGGTCGGTTCTTCCATGATGCATAAAGGCGGAATGCATATGACTGCACCTGGAGGCAAAAGTAGCAATCACAAGGCCGGTTTTAATCCTTATTCTCACCATAATTATCAACATAACTTCTCGCCTGGGTGGAACTCCAATTCGCCCAATGTCGTTGCGCCTGGGGGCAAGAGTAGCTATCATGCACAATCTACGTCATCATTTATGACAGCATCATTTATGACAATGACTTCCGGAAATGTATTTCCATCCTCAGAAGCAAGCATCTTGGGCCACCTCCGTGTTGTAAGGGGAAGACGTTGCTGGGCCAAGATTTGACTTTTGAAATGGGGCTAGATTCCACCCGGAAGGTCTAAATCATCTGGGTCATGGGGCAAAAATGCTAGCGGCGGGCCTTATGCCTTCGGTACGGGAGGACAACAGCAACACCCGTCATTGATCCCACCGCAAGGGTCAGGCTCAAACTCATCGTCCGGGGCGACTGGTACTGGAACAGGAGGTGCAGGAGGTGGCAAAACGGCTAGTTGCACAACGGGACCGAACGCAATTCCTACGAGCAGCGATATTATTAACAACGCTCTTCTTACGGGAACAGCCCCCAGGGGAACTGCTTCTACTACATCAAGTACATCAATAATATCTGGAACGAACAACAAGAAGCGTATGAAACCAAGTGCTGGCGCACTCGAGCAAGGCACCTTGCAACAGAGCATGATAATGCCTGATCATCATTTTGATTGCGAACAAGTCGAGGACAGTAAAAGAATGCTGCAAATGTCAAATCCCTATGCAGACATTCCGCGATTAGCAGACTCTAGTAGTATCAGCAATAATATTGAACAACAAGAAGAACAAGAGAATATTAATGCAGAGAAGTCAAGAATCATTACCGCATCTTCATCATCGAATTCCAAGTCGAATTCACAAGGACAGCACTCTCAAGGACAGCAGGAGCCTTCTTCTTGTTCTCAAGGAGCGAACGCGGGTACGGGACCGACATCAGGTGGAGCAAAGACCACAACAAATAATACTAGTTGTACCAAAATAAATACCCCCAGTAGTAGTACGGGTACTGCTGGCACCACGACCAGAGAACAGGATACTAGTACGACTAGCAGCGGAGAACATGTTGTGCAACATGAGACGTCCACTAATAGTAGTGCTAGACGTGTAGGTCCTCATCCTATATTGCTTGGGGGTTCAACTACATCTTCTAGTTCTTCTAAAAATAAGAGCAAGTTCAACGCCACCTTTTTTTTAGATGACCACAGTCCCGAGAAGATGATCTCGTCTCGTGGCAATTTGGTAGTTGTCTCTGATGCTCCACGCAAGGGTGGATCGGGTTCTAGGAACACTGGTGCAAAAGGAGATGTACAACCACTCCAAGGAACAAGTGCAAGTAGTGGACAACAAAACAAGGATGCAAGTTCTTGTAGTACTTCTATTTTTAATGCATCATCCTCTTCTTGTTCTACTACTCCTAGTAGTACTACCATTCATCAGCATCACGCACCATCTGCTTCAGCTTCATCTAGTACTACTACGTTCTCTACTAATACTAGTACAGTTGTAACAGTAGGTGAAGGTGTTGGCACTTCTACTTCATGTACAACAACATCGAGTGGAGGAGCAGGAGGAGGAGGTGCCGCGGCTGTACAACCTGGCAGAATGGTTCCGAGAGGGTATACGAGGCGTGGCCGTGGTGGTCGTGGAGGGAGAGACCATATTAGAGATATCAACAGGGATGTACTAAACAGAGATCTCAATTCAAATCGCATGGCGCTTCCTAGGGAACGCGATGATCGTAGTGGAGGAGCTGTGAGAGAACGGGATGGAGGAGCCGTGAGAGAACGGGAGGATCGTCCTGATCGTGGAGGAACTGACCGTGGAGCAGGAGCAGCTGACCGCGGAGGCAGTGACTTGGGTGGTCGTGGTGATCGTGGTGGTGACACTCGTGACCGAGGGGGCAGTGACTTGGGTGGTCGTGGTGATCGTGGTGGTGACACTCGTGGCACGACTACACGAGGCACAACACATGGTGATGACAGGCCTACACGTGGCACAGTGCATGGTGGTTCACAGCGATCTGATAGTAGAATTGCAGGAGGTCGAAGAAGACGTGAGGTTCGAAAGGAGCATGGAGGCCACGGAGGCCATGGATGGACTAATTCACTTCGAGAAGGCCAAGCAAAAACTGCGGACTTCGAAAACTCTCAGACGCAACAACAACAGAGATACTACACCGGTAATAATTCGTCCACCACTTCTAGTACTGCAAGTGCTGCTGCTGGAGGTGCAAGTGGTAATGCTGGAGGTACAAGTGCTGCTGCTGGAGGTGCAAGTGGTAATGCTACCGCTGGAGGTGGAAGTTGTGCTGCTGGAGGTGGCAGTGGTGCTGCTGGAGGTGGAGGTAATGGCCCAGTAGTCACTGGTGGTAGTACAACTACGACTTCATGTGCTGGTACCACGAGGACTGGAGGTGAAACTACATCATCAAGTGGCAACAACAATGTTCTGAACAATCTTCATGGAGGAAAGGCTAAAAATAGCAGTGGTCCCAGTCCCAGCATCAATTGTTCTAGATTGGCTAAACTCAAATCTGGCAACGCCCTCATGGTTCATGTGCCTCTAGTTTCTGGAAGCAACTACAACTCTAGCAGTCTTGCAAACAACAAATCGGATGGGGGCGCCTCCTCCAAAAGGAAAAGGAATAATAGTCCGACCGTAGTAGAGTCGGACGGATTGGAGGAGACGACTGGGCAGCGTATCAAGCTCAAGAAGACGAGAAAGCATTTTCATCTAAGGCGGCTAAATACAATAATACAATGTAAGAACAGTTGTTCCAAGTTCTTAGAACTCTCAATAACAAACAAGAACTGTTTTTCCTCCAAGTTCTTAGAACTTTACAATTCTAATGGAGCTTGTGGTCTCTACCTTGAGTATGGTCTTTGTTGCTTTCAGGAAATAAGATACGTACCAAGATGAACAGGGACGCATGCATGCGCTTAGTTACAGGGACGCATGCATACGTTTCTCCCGGGTCGTGTTTCCTGCTTCCTATCATTCTGAGGAAACGAAGGGAAAAACCAGAAATGAATCTACTTGATGGGGGTAGCGTTTAGGGCTTCGGAAGGGTGGCTTGGGTTTAGGACTCTAATTCATCGCGATCGCAAAGACTCAGACCAGGGTCGCTCTTCGAGGAAAATTATAGTGGACGAGCCAGCAACGGCAACTACCAGAGAGCCAGCAAGTAGCAAAACTATTCATAAAAGCAGAGGACGCCGCAGTCACTGTTCACGCGGTGGTGGTAAAAGAGAGCGTGGTCTCGCGAAGCCAGCTACGTCTTCAAGAACAGCAACAACTGGTGCTGCTACAACTACTACAACTACAGTTGTTACGGCCTGATATAGTATAGTTGTGCCGCTTCTAGTATAGGCACAATCATCATTATTATAATCATGCTCTAACAATAAAAATCCATTTTCAGCTCTTGCTATCTTGAGATGGGATGACTTCATCTCAAGATGGAATATGACATCGTGAGCTCTAATATTACAGGAGTACCAGGTACAGGGACCCCACGGCGAAAGTCGTCGTCGAGGCACCTCCCAGGAAGTGATAGGAAAGCGAAACACGACACTAGGAAGACTCGAGAGCAGCAGTGCGGATCCCCAGCCGCGGAGCGAAGGAAGCATCACAGGGCGAAAGAGCACACTACAGGGAGAACTTCCTGCTCACCTCGTAATTATACTAGGCTGCCTCATAGAGAGCAGCACCAGGTGAAGTTGTCAAAAGCTGGCACGATTATGGCTAGTACCGCGGGAGCATAGATATCCTTACAGAAGCAGCACCCTTGGAGGTTCTTCTTTTTCAACTTGAAAAACGGACCAAGGATGCACTATTAAACACGGACCATGCTTGCGCGGTAGCTCTAACACCACGTCGCCCTCACGTCACGCGGAAAGAGCTTCATCTCGTAGTTGTAAACGAACTCGAACAAGGACAGGACCAGTGGCTGCTACATCAAGAACATTAAGGGTTTGTTCCGAATTGCATTCCCCAGTACCAAATGGTCCCTGGAGGTTCCTTTCCTAGTAGAAAAGACGCCAGGAATTATGTCCTGAGGAATGTAATTCCGTAAAAATCACCTCTAACAACAAGAGCTAGTGGACTTGCGTCCCCTTCACCCGTAGTGCGTGGAAAGAGAGGAGCTGCGTCGTCCAGAAAGGTGGAGAAAATACTAGAAGTAGTCGAACAAGCTGTAGCTGCCCGTTCTCGCTCAAGAAGGCGCGCACGCGGAGGTCATCATGAGAAGGAAGCTGAGAGCAGGACGACGGACCAAGCGGCGAAACAGACTGAGAGGACGACCCAACTACAAGCGGCGAAACAGGACCAGGACAGAAAGGCAACTACGACAAGGCCACAAAATAAAGTAGATAATTTCATCAACATAGAAACAAGAACAAGAACCCCTGCTGCTTCTGGAGGGCAACATCTTGAAGGTACTAGAGCTGGAGGGCAACAGCTTCGAGATAGGACAACATCAAGACAACAAGAACAAGAAAGAAGAAATCCTGGAGGGCAACAAGAGCAAGAGAGGAAAGGTAGGACAACAGTTGCGCCGTCGTGGTCTCCTAAAAACCCTCTTTGCAAGATGACAACGACATCCAGTACTACAACTAGTGCCACAGAAGATGCGCAAGAGCAAGAAAGAAGAACTCCTGGAGGGCAACAAGAGCTCCTACAGGTCCATCATCAAGAAAGAAGAACTCCTACAGGTCCATCATCCACTAGAGCTGTGGCTACATCAACTGTAGTGAGTGCAACTGGTGCATCAACTGTAGGGAAAAATGCTCCAACGTCAGCTGTAGGTGGGAGTACAACTGGTACAACATCGTCTGCTGCGGCTACAACTGCTGCGGCTACAACTGCTGCGGCTACAACTGCTGCGGCTACAACTGCTGCGGCTACAACTGTTGCGGCTACAACTGCTGCGGCTACAACTGTTGCGGCTACACCACCAACTGCTACTGTGCCTACATCAAGTGCCGCTGCTGTGCCTACATCAACCGCTGCAACTGCTGCCGAGCCTACATCAATTGCCGCTGCTGTGCCTACATTAACCGCTGCTGCTGCTGCCGCTGCTGCTGCTGTGCCTACATCAGCCGCTGCTGGTGCTGCCGCTGCTGCTGCTGTGCCTACATCAGCCGCTGCTGCTGCTGTGCCTACATCAGCCGCTGCTGCTGCTGCTGAGCCTACATCAATTGCCGCTGCTGTGCCTACATTAGCCGCTGCTGCTGCTGCCGCTGCTGCTGCTGTGCCTACATCAGCCGCTGCTGCTGCTGTGCCTACATCAGCCGCTGCTGCTGCTGCTGAGCCTACATCAATTGTCGCTGCTGTGTCTACATCAACCACTGCTGTTCGTTTTCCTACATCAATTACATCAATTGTCGCTGCTGTGGCTACATCGAGTGCTGCTGCTTTTGAACCTACCAAAGCGCAGAGCCCGCCAGCAAAAGCGAGAAGGCCTGGTGATGGTGAAACCCTGCCTTCGACGCAGCCACCACCTGGTAGATGATGAAGCACCACCTGATAGTTGAGGTGGTCAAGAGGCTTTTAGAGTGAGTGTGCATATCATGCTGACATGAAATACTATATGAAAAGATATCGAGGACCAGTGATGTATACTTTCATTTCTACTGTAGACTTTTAGTAGATAAAATGAGATAGAGATATCTTCTACATGATCGACTGTTTACTTTCCCTCGTCAGAACATATTAGTATCTTCACATATCAGGTCCGCCTTTGGTTTCTGCTGCATAATACCTGTCTCACCTTGCCTATGGAGAATTATTCAAAAAACATAATGATCATGAGGACAAGAATGAGAAGGTTAGGATAGCTTACTACCACCAAGATAAAAAAGATAGATCTGTGATCGTTTCTGATGGTGTCTTCTACTGATCAACGATTTGAATTTGTTCAGTGTAGTGTCCTCTGCAATCTATTTTTAGCTACTCGTAATATAAATCTAGTGACTAAAACTAGGCTAAATTACAACCATCATGATCTACAACTATTGCTATTGGGGACGGAGAGCACCATCATCATGGAGCGGATGAATCAATGTAATAGTTATTTGCGATCGACTCTTACTGCACGATAAGATCATCGAACAATATCAAAAATTCGAAAAACGATTTCAGATGCTTCTCTCTTTGCTCAAATTTCTATTTCATAGGGAGCTTGTAGAAGGGGATCGACAATTGATCTTGCCGTGATGTTCTTCTTAGGACAAGATCAGTTCCGCGCCTTCACGACGACAGCTTCGTTATTCATTATGAATACTTGTAATAACTGAAAGAAAAAATGCAATATTATAAATTATACTAAGTTCTTGTAACTAAGGTGTTTTTACTTTGAAGATGAATATACAACATGTACTAGCTACTAGACGGTGCAATGGTGTGAATGAACGCTCACCCCCTCATAAGTGAGCCCACTCCTATCCTAAAGTAAACATCTCTTGAGGGCAGCTGGCATGTGAGTCTGAAGTTGGTTCAGGTGGAAGAAGCGAAATCATGGGAAACACAGACATCAGAACTTTTGTACAAACGTTAATATCAGACTGACCTCGCGTGAGCGGGCATACTCAGTGAGGCACGACGAGCAGTGACACGGTCATGTCGGCTGGGCTCGGGCTACCGCGCATCGCCACTTGATTGATTGATTGGCCCACCACACAGAAAATTTCGGGACACTAAATCTCTATCTTTTATTTTACCTGAAATCATAACCCTCCAAGAAGATTGTCTTTGGCTTTGACCTCCACTCAGATGTTGAGTGTGCGCATCGCACAGCTAAGTACCTGGAGAGTTGGCCCCTGCAAGAACAAGATCGCATGCCAGAGACCACCTTCCTCTAACTCTAATAACTCAAATTCTATTTTTAGATAACAAGAATTGAAAACGCTCGTGGCGGGGGCGCTCGATCACCACCCACCAGGTAAGATATCAAGCTGTTTGATGTTCAGTTAGACGTTTGAAGGAACCGTAATTTGGAGAGAGCGAAACAAAGATCAATTGAGTGTGTGACAAGAGTACTATAAGAGAGTGGTGCACCGTTAAGAGAGTCGATGTCTATAGAGGTCCAACCTAGAGGAAGTCCAACCAGCAGGTCTAGAGAACAGGTGATATCCCGACATTCATAATCGAGGCTGTGTATAGAAGTTGTCCTAGTTGTCGGCTCGTCACTCTACTACTCTCCGTCTATAAGTACAACTGATAATATTTAAATGAGCTAACATCACTACTGCAACAACATCAACAAGATCAAACAAGATGGACCACCAAAGTAGCAGCGGGAAAAGCGTAGCAAAGCGGGCGCTGGCCGCCTGGTTGGCAGTGTCCTCGTGCACCGGCGGAATAATTCGGGATGTCGCGGCTCCCGTTGACGTCTACGCTGCCGGACTCGGAACAACGACAGACGCAGAAGATCCGAAATACGCCTCCCCCGAGCCTACCTACCGCAATATCGATAACGGTCCGCCTCCGCTTCGCTCTTTCTTGAACATGAACATGATGAAGAACTTCACGTTGCGCGGACGAGAAGAAGGAAATGAACAAGATGTGGACGTAGGTCGTGTCTCTCGCAGCTCTTCCGACAGTGTTGATGATGTTGATGTTTCTGGTCCTTTTGTGAGCTGCAACAATATGTCGGGGCTTCGTTCCACCTCGTCTGGGTCCTGTAGTACGTATGGGCAGCAACAACAATCAGAAATCAGTGAAGAGTCGGGCGAACGTGGACAAGCATCAAATGGAGGACGAGCATCAAGAAATGGAGCATCTTCAATTCATGGAACATCTTCAATTCTAGGACCCTCCTCGAGGACATCAGATCTTCACTTTCTCGCACGACCCTCTTTTTCCTCTAGTACAACTTCCCCTGCTCCTGCTGTGGATCAACCTGTAGTACTGTCTGAACTGCACCCGAAGAAGACGAAGAGTGCATCTTCAATTGTAGCAGACATCAGAAGTACAACTAAAAAGAACAGACTTGAGCCCTTCTTCAACGGGGCGATGGTGCCACAAATGCTGCAAATTTCAGAGTTTCTTACCCCAGAAGACCGACTTGCATTGCGCCAGTTTACACTCGCCGATCATGAAAAGGAGACTTCTAATTCTCCTCCTGAGCCAAGAACTCCAACGCAGCCAGCGCCTTTTCTAAAAAGGCATAGAGCAGTTGGTGAAGCAGTGCAGCAGGGATCTTCGTCCGGGAAAATGAAATTGAAAGCGTCCACCTCTTCTGTAGATAGATGTGCCGAGATGCCTTCAAAAGAAGAAGAAGAAGAAGAACAGAGCGGACTTCAACAAAAGCAAAAGCTGCTACAAGACCAACAAGAGCAGGGAAAACTGTGGAAAATGACGCGTGACCGAGAAGCTCAGTTTTTTAATCAGGATTGTCACCAAAGATTATTTCCCTTGTCTCCTGGTCCTGCATTACAACTTGGCGCGCCTGCAGTTTTTCCTACAGCCCAGGCTGCAGCTCCTCCTGTTCCTCCCATGAGTCTTTTAGGGGACCACCGTCTTTTCCTTTTTGGTCGAGAAAGCACCCCAACTGCAACTGATCAACATGCTGAAGAACTACAGCATCAAGTTCAAGAAGAACATGAGCATCCTTCTACTTCAATTGCAACTGCTATGGGTCAGCATCAAGTTCAAGAAGAACATGAGCATTCTTCTACTTCAATTGCAACTGCTATGGGTCAGCATCAAGTTCAAGAAGAACATGAGCATCCTTCTACTTCAATTGCAACTGCTATCGGTCAAGACCAGCATCTGACAGCCGCTCCATGCTTTGTCACTACACATCTTGGCCAGGATGGCGCGAAGGTGGTGTCTTCTGATTTTTACCACCCTGATCGAAAGAGCCTGCCATACACATTTGCGGAAGCAGCTAAGATGGCTGGGCAACCTGTTTTGTACACTGGGACGGAGCCACTGGGTTCTTCGTCTTTTCCACCACGTCCCTTGCCGGCCATTGCAGGCATTGCCGTGAATGCACAACCAAGTCCGCAGTTGCAAGCGTGGATGGATGCAGAAGATCGCAAGCAGAGAGAGTTCGTGGCAGAACTCGCAGCATTAGAAACGGCCATGGGTGGCTAGCATGGCGAGGATGAATTTGGACGGGAATGATGAGAAGTAGCGAGGTACGCAGAAGATGAAGACTTTTCTTTTCATGAAAAAGTTAGATGAATGAGGAGAAGTATTCACTAGTTCAAGATGACGCGGAGGAGTCTGCTACTTTTTGTGGATTAAGTGTGAAGATAGTTGACAAGAGCACCCCTTAGAATATATTTATTAACAGGTATATATACAAGAGGTAAACCAAAACTCTATAGGCTTTTCCTATAGGAGCCCTATAGGAGGCTCTATAGGAAACGCCTATTAGGGCCTTCGTATAGGGACCCCCTATAGGACCCCGCATTTGAGACCGCGGACTTATAGGAAGCCTTATAGGCATCTCTATAGGCAGCCCTATAGGGAACCCTATAGGAAACCCTATAGGAAGCCCTATAGGCATCTCTATAGGCAGCTCTATAGGGAACCCTATAGGAGACCCTATAGGCAGCCCTATAGGGAACACTGCAAGGAACACTATACTTCCTATAAGGGGCCCTATAGGAAGCCCTATAGGCGACCCCTTAGGAGGCCCTATAGCAGCCCTTATAGGAATACCAAAGAAACCCAGTAAACAAAGAGAACCAGCTGAGAGAACCAACAAAGAGAACCAACAAAGAGAACCAACAAAGAGAACCAACAAAGAGAACCAACAAAGAGAACCAACAAAGAGAACCAACAAAGAGAACCA
>CAJINU010000089.1:210002-374419 GCA_905178165.1 Amoebophrya sp. A25
GACAAACAAGACAAACAAGACAAACAAGACAAACAAGACAAACAAGACAAACAAGACAAACAAGACAAACAAGACAAACAAGACAAACAAGACAAACAAGACAAACAAGACAAACAAGACAAACAGAACAAACAGAACAAACAGAACAAACAGAACAAACAGAACAAACAAAACAGCAAACAAAACAAACAAAACAAGCGAGCGCCTAAGGCTTAGGAAAGTCCTGAATTGGAAACGAAATCGAAACAAAGAGAAGGGAAACGGAGGAGAGAAAATCAGAGAGAAAATAAAGGAAGCGAGAAAACCAACGAGAACGGAAACAAAACACAAACAAAAAAAGGACAGCTAGAGGACATAAACAAAAGGAGGCAAAAGCCTAACCCCTGCGGCATGCTCCTCCGTTCCCATTTTCGTGTCGTAGCTATTATATCCATCAACGGGAACACAGCCCACAGAGGTGCGAAGCGGTGCGCCTCTCTGCTCTTTGCTCCGTCGAGGGAGCTGCAAGCCAAACACTAGCAACCAAATCACAGAAAGGCGAGGCGACATGAATCAACGACGGGCAAGATTTCTGAAGTGCAGTAGCTGCAATGGACCGAGTGCAGTGCCCCTGCCCCTCTTCATGCAGGAAACTGTGGCAGACTTTCTACCTTTTACCCTTCTGCCAGTGGCCCCCATGAATTACGAAAGCCAAAAAGCTCTCAGTCTCGGCCGTTGAAGATGTTTCCTCAACAAAAGAGCCGCCGACGCGTTCCAGGTCTTCAACAACTAAGCAAGAGGCGCCTAGCCTTTCCATTTATTTAAAAGAGACACGGCACGCGATCAAGCGACTCGCAGCCTGATCGGTTGGCGGGCACTACTGGCGCGCCAGCTGCCCTCCCCCTCTCTTCTGTGATGGTGATGGACCGACTTGAGATCTCACAGGGAACAGCTTGCGACGCAGGGCGCCGCTAGTTAGTTGTAAGGGGTCGAACAACATAACAGAAGAAAACGGCCTTACTTACAAGACACAGAGGCGAAACGCATACCGTCACACACAGATCAGCCGCGCGCGACGATTGCCATGATTGCCACGCATGGAATTCCTGAAGGCTTACGCCACTGCCCTTGTTCGGTTAGAAATGTTATGTAAACGCCTGCGCGCTTCGCGGTCATGTCAATGTTCTTCAGTGTGTGCAGCTCTATGCCTTTCCTTCAACTTGTGAAGAAAACATAGGGGACAAAGAAAGATAAGAAAACCGAGGCACACAGTTCCAAAACCGTACAAAATGCCGGCAAGAATGCGCTCGAGTTCTGAAATATTGCCAGAGCTACGATAGACAGAAAGCCGCGCGGAGCCCAATGCGCTGCACCTACAAAGACCAGAAGAATTAGCGTGAACACTCGAACAACTCCAAAGGAACTCAGCCGCATCTACCACGCGAGAAATCAGATTTAGGGAAAGGCGCGAAACACTCGGGGGAATCTCTCAGAAGAACACCACTACCCTTGTGGAGAAACATAGCCGCAACGTCCTCGCTTGCATCACTTAACTCCGTGGCGAGCACTCTGCTGCCCGAAGTCTTCTAGCTAACACAGATAGCACCAGCATGAGCGCCATGCAGTGGGGCTCTGTTTCATGCACCACCAAGATAACACAATACCGCCCGCACTTGTTAACTTACCCTGTTAAAAAGTCGAAGCAATAACTGAGGCGCCATCCCTCCGCCGATAGTAAGAAAATCGACCGACGGCCCCCATAAGCGGGAAGCAGTGGCAGCGAGATAAAAGGGACGCAGGTGGACGCCTTTCGCCCTTCTATCTTTTGCCTCTTCTTCACTCTCACCGAGATCGGCGTCCGCTGTTCTTATTAATTTAACCGGACTCGCCGAGGATGGATTATACACCAGAGGAGCCCACTTGCCTGTCTTCCTCATTATCATGCCCCGCCTCCAGGCCTATTATTGCCAGGAGGCTCCCGAAGGTTGCCGCGCTGCAGTGGAATAGAATGAACACCACAGAGGCAGACGATACACGCCACGCTGAAGAAAATAGGGGGACAACAATCGAACGGAACCGACTGCCCTACCAAGATCATGCGAAGAACTAGAAGCAAAATTTTGCCAGTCTTTCAAAGCAAACGCCAACGGCGCCAAGCTTCGGGCGGTTTCTTTCAGTATAATTGGAGAGCAGGCAGCGCTTGGGCGTGTGATTTAGTATCATCCGCCCAAATTTATTCGGGCACTTCTTCCATTTTTCTACCTAAGCAAACGAATGCTGTGCGTCACGCTTTTACTTCCTTTGCTCGTTTGTGCCAAAACCTCCGAAAAAAGTTTTTTTTTGCTAATTTAGACACTATCACAACACACAGGACAGACGCGGCGCGCCTTGGAGGTGAGCTCCTCAGCTACTTAGTAGATAGCTGCAGACACACAATTGCCAGCGAATGAGAGAGGAGCCTACCACAAAGGGCGAGAATTGCGCGCGGCCAGTCTTCTTCCCTCTCTGCCTCGAGAACGTCTCCGCGTGGAAATAAAGGCGCAGCAGCCTCGTCGCTCTCTGCTTCCTCATCATGGCCCACCGAAATCGCGGAGGTCGACGCCGCCCCTCCTTCCGAGCACTGCGCGCGCCGCTCTGCACACCGCAAGCGATCGCCTCGAAGATAGGACCCGACCAGTGTCCTCCCGTTTTTTGCCGCGCGTTCGATACGGGTAAGCTCGCGAAATGTGTGCTGCAAAGCCATCCGACAAAGGAGCCAGGCCGATGGACTTCCCGGAACACTCAGGAGCCTTGGCACTTTACCGGCCGCGCCTTTTTTCACTGTCCACCGCTTTCCTTTTCTCTGTCGCCGCGCGTGTTGTATCACTAAAACGCGCGCAATCTGGTACAACTTGGATAAAAGTGCGGAGAGGTTCACCGAAGTGCCAGGCCCTAAGGACTCAAGAAGCCCAAAAATTCGACAAAGAGCGGCGCGCGAGCCTGAGCCCGTCGGCATGTAACCGTCGCAAAACTCTAGCGCCCATAATTAAACAAAGAGCATGGGCCCAGTTCTTCGCAGTGATGTAGGATATGCCCCGCAGTTCACGCATGTCGTCGATCATTTCTAACGCTATCCGCCGGCCCCTTGCGTGCTTGATGAGCTTCGTCAAGAGAGCCCGCGGAACCGGCTGCGCAAACGCTAGGCGCCTAACATTGTCGACCGTCTACTTCTGCGCGTTCACAGTGTTTCAGAGTTGGCTCGGCGGTGCGAAGTTCGGCGTAAAGACACCATCCCAAGTGCCCTGGCAAAAACTCCTGGAGGAGATTGCGCCTAGTTGGAAGTCGAGGGCCGGACTTCTTTCGTGTGTCTTCTACTCTTTTGGCACAGAATGCGACGAACGAGGCGCCCGCAGTCTGTGAAAGAAGAAGGAAGAGCTGCACCCGCTGCCGGAGGCGACACTTGCGCAAAAGTGTACGAAGTTGCTGCGTCGCGTGCCCTGCTAATTCGCCAGAAAGCTCCAACCGCGTAGACATCTCGCACAGTGATAACACACTGGAGCCGGGCCACGTCCTCCCTGTTATGTCAAAGACGTTCAATCTGCTGCCAAAAACTTGGAGGGCTGCGCCCATGGTCGGGGATATCTCTCCGACCACATCAGCGAAGATTGCGAAGATAGTAAGCCGCGCCTCTTTCGGTGACTTCTCTATCTTTTTGCTGCGTTGTTTCACCAAGTTGAGCAACCTCATCCCGCGCGCCTTCGTTTTCTTTTTTGTCTCTGTTGTTAGTGTAACTACTTTCCCCGCATGCCTTCGCCTGTTCTTGAAAGCATGACCAGAAGAAGACGCGCGCCCATGCTGCTGCTTCTTCGTCCTTCATTTGCTTCGGAGGTGTCCGCGCGTCGACCTTTTTCGGAAAAACTACCCCCAAACGGGCGCCCCTTCGAGGTTGAAAACGGGAGACGCCCATCTTTGATACTAACAGGCTAAACCGGAAACAACAGCGAAAGAGATAGACAAAGAAGGAGACGAAGGGGCTATAAATATAACCCAAACACAATAGAGAGGCGACACAATAGAGCTCAGCAGTATCAAGTGGGCGCCGTAGATGTGAACGAACAGAGAAAACTGTGGAAGAAGCTAGGAAACTTAAGACAGAGAACTCCCGGGGAAAATCAAAAGAAAACAACGGCGAGGGATGAGAGTTCAAAAGAGTTCAACCGAATGGGAGAAGAGAACAAAACAACCACAGCAAAAGAAAACTCTCCTGAAGACGAGTGAAGAGAGATGACGCGAGAGGGTGAGAGCTTCTCTTATCTGCATGACGAGCGCGATACTCTTGGGAACTTTTAATGAACCTAGAGGCGGGGCGAAGAGAGAGGGCAGAACGGTTCTGAGAGATCAGCGAGGAGCCTGGATTTGAATTCCGTGGCGAGCCCTTTCTTGCTTTGTTCCGGAAAGGATTGCGAAGACCCGAGCAGAATGAAGAGAAGCGAACTTCTGAGAGAGATGCCCACTAATTTCGAAAGTGGACACTCTTGGCATGCCATACGGTGAGAAAAAACCCGCAAGGTCTTCAGTTTGCTACCACTGAGAGGAGAGACGTGTTTTGTCCTAGTTGCGATAAAATGTCTGCCTTCTTTATAGTTTGGACAAGCTGAGGAGGAGGGTCCCCCCTCTGGGGTACCCTCCGTGAAAGCTTGTATTTATAAAAGTAAACTTTTGAATAAATGAGTGAACGCATCCACAATTCAAGAACGTTGAAGAAAATGGTCTTAAAATGGCGGTCATCTCCGCACAGCTCACGTGCATCATCTGACTCTTCGTGCGCTCTCCCATTTTCCTCACCCTTGTCGATCTGGTTTCTTCTTCAATCATTGTTTCTCTTACTTGTGATGTTGTAGCGGGTTAGGTGTTTCGAGAGATGTTCCATCATTACCTCAAGTTGAGCCTGCTATTATGTGACGTATTTTCCTCAGAACAGATGCGAAGTAGATTCCCGTACTTTGCACCTTAGAGATTTTCTATCGTTGTCGCAAGTTGGGCATGCTATTGTGTGACGTATTTTCCTCAGAACAGATGCGAAGTAGATTTCCGTACTTTCCACCTGAGAAAGATAACGTTCTTTGGTAACAACTTGTGGCCGAAGATTGAGCTTCTTCTTGGTGCGAGTGATCGATAGATTGCAATAGTCTGGAGCAGCACGACGCATTAACTGTACGTAACTTTTTGAGTAAGTAGTTGTAGTTAGGAAACATAATCAGGAGGCTATATTTATCGTAGCCTCAATCTCTTTAGTGAGTATCAATATTTGCTTCTAGAGCAACCATCATTGTGAACGGAGTCAAAGAATGAAACAAGGTCGTGACGATACATCTATCAAGGACAACTAAGGGTAGCGCGATTCTATAATTCTTGAAAAAGAGAAGAAGGAAAGAAGGACCGCCTGCTAATGAAAATCTCTTCAATACCCTATGAATGGGTACACGACTACTACTAACACTACTACTACTACACGACTACTACTACTACTGCTACTACTACTAGCCAGAAAACATAATCAGGGTGTATGTATCGGAAGACGAGTTTCTTTGTGGTACGAAGGATCGACAGACTGTAGTAATATTCTGGAGCAGCACGACGAGTAATTTTTTGCGTAGTTGTAGTTAGAAAACATAATGAATTTTGCTTCTAGATTGTATTTATCGGAAGATGAGTTTATGACTTGGCATTTGCAAGGCGAAAATTGCGGAGGGGTTATCTTTGTTGACAAGAAGAAGAACACAGGATAGCTTTCCAACAGCGAAGAAGTGGGACATTGTTGAACGAAAGAAGAGAGTCATGATCCCCTTGGTGTCTCTCCAGTTTAAGTATCTGAGTGTGAAACATACAAGAATAAAGAAGGAGATGAGTAGTTCGTTCTTCGCTGCAGTAGTTTTTCTAGTAGTCTAACCTGACAAGAATATTGAATAAGCTGCATAAGACAAAATAAACAAAGCACTAGTAGAAGCAACTAAACTAAAAAAAACCGAGGCTCTGTGTTGTAAGATGAATTTAAATTGAAATGCTCTCAGTAAGAAAATCTGCATCAGTCTGCTCCTTTGTTCCTCGGTCGAATCAAATAGACCAATACAGAAATAAAATGCATTAAGATCAATCTGAACCTTCTAGATTTTGTGCATAATAAAAACCAAAAACCTAATGCATGCGCAAGCATGTGGCAACAAACTTTAACTTCCCCTGCATACTGATGCCAAAATAATTGAGCATGCTCCCTATTCATACAGGATACTGCTAAGGAGCCTCAATGGCTTTTTTATTGGTATTCTTTTCGCTGATATTCAACAAATTCAAAAATCACGGATTAATACTCTTCAACTTTTTCCGGTGTTCTCTTTCTTAATTACGGAAGAGAGAAAAGGAGAAACATACTCAAAGAGCTTCCTAAAGCTCTTCTTCCGGTTTTCTTGCTCTAACTCTTCGGTCATGAATTTGATCGACAGAGTTATGAGCCCAAATACACTATAGTACTGCGCTTATTTGTTTAGGTAGAAGAGAAATATATATCAAGTATGGTCTTCGAACTTCCAGACCCGCCAAATTATCGAGTAGGTATTTCGTCGTTGGATGCCGCTGGTCCTTTCTGGGATACCCGAAATAAGCTTCAGCTTCTACTGGGCGGCAACATCCTACCGAGCATCTTGGGCAAGTCTACCCTCGACTTTGAAGCACGGAAGAAGAAAGTGCGAGAACAGTGGAAGACAATAGTAAACTTGTACAACTCGAACAAATCGAAGAAGAACATCAACAACAAGCACCAAGTTACATCTTTCCTCGAATACAAGCTACTAGTCTACCTTTGTCTTTGGAAAGTACAAACGCCACCAATTTTCATCAAAGATTCCACTTTGAACGACATCGCGCCAATCTACATTAAGAGGCAGAAAGGGAGAGCAACCTCGAAGGCTTTACGCTACGAAGGCGAAGCACAGAAACTCGTGAACCTACTGGGTCGCAACTGTTCCCGCGACATCAGTACGATAGCGCGCCACGAAGCAGAATCTGCCTTAGCCTGTTCGTGTTGGCGATACGTCACAAATACGAAGAGCGCCGAACACGAAGCCAACCGCAAACAAGCGCGGAAACTTCTGGGGCTTTCGCAGTGAGCAGGTACTTCTGAATAGTAGAAGTAGGTAGTTGGTATCTTCCTTTGTGGTGTTCTCTGGCAGTGGTGTTCAAGATGATGGTTGGTGGAGAAAATACTTGGACCGATCCGGAAACTGGAGAGGTCTGGGTAAAAGCCTCCGCTAAACGAGTTGGTGCTGCTGATCAAGGTAGCACAGCAATCTCGACAACGAAAAGGCGTCGCCTTTTGAATGATCAGGCTGAAATAGTGGAACTTGATGAAGCTCAACATCATGACCATGAAGAGACTACTGAAGGAAAAATAATAGAAGAAATAAAAGGCGATAGTGAAACGCTGGAGATCAAAGGCAATGAGTTACAAAATGAGCAAGCCGCTTCGTCAAAAGTTTCAGGAAAGAGCACAAGTCACGCCAATCATGAAGAAGCTTCGGACTTGAAGCGCGTGCCCAAGTACAAGGATGAGAAGCTTTCCTTCCGCTCTTGGATCAATCTCGCACTCTCAAAATATACTTTCGCTGAAGTGTATGAGAGTATCGAAGCGCGCGTTGAACATGCCCAGACGCTTAGTCGATACCTCGAGATTAAGAATCGAGCCGAAACGCAGGAGATTGCATCTATTGCGCAGCGAGTTAAACACATTCGAGACACCTACGCGACGGAACGCGAGGCATTTGATATCGCCGTGTCACAGTTGGAAGCAATGACGCAAGGAAAGAACGAAAGACCGCAGTCGTTCTACAAAAGATGGGCAGCTATTTCTTCCAGTGTACAGGTCGAAAAATGTCCGATCATCGAGCAGCTTCGAATGTTCAAAAGTAACTCGTGCGGCTGTCTCAAAAATGCAATCATCATGGAGAAGCCGACCACCATGACAGAGCTGGCCAATTCTGTAGCAAAAGCTGAACAGTTGCACCATGCTAACAAGAAGAAAGGCGGGAAAGGCGATGGCAAACGAGGAAAGACAATAAGTCGTCGGCTACTTTTTGGAGTACATCGCAAGAAGGACAGAATCAAGGAAGACACCCTTTCGCCAGTAGCAGTAATGCGAGCAGCAGTAGTAGTGGCAACTTTCGAGGAACGTCAAAGAACAAGGGAAAAGGATTCAAATCCTCGAAACAAGGCGGCAAGGGACAATATCCACAACAAGCCAGAGGATTTTGGCCCGCAACATCGTCAGCATCTTCTTCGAATCCTGCTCAGAACTTCTTTACAGGAGCTGAGGAAAACTACTACGCTGAAGACCAGTCGACTGAAGCGCTGCAGTACAACTATAGCACTCCGGCCTACGCTACTTACAATCCAGAGCAGTACGCGTACGAGCCGACTGCGCCAACTACTCCATATCAGCAACAAGGTGCTCAGGCCTTTTTCACGCAGAGCACTCAGCAGATGCAGCCTAATCAGCAACAACTGCAGCAGCCTCCGCAGTTCGTGCCGACATGGACCAAGGGCAGGACGTTTGTTACTTTGGATCAACAAAACGCTCAAGCACTCTCGTATCATATCGAGACGGTGAATCAGCAGAACAGTAATGAGATCTGGGCAATCCTAGATTCTGGCTCGTCTCAACATCTTACCGGAGACTTATCAAACATCTGGGAAGTTGAGTATTGTCATCAGAATTTGGCAACAGCAAGCGATACCGGAGCAGTTGCTACCCTCAAAGGAAAGATGATCGCTGAAAACGATTCGTGGAGTACTCCGGATACACTCTTTGTGGCGTCCTTAGGTGGGAAGACGATTCTCTCGATGACGAAAATGCTACAAGCCGGAATAGTTCCAGATTTAGTAAACGGCAAGTGCATGGGGTGCCCACTCGAGATCCGTTGCGGCGTGCTAATGATGAAGTTAAAAGTCAAAAAGCGCGAACTACAAAACTCGAGTGCAATGGTGGCGCAAGATGTAAGCAGCCTCATGGCGAACCTGTGACTAGCCCACGCAAGTCATGACGAGTACGCTAACAAGCGGCCATACTCTTATGATCCAGAACTAGCTCCATTCGAAGTCGATCTGGACAATGCGAGCGTATCTGCCGCAATAACGGAAATAATTCCCAGAATGAGCAAAGAGTGGCAGAGAAGAACTATCATCCTATATAAGTTCTTCAATGAAGAAATGCAAACTAGATTTCGAACTATCGAAGCATACCTGGGAGAAAGTGTCCCACATATTAACGACCGTGAATCAGAGAACTATAGGAGTGCATTCGTTTACGACTTGAATCAAACTAGTTCGCCACTAGTACTAACAACAAACTTGAACAAGTCAACTCCGACCGGCAGCACTAGCACAAATCAAGTGGACTCATCTTCTTCACAACTTTTCGAAGCAGTACAGCCGAAGATGGAGCAAGAGTCGAACAAGCAGAAGAAGAAGAAGAAAAAGAAGAAGAAAAGACTAAACCAGAACAAGCCTAAGCCTGCGAAGAAATATAGAAAAACTGGCCAGAAGAGTACAACTGGACAACAAAACTCGATGGAGCAAATTTGTAAACTCGCGACACGGCTTAGTTTTCCGACGTTTCAAAAGCTTTGGGAAGTCGTTCGACAAGTAGAAAATACACAAAGAAGTCGCTCATTAGTTATTCAATTCTGTAAGCATAACTTAGGCAGATTGCGTAACTATGCTTTTCCATCCTCGTCACAAAGTAGGTGGAGTCGATGGTCTATCACTGAGGGACTTTGCTAGCGTTGATACCTTTTTCCCACTTGGTAAACAATACGCCGTATTGCATATTATCAATTTCCATTCTCGAGCTAGCTTTACTAAAACTCTAAAGCATCACCCTAAAGGTAAAGATACTGTTGAGTTTTTAGAAGCTGCAAAAACCAGAGGAATTCTAGGCAAAGACTCACTATGTGACCAAGGTAAGGAATTTGATAACTCAGAAGTGCGCGAATTTCTTCAATTGCATGGATGTGGTATGTTCTTAATTCCGAAATCTAGCTGGGTCAGTGGTATAGTTGAGCGTAGGCACAGAACCTTCAGAGCTGTGCTCGAAAAGCTATACTATATCTATGGTCAACAGCCTAGCAGGATCGCAGGACTCGTGGAGCAGGCAACTGCCGCAATCAACATGACACCCGCCAGGGCTCTTGGCGGACTCTGCCCCTATCAAGTTCAATGGGCCATGAACCCATATGAATTAGCGCCGCAAGATCCAGAAAATCAAACTACTCAGCAAGCTATAATCTCGCTGGAGCCCATAGGGGAGGCATATCAGACGAGACGCGAAGCAAGAGCACAAATTGAAAAACTCAAAAGAGACAAGCAATTTGTGAACAGCATGCGCAAGCTGGCTGAGACTCAACGGAATTTCTTCCCTGAATCTGATCAGCTCGAAGTAGAAGATCTTGTCGATATTTTCGACAAAGATAAAAAGGCATGGCTGGGGCCTGCGAAGCTGATTCATCGGCAGGTGAATGATAATTCTGTAACATTCGTGGTGGATCATGATGGCAACTTCAAACGTATACACTCTTCCCATATTCGTAGGCACTTAGTACTCGAGCAACTCAATCTCCCTCCTGCGTTATTGCGTGTAATCTACAAAACGCATGGAGTAGCTCCTGACAAAAATCAAAGGGTGGAAGAACGAGCGCTGGCACCAGTCCAAATCAAACTTGAGAAGGCCAGTAGTCAAAAAGATCTAGGCGCGTCCCTCAAACGAAACCCGCCGGAAGATCAAAAGACGCCAGGATTACCAAAGCAAGACGAAACCCCCGCTGCTTTTGAAAGGACCCATAGTGGTGAAGCAATTGCAACTAACCGCGTCAGCTCAGGGAATCCTGAGGAAACTGATTCTGGGGGGGACGCCCAAAAGAATCAGAAGCCGTTCCGTCTTACAAAAGACTACACAGCTCAAGTCTACAATCGCCTGAAAGCAGAGCACGGAGAAGAATTGAAAAAGATCGCTGCCAAAGTAAAAAAGTGTCCTACACGTGGAGCCTGGAAAGAACGTAAACAAACCAGGGCGAAGGCTTTGACTGAAATTAGGGAAATCATTGAGAAACGCCCCGAAATTTCAACAGTCAAAGTGAAGCACCTCCAAAAAATTGCATCTGACATTTTGGAACATTGCAAGAAGAACATACAGGACCCCCTAGAAGATGAGGTAGCCTGTTCTCTTGTTTTCCCGTTCCTTTGTCATGACTGGGAAGAAGGTGAGCGCGAGTGTTGTTGCAAAGTTGCATCAATTACAGCTGACTGCGCAGGTTACGATCTAGCGCAACCTGACTGGTCTGCTGCTATTCGAAAACAGATTGAGGCCCATTGGCATGTATTCAGAAGAGCATCGGAGAAAGAACTTTTTCAATGGTTTGCAAAAGGGTTCAGAGGTATTCCCTGCAAATTATTACTCTCCATAAAACGGGACGGAACTGAAAAAGCTCGCATTGTTTGTTTAGGTTATATGGATAAAATTAGTGACCCCGCGGAATCTTATGCAGAAGTTCCCGATTTATGCATTATCCGTATGCTCTTGTGTATTGCATGCCAGTGCTCCGGCATCTTCTTCTTGTCATCTGATGCGGAAACCGCTTTCCTTCAGAGTCCATACCCGATCCCTGTTATTGTTGACCTAGATAAACGACTCCAAGAACTTTTAGGCTATAGATATGGCGTAGCTCTATATGCTCTCAATGGCTTACGTTTATCGCCACGCGCTTGGTCAGATCATAGAGATAAGATATTAACTAATGCTAAATGGGAACGCAATCCATGCGAGCCAACCCTTTGGCAGAAAGAAGATGTCCTACTAGTAGTGTTTGTAGATAATTTTTGGTTTTTTGGTCCAAAAGCTCAAGTTATGAGACTACATGAAGAGCTTCGTCCTCTTTTAAAACTAATACCTGAGAAAGTTACTAAGAATACTACCCAGGAGATATATGACTTATTACTTAGGGATCAAGATTATTCGAAATTTAAGAACTAATGACTTCACTTTATCACAAGATGACTACGTTACTAAAATACTAGAAAGATTTGGTGGAGAATTAGGTAGGCACGTTTCTACTCCTTTACTTCAAGCGCCTAATCCATCCACGCCTGAAGATATAGAACTATTAAAACATAAGCAGGAGCTTACTGGTTGTCTTCAGTATTTAGCGAGTGCTACTCGAATAGATATCGTGACTCCTCTAAAGCTTTGCGCAAAAGCTAAAGCGAGCAGCGAATCTATTCTAGCCCTTAAGCGTGTATTTAGATACTTAAGAACTCGAAGAGTTTTGAAGTATTTCAATCGTAGTAAACAACTCCAAAACAAACTAATCCTTACTGTCTGGACGGATTCTGACTTCGGTGGAACTATAGGCAGAAGAGGAATCTCAGGCATAGTAGTGAATTTGAATGGCAATCCTATATATTGGAAATCTATCACGCAAAGCAATATTGCTACGTCAGTGACTGAATCCGAGTTCTATGGTATGACAGATGGAGCCAAGGCCATTCTACGTTTTTGCTATGTTTTAACATCACTACAAGGCTGGCTTAGTATTTATTTTCCGGAGCCAAAAATACTTTTCCCGCTTCCTTTGAAAGCTGACAATCAGGGAGGCCTTAAGTATGCTATAAATAAATCCGGGACAGCTAGCAGACTGAAGCACTTAGACATTAGGGAGTGTTTCATAAGAGACATTGCAAGTAGGAATATTGTGCGACCATTATATTTCCCATCTGCTAGCAACAAGGCCAACGGGCTAACTAAAATAGTTCTTGGCAAAGATTTTTTCAACTTCTTAGAAATGAATGGAGTAAGAAATATAGAACCAGGGATAAAAAATGGCTAAAGACCGCTGAACACGGAGCAAGGGAGGCTGTTGTAAGATGAATTTAAATTGAAATGCTCTCAGTAAGAAAATCTGCATCAGTCTGCTCCTTTGTTCCTCGGTCGAATCAAATAGACCAAGACAGAAATAAAATGCATTAAGATCAATCTGAACCTTCTAGATTTTGTGCATGATAAAAACCAAAAACCTAATGCATGCGCAAGCATGTGGCAACAAACTTTAACTTCCCCTACATACTGACGCCAAAATAATTGAGCATGCTCCCTATTCATACAGGATACTGCTAAGGAGCCTCAATGGCTTTTTTATTGGTATTCTTTTCGCTGATATTCAACAAATTCAAAAATCACGGATTAATACTCTTCAACTTTTTCCGGTGTTCTCTTTCTTAATTACGGAAGAGAGAAAAGGAGAAACATACTCAAAGAGCTTCCTAAAGCTCTTCTTTCGGTTTTCTTGCTCTAACTCTTCGGTCATGAATTTGATCGACACTCTGCTAGACTAAAAAAGCCAGTTCCTAGGAGTTGCTGACTGAAATAAGGGAGGCGGGCGTACATTTAAAAGGCTGCTTTCTGTTTGAGGCAGAAGAATAAGTAAGAGGCTTGGATAGAATAACGATCATGAATATCGGTAAGTGTGGATGTGATTGGGCTGGTGAGATAGTCAAGATCTTTCTTCGTTCTTTTCGGTGCCAATATATTCTCGTCAGGTCCTTGCTTATTTTGTTTGTTTGTTTCGATGCGCTCCGGGCGACGCGTACGATTCCGCCGGATTTCATTGCCAGTCTATCGAACACTTGTGAAGATCATGATCATGATAGAGCAACTCTTGTCTAGATGATAACTACCGCGAGGAGGTCGGCCGGTGGAGGTTTATATTAAAGAATTAATCACCTCCTTTGCCCCTAGTTTTTTCTCCATTTTATAGTCGACGGGTTCGTAGGCCATTAGTGTGCGGTAGTATAAGGAGGCTAATGCACTCCACCCGTCGCCGGCAGGTACACCGGACAGCACTGGGGTCACCTTTTCGGCGTTCTCGGACTACAAAAAAGAAAAGGTGGGTGCCCTGTCGAGGCCCCCTGATTGACTGACCGACTGACTGACTCACTGACTGACTGACCGACTGACTGCCCCCTAAAAAGTATCTGCTATCGAATCTAGCATGTCGCCGCACTCTCTTCTTGGTTATCTTCTCTACTAAGTTTTCCTATTATCGCTTTTCTCACGTATTAGATGTTACGTTGCTGGTGCCTACTTGTTAGATCTTCATCAACGTATCACATTGCTCACATCAAGTCAGAACCACGCCTGCCCCTAGTGAGCGGAGGCATCTCATCATCAACTACAAGATCATGTCTAAAAGTTTTCTTAGCGACGCAGATGTCTACTGGAAGATCAGCGCGAAAATCCGTATGCAGTTAATCTCGCTAGACATGCTCGCTAGTGCTCGTTTTTTGGTTCTTGTTTGGTAGATCGATGAGTCCAAATATCCCCAAAAGTTGAAGGATCTCAACAACTGCTTTCAAGTATAAGAACAATGAGCCACTATCACTAACAGTAGAAGTTGTTACAAGTGGTCCGTAACATAGAAAGTAGGTTCTAGTGTAGCGCCGCCAGCTCTAGTTTTAGTATTGTCTTTTGGGCGCTTCAGTAGCCAATGAAGTCTGCTAGTTTTTCGGGCGGGCCCACACCTATCCTAACCTAACACTTGGGTGGTAGAGAGAAGGAAGTGTGATTGCCTGAGTATTCTCGTCCCTATCTCATGACTACGTAGGCTGCTGCGTCGTGGTCAGCTAGTGGCTGAGAGAAGTCTTGTGCAAGTTAGTCTTGTCTCGATGTCCAGGGGGCTCAGTGTGCAGGGGGCATCAGCTAGCTTAGACCTTTCCCCTATTCATCTTTGTGGAAATTTCTCAAGCATATGCGTCAGTATCTCCCCTGTATTGGAGTGCATATGTTTAAGGGACGTCTATCGAGATGGATTACATTAGGGAAAGCCATAACTAGTCCTCGCCTCCCCTCCCCCTCTTCCCATAATTTTCCTCAGCTTGTAGTAAGTCATGTCTAGAGATAACAAGCTTGTTCGTGTCTAGGACTGCTCTTGACTTGTAGTTTTTGTCTAGTACTACTCTCGTAACATCACGCTTGTTCCTCCATGATGTGAATGGGGCAAAAAATGTAATACCCGTGTCTGAATTCTTTCCCCTGTATCTCGTAACAAGGTCATCAATACCGAACGTTCGACAAATTACCTTACTAATTTCGGTCGTCTTCATTTTAGTACTTGGTTCGCGTATAACTATGTCTTTCAGTACTTAGTCTCCTTATGTGTCTTTTTTGAGTAATTATATCCTTCTTCTGGGGTAGTTAACTGATATAAGCGGGAAGGCCTAGCACCTACCATACTCCTTGCTTCTTCGCTTCTTTTAATGTTGTCTGCTAAAAATATATTAAGTACAATTTCAGCTTGTGCCTAGTAGTACTTCTTTGACATGACTTGACTAAAAGACCTAAAATAGACACGGGATAAGCTGCCTTCTGCCGTTGGCCCTTTGCTTCTTGTTTTGTGATCAAGTGTACTAAAGGTAGGAGAGAACGGCTTGGGTGACGGATTTTAGTTGATTTTAAAAAATTTTTGTTGCTCCGTTTCTTGTTTTCTCATCAGAAAGTCCAGCAGTCGAGCGGATTCACGCCAGCAGCTTCCGAAGCTGGTACCATCGAGCGAGCAGCAGTTACGTCGACTATACCTATCGGACCAGGTTGATCCAGCGCTCGTGTCTGACCTAATTCGGAGACCCTGAAAAAACAAACGTGGGGGCACGAGGCGGAGCTCGCTATGCTTCGTGATCAACTGAATCCCAATGACAGTACTAGGAAGTCAATGGGAGGTCCTGGGCCTGCTATAGTCTGTAAATGATGAATCATCTTAACACTTGGCGGCAGCGATGGCCCCCGGAGAGCACTCCAGAAGGTGCTTTGCTTCATGCGAGGAGGTGGAGGCGCAGACCCAGGACAAGACGGTCTTCTTCGCAAGTGCTGGCTGTCCCTTCGCAAGTCGGATTCTGCTGGGCGATAGACTCTGCACCTTGGCGAGGTGCCTTCTCTCGGTTAGGGCGTGTTGTGTTTGGCCTCTCAGAACTCACATCTTCAAATGTTACCAATGTGAGTTCTCTCAGGGTCAATCATAGCAGCTTCTCATAATCATGCGACTCGTTATTCGACGGGAGTTGTTCGCGGGAGCTTGTGCTGGTGTGTGTTCCATCTTGTCGCTTCTGATGTGCAGCTGTCTTCGATCGGTTCCGCCTACCTGCTCACTGTTCAGAAACATGGGATGTGACTAGTCATGATCTGACTGAGGCGACCTTGGAGTCCGTTGATCGATTTCGTCTCCACTCTCGTCGGTTTTTGACGCGTGGACCCTGATTAGAGACGTGCAAGAACTTACGAAATAAGGACGGTTCTCGGTAGTATTTCAATTTTTTAGCGCGCTTATGATTAGATGACGAGTCGCCACCTTTCCGCCATAAGATGGACAAGTTTGAGCGTCGTCTCTGGGAGATGCGTAAGAAGGCAAACGTCAAACCTTCCCAAGCATCTGTGCCTGCTCCTGAGGTCACGAAGCTTTTTTCAGCAGCTGACGCTGTTGCCATGGAGTATTTCGAGTCTGGTCGAACCGAGTCTGACATGCGTGTTTTAAAACGTGCCAACTACTACGCGGTGCATGAATCTTGGAAATATATCGTCGAGCGCATCGATCAAGCTGATGTTGCTAGCGCGTGCGTGCAGATGCAAAGTGATGGCACTAGTAAGCGAACCCTCGCGGTGGAGGAGGGCTTCAGAACGCAAGGAGCCCGCAAGTGGATGGCTAGCTATGCAGATTGTGAGATGCAGCTGGGAGCTGATGACGGACGTGCACACGTTTGGCTTCCGACGTTTCTTGTTGGTGTTGGTGCCCGACCAAAAACTGCAGCTGGACGAGCAAAGGAGCCGGTCACTAGTAGTCTTCGTTGTAGTGAAGCTTTTGACTCCGCCGATCTCGTCACCAAACATCTGCAGGAGCTGCTGCGCAAGAAGTGGAAGAAGCCCGTCATCTGCCTCTACCCTACTGACAGCGGCGGCAGTACTCAAAACCAACAAGTCCACATGTTACAACTAGCAGACGCGGAAGACGGCAACGTCATAATGTGGCCCGACTTTTGCCACGTGCACATGCTTGCGATCAGCAACAAGCAGGGACTCGAGAAGTTTTGCCGGGTGATCGGCCGTGACCCGAGGGTCGTGGAGAAGCATACTTACCTGGTGGTATTTTGTTAGTTTTGAAATAAATGACCGTGGTCATTTTTTAACTTTCTAGTGTTAACTGGTCGAGCGTTTTCTTCGGGTCTCTCTTGTATTGCATTCCTTCACCCATCTGCTTACCAATCTCCTTTGATTAGCACATGACTCAAATTTAGCGCGTGTGCAACTCCTTCCTCATCCATCCCTGAAACACGTCCAACCAAACCCATAGTCTCACTGTCGAAGGCGACCTCTCGTCTTCATGTCTCTAAACACAGGCGTGGGGTGCAAACGAGAAGTCGATTGGGCAGCACGCGACGATCGACAAACGTTTCAGCGATTTTTTCCCTTGCTGGGGTCCTGGAGACGGTTTTGACGATGATGGTAAATTTCTCCAGTTTCTGAAGGTGTCACGAAGTCGGTCAGAGGTCTTAGACCTTCTTTGCGGGAAGCTCTCGAGGACCGGCGGGCGCGTGGTCAGCAAGTACTCTGGCCCTGAAGAGAAGGAAGCCTTCCGAAGGCTTATCCACAGACTATTCCAGAAAATATCTTTGCCCATCTGGACGAGGTGGATGACGTTTTTTCTCTGTTGTGGTGACTTGGTGATGCGTTTGGCTTTGGGGCTCTGTTTTATGTTGCGACAGGTGCATCAGGCGTCAGACAAGATCCCTCGATCGCAGCTTCCGGCGCCGTATTTGTCGAAGGCCGAGACCCCTGGTATTTTATGGCTAGATGTTTGATTGTAGTCGGTTAATCTTCTAAAACTGACGATCTTCTGATCTCGTCTTATTTCATATGCCAACGCCACCACATCCACAGATGACGCCTTTTTCTACACTGCTTTTTTGCTCTTCGTCTCACGTTTCTGTGAGCCCGCCGATCGGATGAATATGCGCCTTTTGACGGAGGATAGCCGACACTACAGCCGGACGGAATTGCAGGAGAAGTTCTACGAGCAGCTTGCAGATGCAAAGAAGTACTTTGAAGATGATGCTCGCTTGCGACAGGAGTTGCTCCTGGTCTTTCCTGGAAAGACATTCTTCACGAATGCCGAGGAGAAACAGGTGAGTGCCTTTCCTTCTTTTAGTCGACTAAGTATGCTCGGAGTCTGTTTTTTCTTATAGCTAGCGGGAATGAGGGGAATGCAGACGCTTCCTTTACTAGAGGAAGCGTCTGCTTGTCATGCATAGAATGGAACTCAGATAGGGACATCTTTGCTAGCTGAAGGAGCTGCTTCCCTTGTGGTGGTTTAGCGTCCACGTTTTTTGTTCATATTTCTGCCCGCCTAGTCTTCTGCATTCTTACGCGTAAGGAAGGACTACCATAGACCCCGGGCATACTTGTCGAACCTCTAACAACCTCCTCTGCGGAGCAGATCAAGCTGATGCAGAAAGGAGCGCAGCACGCACTGCAAGCAATCCGCGCGCATGTCTGGGACACGAGTTTCCATCTACGAAACGAGCAGGAGGTCCTTGTGGAGATGCTCGATAAGGACACAGATGAAACCATAGCGACGTGGTTGGAAAGCTGGGAGCTGGGTCATCCTCATGACCGCGACATTTCTGATATGGCTGTTCGTCATGTTAGCAAGCGGCTGAAAGCGCTACCTGCCGGCATGAAGCGGCAGCAGCTTGTGCGAGCTCTGCGCAGGCACTTGCTGGCGTCGAAGCGGAGCACTGGGCTTTGCGAAAGGCGCATCGGTCGTGCGAAGACCAACTCCATGCGAAAGTACGTCAACGGGGCGCTAGGTTTGCCAACGGTAGACACAGCCACAAACCGAAAAGACCTTTACGATCAGCGCTCGCGGGTTGGAGATGATCTCGAAAGGCATCGGCTGTGTGACGAGCAGGAGGCGAAGCTGCGTGGTGAAATAGATGAACAAGAAGTAGTAGAAACAGCAACTAAGAGAAGGTATGTGGCGCCGCGTGATATCGATATCCAAATGTCAACAATGGCCAAAATGGAGGAGTACAAGAATCTCCCGCCTCAAGATCGCATGAAGACGATCATGACGAAAATTGGCCTGGGGAAGGGGCCAGTAGTGACGGAGAGCATGCGCCTAAACTACAAAGTGGAGGAGGTGGAGCTCGACTCTGAGGAGGAGGATGAAGAAACTTTGCAAAGGCCATTCCGCTCGAAATATGCGTGCGAAGTGGCGCTCGCATTCTATGACACGACTCAGGAGTGTGTTCTGAAGCGTATCAGCAACAGGGAGCACACCTACAAGATGGGCCCTCTTCTGCTTGGCGCTGAGTGTGACAGGGCGCAACATCTTGTGACGCGCAGCGTCCCGGCAGTGACGTTTCATGTGGAGAAAGTGGGAATCTGTTATCGTGTTGGCCGTCTTTTGTATGCGGTGAAAGAGCGTGAGAAGGTAGTAGAGAAGGGCGACATCTTCGAAGACTTGATTGGCGATCTTGACCCTGCTGTGTTGGATCTTGCCAAAATTGGCGTTGGCGCAGAAGTGGACAATGATCAAGATGTTGACGGTGATCGCGCTGCCCTCGAAGCACGAAAAGCTCAGGACATTGAAGCGCCTCTCGCTGCTTTGAAGAACGGAGTAGTGATTAAGCTCAAGCGCAAAAACGGCGGACCTAGCGGGGTATTCATGGTGGTAGGAATCGATATGGGGAGCTATCATTTTCGTGCTATCGAGTTGATGGAGGTGAACTCGAGCGAGAGGATGACGAAGTACCAGTACGGTGAGCGGATCATAACAACTTCCAATCCGCCAGTGAATGAGTTCGACTGCTCCGATTGCTCCATCCACCTTGTCTTCGACGATTCCAGCGCAACCCTGGGCCTTATACTAGTCGTCATCAATGAGGAGATGCCACGCATCCAAAAACCGCCACCCCCGCAGAAACCGGCAGTGTTGCCCGCTGAGGCAGCTTTCAAGTCCAAGCTGGAGAGACGACTCTTGGAGGCAAAGGCGCTCAAACAGATGGACTTCCTCGCCGGTGGGGACTCAATAGCACCACAGCAGAGCATCAAGACGAAAGTTACTAAACCAGCAGAGCCGAAGATTCCGCGCCCGCCTGCGTTGAAGCAGCCGGCAACTAGTGCTAAGGCGTCATCTTCTACAGATACGCAGGTGATTGAGCCGCTGAGTAGCGTGGAACTGAAGAAGCACCAGGAAGAGAAAGTAGCACAGACCATGAAAATTGGAGCCAGGCTAACAGTGGAAGGCTTCTCCATAGCCTTGGATGGGAGCACCACGACGCAGCGTGTTTCGAAGCGTGCGTATGATAGGATGCGCGTGCGCATCACAGACCGGGAGTTGAAGAAGCTGTTTCTCGAGTGCCAAAAACATCCCGCAGTAGATCTTCTAGCAGGTGGAACGAAGGAGGCGAGGCGCTACTTTAGTTTCAAGCAAGACGAGGAGGAATTCGGGGAAGCTATTTCGCTCTTGTGGTCCTCCAGAACGAGATTCATTCTAGACCATATTCGTACTTATCTGAAGAATGGCCTTCATAAAAATGGCGACATCTACAAGTCTCGACTGGATTTTGCATCTTCTGTGCGACCTGCTGTTGTCTTGTGTCAGAAGATAGCAGGAGATGCCCCCGAAAAAAAGAAACTGATCGACAAGTGCAAGACCCTCCCCGACACCCTCCTGCAAATCTTAGATCATGTGAACATCATCCCGCCGCTTGACCAGCTGGAGTAGTTTTGTCCCTTGAAGAGAAGCGGCGCCTTGATGGAGGTGTCTTGTGGCTCTAGAGCCGCAGTCGAAGTTGCCTCCGAAATATTTTGTTCGGATTTGCCTAGCTGAGAAGGATCTTTTCGATGGATATCGCAGGACTTTGATCTAGTTATTTTGGATTTCGATTCTACACGTTTTCACACGACAAAAAATTTCTTGAGAATCCAGGGGAAATCCAACGAAATCCAACCAGATCCATCCGAAATCCACCCTTAGCGTCATCGTCTGGATCCGGCCCGAAATCCAAAAAGTATGAGAATCCAAGTGGTCAACTTGTCGCGTGAAAACGCCTAATGTAGTGCATAACTCATTTTTTGATTTTTGGATTTGCTCAAAATCCAAATCGTTCTTCCCGTCATTTTCTGGTGCTGTTTCGTATATCATAAAAATTTTTTTTAACCTATCAGTCATCGCTTCGTCTGAATAGTGTAAAATTATTTTTTAGGATTCTGCTCGGCTGTAAAATAAATAGTGAGTCCTTTTTTAATCAGTCAAGTCGTCGCTTGAATTGGAGAACAAGATGGCGCAGCAGGACCATCATCAAACCTTCGCGGAGGCGAAAGCAAAGCGTCAGCTGAAGCGTCAGCAAACCGACGAAGCGATGGAGCGTCTGCTGAAGGAGCCGAAGCTTTCCTGGGTCAAAGAAGACAAGCGCGTACTTATTTCTCTAGATTATTCCGAAAAGATGAAATCAAGAAACTGCTTGTCATTCATTTCGAGTTAGCTAGCTTTGCCTCATGTCGATTCTCTTCACTGTGTCGGCCTGCAAGATGCCTTCTCATACCGCTTTCACCTTGCAAGGACTGTCTTCTTATTTCGTCTCCCTCTCATTCCCCTAACAGGAGCATAATAACCTGTGCCAAGCTCTCAGACGATTGCTTAAAAACGTTAAGCACAGGAGGACTACGGTTATTGCGCAGGTGGAGGCCCTAATCGATTCGAAGGCCCCGCCGGTCAGTGATGACGAGAAAACAATTCAAAACGCTTTCAAAAAGTTGGGAGTTCTTCTTCTCCAGCTTTTTCAGTGCAGCCACACCGCTTCGATGCTCTCGGTGATCTTCGACTACAAGGGCGCCACTTCTCCCGTTGAGTGGAGCCGGATCCACGTACAGCACCTAGCAGCTTTGTCTCTGTAGATGGTAGATGTTGAGGTCAGTATATTAGCAGCGCAAGTTCTAGACTGTTCTCTCCTTGTGCAGGTGTGTCCCAAATTTCTTATCTTTCCTCGCTTTACCACATGGACTTTCTTCACGTTAGCAGGTAGCAAGTTCCTCTCTTTCGACGAGCGTCGTCTCTTCTCCATCACACGACCCAAAACGAACAGGCCTTCACGGCAGCGAAATGTCGAGCGCTAACCGGAGCTGAGTATGCGGGGCAAGTGATTGAGAAGCTGAAGGAGCTGTCTGGAACTTTTCCGCAGCAGCGCAACGCTTTTGAGTCCCACGCTTCGGTCGCGTATGTCCAAGGAGTCACAGCTGACAGGAAGAACCCTGATAAAGGTCAGCGATCGAAAACTCCAGCACTCCTGGAGAGTTGGTAATATTCTTATCTTTATTTAGATACGTAGATGCCCTTGGCGTAGTGTTCTTTCCATCGGGATGCCCGTTAGGGTCTGACTCTCGATCCTAGTTAAAATATTTCGGGACTTCTGTTTAGTGGAGTGCTGCACTCGATGTTCTTAACCAGTGGAGTTGTGCTTATTTTTCAATAGGGAACTCGTTCCGACTTGTCTCATAAAACCTCCATGCAGGAACTCCAAGCACTTGTCGCTTTTCGATCCCGTAGCGCTACCCACGCTGACGAAAATGCAAGTGTGCATCGAGGAAATCACTAAGGGCACGAAGACGATCGACGACGTGATCTCGCGCATCACGAGTGCGCCGAACGGCCCGATCCGCCCAGGTGCGCCGACCGATACTGCTGGCTATAAGCTCTGGTCGCCTCTGCGAGTGGTGCCACTTATATTCCCTTTTTGCTAGAGAAACTCTTCTTCTAATTTGAATTGGCTTGGAGGTGGTTGTGACTGCATCGGGATAGAATTCTTTTTTTGCATTCGACTACCAAAAACCGGCATCGCTCGAGAGAGCTACTTGTTCTTGTCTCTTTCCATCGCCTCGCTATCTCCTTACTGCTCACCAACTACAGATCCTTATCAGCGCGCAGTCCGGCCAAATGTTGGAAGTATTTGAGACGAGTGTGATGCTGATTTTTAACAACCAGATCCCGACTGCTTCGAAAGCTCTTCTGCTGGAGAATGCGAAGAAGATGAAGCAGACACACGACAAGGTCTTCCTGACGCGTTTTTTCGATGCGGTTCCGGACTGTTCTTTGGACCGAGCTGCGGACATGGTAACTCCATGTGTTAGATGGATGGATCTACTTTTTTGACCGCGGTCATTTTTTTGGATAGTAGCAGAGATGTGGCTTACCTCTCCTGTTAGTGTAAAAGTCTATTCTTTTTAGTGGCTCGATTTCCGTCTTTTTATGATGTTCGGTTCTTCTAATTTCTCACAAAATCTATCTTCGTTCATTTTCCTATCTTTTCCTTCGCATTTTTCAAATACCTCTCTCCCCCCTCCGCCTCAGATCGAACCCGCCTTCCGCACCGGTCTTGGAAATGTGGCGGCGTTTTTTGGACCTGACCTTCCCGAACACCTCAAGACTATTGTGGATACGCAGCGCAAGATCTCGCATGCCATTGTAAGCCCAGGCCACACTAGCGCCTGCACCACGGCTGAGATTGGTCGACGTGCTTCGACGGGTTACATGGAGATCATCAAGACCATGCTTCAAAGTGAGCAGGTCCGCGAGCACAGCAAGATGGTCGACGTGTTGTCCGATGTGACTAAGGTCCTCCAGACTGGAGATGGCGACTGGCACGCGAGCCACGAGCCCTTCTTCCGCAAGTTTGAGGCGACGAATGCCACTACCGTGATCGAGTGCATCGTGAAGCTGATCCTCTTCTTGAAGCGCTTTAGCCATGGCAATGTTGCTCCAGGAGATATGGACCCGGCTACCGCGGCGAAGCTCCGTGATGCTGTCACGAGTAAGCTGGAAGGCTCTGCGAAGATGAAAGCGCCAGTTGATGCGTACCTGGAGGCCTGGGTGTACTACATGGATCGAGCGGCTTTGAACCTGGTCAAGTCGCACATCGCTGCGGGTATTAGTAGCTGTTTTGTGCTAGTAATGATGCATTAGTAGAGAGGTCCATTTACTGCTTCCCGCCTTCTCTCACCGAGTAAGAGCTCCTTCTTCCTTGTTTCTCACGTTTTCACATCTACCCAAAAAACAACCCAGGTGACCAAGACCTGGCTATGGGAGCATTCGGAGGAACTGACGACACCTGGCATGACCTTTGCCCAAGTGTGCAGCACAGTATCTCGGAGAAAATCGACCAGATGGGTCAAGCACCGCAGCAGCAGCAGGAGTCCTACGGTGAGACGAACAACGACTTCTGAGCGTGCCAAAAGGGGCCACGCTACAGATGGTGAGAAATGATAGACGGCGTGCTGATCGTCTCCAGTTTTTACGGATTTTACTACTTGTTTATTGGCTGGCGTGAAAAGGTTCCTCATGTATTCCAGCATGTAGATCGTGATCTTGTAACTCCTGGTCGAAGTTCATTAGTGTCGTAGTACTGCACTCGTGAAATCTCGACTAGATCTCCACCTTCATAGTATAAGTGAGTGACGTGATTCGTGTTCTTTCTATCCTTAGCCCAATCTCAGCGATGGCTGCCCATTCGCCTTGTCGTCGAGCAAGACTGCAAGCCAGTGTTGTCGGGTATGCAGGGCGTCCGAGTTCTGTTCGTTAAAGTCGTTGTTTCTAAGTTCGTTAATATTATTACTAATTTCTTTTCATTTGTGACCGATTTCTACAGCTATGCAGATTATGCCACCACAAAGACTTTTTCAGTAGGGTCACGGCCTAGGTTCCATGGTGTCTTATTATAGCATAAACAAGAAAGATTGCTTGAATTCTTACGACCTTAAGCCGTGCAACTATTATGGATCATTTTCAAAGCATTAAACCTTTATCCCTTCATAGTGTTATCTTTGCGTTATTTATTTGGCAGCGATAGAGCTACCATATTCTCCCTCTTGTGGGGTTTTCATCAATTAGGCTTCTCTATATCTAGTTTGTGTAAGATCTATACCTCCGGCCCACTGCTGTGGGATTTCCAACCGGGTCACTTTATCGGGGCAGCTGCGGCACCTCGTGTTTCAAATATCGATGCAATTTCGGACAGAGTAAGACACACAGGTCCCACGTAGCGAGGACCTGCGAAAGTCTTAGCATCTTCGGATCATGTAGCGTCAACTGCTCCGGCACTTTGTACATCAACGTGTGGGCGCCTCTTGTTTTCGCAAGTGCAGAAACATCCATCATGAGGCTCCCAGTCGAGGAGTCTGACCATGACAACTACGTACAGAAACCACCCCCCGCCACCTTTACAATTTAAATCATGACAAAGTAACCCTACATCAAAAAAATAATCAGAGTAAGGCAGTATTGAATATAAGAACATCGAGAACGGCATGACATGGAGTGAATAGCCAACGACGCGAGGGCTTACGAGTGTAGTCGCTGCTGTTTCGGCTCGTTGTCGGAGCAGGCAGGTCGGTGGCGCTCTCGGTGGGCATCTTCGTCTCACCCTTGTGCGAAGCTCTTTTAGAGAGCAGCTGCGGGCGCCTCGTTGAGAGATCGCCATGTCGTTGCTTTGAGGGATCGCGCTGCGAGCAATGCCATCGAGGCTTCGGCGAGAGATGAGGCCACTGAGAGACACAAAAAGGACAGAGAAAAAAGAAGCTCTGAAATGTTGAGACTTAGACTTGGCCGGGAAGGCAGGCTTTGGCGCCTCGCTTAATGTTCTGGATTTCTTGCGTTATTTGATTATCGTAGTATCTCTCTGGCAGTTTTGGTTTGTGGTTGATTAATTGCTTAAAGTGATGGCTTATTGGTGGGCCTTTTTGACCATAGTCATTTCTATGCCTCAAAGAACATGCCTTCTCGTCGTCTCTTTGGTGGTCACGTGCCAACTTGTGCTGCCTGCTCGGCAGCTTGCCTCAGTAGAGGGAATCGCGATCATGGCGTGGTCTGCCATGTGGTTCGGGTCGAGGCGTCCTTGGCCTTGGTATCTCGGATTCTTGCGGGACGCCGACGTGTGCCATCTTTGTGCGCCGGAACACGAAGCCGAGTGCTTGATGGTGGTGACTGCGCGACGCTAGTTGGCCGTGTCCTTGCTGGCTGACTTCTTGTGGGGTGCGGCTGGATGTCCATCGAGTTGTGTATCGTGCGGTGTCTGGCGTCTGATGGAGTTCTGCTTCCTTCGGACCTCGCGAGCAGGTCCTTCTTTGCAGGTCTTTGCGACTTCTTCTGGCAGCGGCTCCTTGTCTTGGATTCTCAAACTGCTTGGCAGATTCTGCTACAACTGTTACTTCTCCGCTCTTTCTGAGCTGGCAAAATAAGCAATGCCTACCGCGCGAGCAAGTTCCTTCTGTGGTGCCGGTGTTCTCCTCTGCTTGCAGTCGGTTGGGATATTGGTAGGAATGCTGAGGACATCAGCTTATGGAGAGAGCGAGCAGGTGCGAGAGATAGAGCGATCCGAGCAACAAAAATTTTTTAAAATCAAAAAAGTGCAATCACCCGAGCGAGTCCTCTCCAATAAAGGCGTGACGCCTTGGATGAGTGTCGTTTCTTACACTTAGCACAAGTCTGGTCTTGTGTTTAAGTGACTCAAACAAGCATCATTGTGACCCACTACCAATGCATACTAATTATATCGTTCCTCTTGATGAGTTAGCTGATATTTATAAGCATGAAGATCTAGTACCTACCATACTTCTCTCTTCTTCGTTTCTTTTAATGTCTTCGGAAAATAGGCACAGTTTACGCTTGTGCTTAGTAGTAGTTCTGTGACATGACTTGACTAAAAGACCTAAAACAGACACGAGATAAGCTGCCTTCTGCCGTTGGCCCTTTGCTTCTTGTTTTGTGTTTATGTGTACTAAAGATGTGACTTCTTGGATGAATGTCATAACTTAGCACAAGTCTGGCCTTGTGTTTGCTCTTCTCTTCTTGTGTTTAAGTGACTCAAACAAGCATCGCTGTGCCTCACTCCTAATACTTAGCATGAGTCTGACTTAAACGGAGCATGAGTCTGACTTAAACGGAGAAAACTCCACTCCGATTGTCACGGTCAAGGCTATAACCTTGATCGCCATATCGAAGCTTTTATAGCCTTCTCTTTTCGTGAACTTTTAGGGTACATTCGTGAAAATTGAGTGTGGTGGCAGTATGTAACCGAAGCGCTTCGTTGCCTATTCGTAACTGCTGGATAAGACACTGAGACACTGAGGCCTGCAGGGAGAACAGCGAAACAACGGCAGAGTTATATAGAAAGGCAACCATCTCGGGCCCAGCACTTGCTTCTGACTAGATCGCAAGGCAGTAGCTTTCCCTAGCTTGTTCTCCTGTACAGAGAAGGCGAAGAAGGGCGAACAAATACAAGCGGAGCGGGCTCTTGTATCTGAGATTGTAGCTACCATCTCGGCTACTCGGTCTATCGACTTATTTGATTTTAGTTTATACATGTTCCAGGGGTGGAGCCTTAAGGACGCGATCGCCCTCTACAGGGTCCTCCAGGAAACTAACGCAGAGAAGGCGCGGGCTCTTTGTAACTCTGAACTTATCAGGGCGGGGCAAGCTCCTGGATTTTTAAACCTTAAAAGTGTCAGATCCGTGAGAAGGGCCGCCACCGTCGGCGATGTTCTTTCCCTCGGGGCCATCCGTTCGCCTCCTCTCTGTAAGTCTGACATTATCAGGGCTGAAAAGCCGCACGCTTTTGACGGCTAAGGACATTGCACAGGCTTAACAATAATCTACCTACGATCAAATAACTCCTTCTGCTGCTCATTATTTTCCTGTTCGTTGTGTTATATTGTGACTTATTTTTGCTGAAGCTGGTGCAGAAAAATGGAGGAAGCATGTGCAGGAATGTGAATGCAAGCAGGGGCTAGATGATTCGGATCTGTTTAAACCTGTCTTAAGACTGAGAAGATGTCTAGAACAGACTGGGTATCTCAGTCTTGGGACAGCTGAAATGTCTTAAGTAGACTGGGTACTATCAGTATCTTACGATTGTCACAGACGGCGTCTAAGCCTAAAGTACTAAGACTTGAGCACGGAAGTTCGTTTCGAACTGTCCTTCCGTTTCGAACTGTCGTTGAGTGCTTGTTTCAAGTGGTGCTGGAAGAAGAATCATTCAATTGAGTAGTTTTGTTTCTCAGTAGGTGGACTTGTAGAACATCAACAACAACAACAACAACATGCAACTAATTAACTATTCTATACCGCGTCCGTGAGTGGGTACATCTTCATCTATCTAGACTTATCAGATCCTCTTGTTTGTCACTGGTATTAAATAATCACCGAATGCGCAAGCAGAGCCCCCACTTCCTTCCTTTTGCAACCACTGTTCACAACTACTGAACAAAATGAGATGTGTCGGTCCTCACGTGCGGCTCAAGCACAGCTCGGTCTTCTAGTACTAAAGTAGTAGATGATCCTTTTTCGGCGTTTTCATAGTCGTGAGCGCTCAGATAGTCGTGAGGCGAGGCAAGCTAATTCCTATCCTATCCTAAACTGTGTTCTAGTGCAGCTCGTCCAACTCGGTGGTTCTAGTACAGCTTTGCGTCAAATATGCTGAAGAAAGTGCTGTAATGAGGATGGAGCTACAAGTACATTGTCGTTGAAATCTCCAAATCCAAATACAAATGGAAGCAACGATCACATAGAAGCCTCTTACCTGCTGTGATATGTCACTCTCACTGACCAGAAGCCCTGGCCGCTGCCTGTCGCAAGCCAGAAATCTCTTAATCTTAATCTTAACCACGCTGCTTGAGTACTTCTCAATAATATGTCACTGATCACAGTCACAGCCATTATGTCAACATTGTGACTCAAGGAAACAGACTGACAGGCTACTTTTTTCGCGCTCAGGGTTAGGATTCTTATCTATGTTTAGGGTCACTTACCCCTGGATTTTTGGGTACACTACGTACTATTATGTGGTTTGGACTTTAGTTAGTAGAATCTTAGTGTCACTGTCTCTCTCATTTTAGAATCAGAGGATGAGTTTCCTTATTGGAATCTAAGGAAAGCAATTGCAACTTACTATGTCAATGTCTTCAACATCAGAAGTATCAAGAATCAGTCTAAGGAGTTTAATTCTCAACATCATGAAGTTTGATTCACAACACCAAAAACCAAAGTGCCCATTCCAGTGGACAGCCTGAACTTTCAGCACAAGAGCAAATCAATATATTTATATCATCTACGACCGGGTTACCACTTTATAACTATATTGTAGATATCCTAGAAGATCCTGACCACGACATGAAGATTTTCGTATTCGTTCTTCATACAGTTCCTCATGTCATTTTTTCCTCATATAATTACTGACCTTTTAGCTGTACTCGAAAACAGAAAGTAGGCGAGTTACTGACTGAAGTATATTAATAAAAGAGTCTTGACTACATTCATTCCTCTTCATTTTTTAAGTAGTACCTCGCTTATAATTTTGAGAGTAAGTAGTTACTTGCTTATTTCAAGATATTATCTATAGTTGTATTCTTCCCTAATATGGTCACTTTCGTTCTAAGAAAGGACGCAAGTTTAGATGACGGGTAGTTGATGTAGCTTGAACACGCTAATGAGGGTAAGAAAGATGGAAGATTCGCTACTGGTTGTAGTAAAAAAGAACTATTATCTTCTAAAAGTAGTCGTGTGATATGCAGCTATAACAAAAAACTTTCTCATCATCATCTACATCAGTAGTTTCATCAACGTAAGTACCTGTCCGAGATTTATTTGCTTGCATTTACACTTTACAGTGTTAGGTGGATTAGTAGAAGAGTATTCTGCTCTCTCGAAAAGATACTACTGTGATGAAATATTGTTCGTTGTTTTAGGAGGCATCTTGATTCCTGTCGTGGTGGTCTCAACATCAATTAGAGTCTAGTTTAGCATCAAGAGGAAGAGGTTGAGGAAGATGAAGAAAATGATGTTGGGCAGTAGTAGTTTTTGGTCCTCATCTTCATGCGTGCTGGAGGTACTGCGCTTTGCTGTGGTGGTGTGCTTGTGGTCCTCGCTGCTTGAGGTCCACCTCGCCCTCGCTGTTCGCATGACGCCCCAGCCGCACGACGCCTTCGAGCAGGCACAGCACCAGGCTACACGACCTCCAGGCGCCGGGAATCAGATCGGGATGGTACTGTACCAAGCAGCGGCTGCAACATCTACTCAACACCTCCACCGGGAGGGTTCCTTATATCTAGGACAACGGCAGGCACAGGGGTATAATCAAGAACAAAATCAGCCACAGCCAGTGCAAGAACAGGCGCAGCTGTACCCATCTTCGCAGCAGATGGTGTATATTAGTTCGCAGCAGCAGCCGGGGCCAATGATGTATTCTCCGCAGGTGCAGCATCAGCTACAAGCAGGGCTGCAGGCAATGTATTCTCAGCAGCAACAACAGCCTGCGTCCATGCCGTACTCGACGACGGGCGCTCCTTTAATACATCATCCTATGCAAATACAGCAAACGCCAGGCTATAATAATCATTTTGCGCCACTTCCTGTGCCACCACTTCCTGTTCCAGTTATGCAGGTACACCTCTTGAGAAGTTGAAGTGGAAAAGCTCCTGCGACCATGATGAGGCAGGAGCTCTTCCACTTCAGCAACTTCAGGAGTTGCAAGAGCAACAGCCGACATCTTCTAAGAGCATTTCTGGTACTGCTTTTTCAGCCGCTGAAGAAATGCATCCTCAGATTGATGGACTATTTCCATTTTTGCAAGCGGTCGCATCAGCTCCACCACGACAGGAGAGTCTTCAGACAAATTTTGTGTCCGCTCCACATCAGCAACTGCAGCATCATCTTTTAAGACTAGTAGAGATAATTCATCTGTGTGTGGTGACGAGAGCATCATCCCTGCTGAATTAAAGGACGATGAGAATAATTCTCATCGTGATACAGAAGTTCAAGGATGCACCAGGGCAAAGATGAATATCGGACAGCCCTAAACCTTCAGCTTCAAGCGGAGCGCGTACAGGAGGAGCAACTGCAACAATGTTGGCGAAGCTGCCAATACCCAGCACAGCTGCAAGATGAAGGGGCAAGAGCTGGAGAGCAGTCGCGACGGTCGGACCGGGTTGCTTCTCGAGGACATCAAAGAACGCAAGAAGATGAAGAAAATCTTCTGTTGCGTGACAAATCATGCAGAAAGGGGGGACAACCTTGTGGTCCTCCGGGAAGTTCATCTCCTAGCACACAGGGACAGGGGCCACAATCTGATTTAGGCTCAAGACCACAAGAAGGAGCAAGAGGACGAAAGGCAAGAACAAGTGGACGGAACGACAAGACGGAACGACAAGAACAAGTGGACAAAAGGCCGGCATCTTACCATTCCCCGCAGCAGTTTTTACATGGACGGGGAGCAGCTACGAATATTTTTGGGGTTCCATTTCCACCACCTGCCGACGAAAAGCTGGCAGCCCATCAATCGAGTGAAGAAAATTCTCGAGTTAGCAGCTTTTATAAGGAGTCAAGCCCTCCTGAGTCTGGCCACCCACAGCCTGAAACTGAAGCACAAGGACCTGAACAAACTAGATTTGCTGAATCTGGGGGACCAGAATTATATTACAGTGAAGAAGGATCTCTGGGGAAGAAGAAGAAGGATCTACCAACTCTATCTCTTCGAATGAAAGATGGTTTTACAACTTTGGTCGCAGCAGAACATGAAGATCCTAAACGTGGCTCCAGTAGCTCTAAGGCTGAAAAGAGACTTGAGAAAAAGAGCGCAGAAGAAAAATCGACTACTAGTGCATCTTCGACCTCGAAGGCGCAACTATTAGAAAAAAGAGGTTCACCAGCATCAAAAGCGACCACAGCTACTAGTAGAGCGACCACAGCTACTTCTAGTAGAGCGACCACTTCTACTACACCGACCTTGTCTCCATCGACACACCAGAAATTTGTAGAGTGGATGGACAAAAATTCTTTTAAAGATACTACAGAGTCGCAGCAGAGTTCGAGCAGTGGACTACAAGAACTACGTCCTCCAAGCGCTCAACAGAGGACTGTGCTTCTTGATGTGGTAAAGGTAAAGCCTGAGATGTTAAAAAATAGGAACAAAAATGTCTCCATCTTCTTGTCCAACAAGATAAAAAGATCTTCAAACGAATGGTTGAGCCATCTTCAAGGTGGGTGCTCTCCTGTAGCGGAAGAGGGACCAGCTGCTGCTGCTTCTTCTTTAATAGAGGTGCAGTTGTCTCCGACTAGGGGCGCTGATATCAACATCCTCGAGGAAAATAGAAAAAAAGACCAAAAGAGGAGCCACAATAAGATTAATGCTGCAAGAACCTCTAATCTTACATCTTCAGAATCTTCAGAGAGTGGCTCTTCTATGAAGAAAGAAGGGGGTACTCCTGGTGGGACGAAGGTCGTTGAAGTGGAGAAAGAGTCCGCGAGTTGTGGTGCAAAACACGACGGATCCGGATCCTCCTGTGAGCTGCATAGTTGCAGTGCTTGTCGTTACCGTTTTTTTCACTTTGAGCCCTATAGTTTGCTTCGTCGCCGTTGCGCGTTTGCTCCGTTCAGGGAAGAGGTTCAGCCGCACTGTGGAAAGCTGTGCCCTTTGATCTGTGTGCAACCAGCCCTTGATCTTGATCTACTAAGCAAGCACGCTCTCTGTTCTGAAGTACTAGAGGAGGACGAGGCCGCATACACGACATCTCCTGCTACGACAGAAGTACTAGAGGAGGACGAGGCCGCATACACGACATCGACACAGCAAGTAGCTCCTTCTGCGACGGTACAGCAAGTAGCTCCTTCTGCGACGGTACAGCAAGTAGCTCCTTCTGCGACGGTACAGCAAGTAGCTCCTTCTGCGACGGTACAGCAAGTAGCTCCTTCTGCGACGGTACAGCAAGTAGCTCCTTCTGCGACGGTACAGCAAGATTCTGTTACGACAGTCCAGCTAGCCTCTTCTGCGATGACGGAGGATGGTGCCATGTTAGGCGACCAAGAAGAGGAGGAAGAAGAGGAGGTAGAGACATTGAGCAATAGTAAAACAAGGTACGACGAAGTTGAAGATGGGGCTGCAGCTGGGGAAGAGAGAAGGCAACATCAATCAATCTCGTATAGAAATCGACGTAGAAGTTGCAGCACAACTTCTAAAGCAGCACGCGCGTCTCGGTCGCAAGCGCGTGATGCGGCGAACAAAAGAAGAAGGTGCTGGGACACCGCCAACCAGGAAGAAGCGCCAACCAGGAAGAAGCGGTGTACACAGCAAGCAGACAGTGCTTTTCTTTCTCACCCTAGTTGTACAACTCCTACTACATCTTCATCAACAACAAGTGATCTTCATGTGTCATCTTCCTCCTGTCCTCAACATCATGCCGAAGCCTCCTCCTCCTCCGATCCTTCATCATCTGAGAAGTGGAATCAAGCTCTCACTTCATTACAAGAAGTTGGCACATTAGAAGAAGGACGAGGACGAACTACAGTTCCAGAGCTAGTGCAGGAGCTACAAGAGCTACAACTAAGCTCATCTCGCAGGAACCGCTCATCTCGCAGGAAGATGTTGCCTTGGCCGTCTTGCGACCACTTCTATGCTTACGGGGACCAAGGTGCTGTTCCTCTTCATGGCGAGCATCCTGTTCTTCAGTCATGTTCTTCAAATGCTAATGGTAAAATAAATGTTGCAGCGGAAATTTATCGTTCCACTCATCAAGAACATCCACCTCATCCAGGATCGAGGCGGACGACCGCGATCATGCCTGCTCCCCTACGTGAAGCCCTATCGCTCGATCCTTCTTGTCAATGGGCTTGGACTCGCGGACCGGTCGAGGAATTGCACTGGCCAGAACCGGCAGGCATTGTCTTAATTAAGGCTCCTTTCAGTAGCTTCAGCACTTGATGTTATAAGAAGCTCCTTTTCATTCAAGAATTCTAATAGAAGATTCACAGTTGTCAGTCTGGCACCAGCTTATTCAACTAGTGGATTAAAGCCCGTACCTACTTTTTCGCACTGTAGTTCTCTCCGCTTCAAAGCTTGCTCATTAATCCATTTTCAGACTCATTTCAAGAGGGCGGCGCATCTTGGACATCCACGCTTCCCGTCTCTTTTTTTTTTTTTTAAGATATACTACTCGCTAAGTCTGAGCTCAACCTCGTGCTAGGTAAATGAATGAATGAATGATTATCTATAAGGGATACCTGATGTTTAGATAAGCAATGATGAAGGTGGTGGTGGTTGTAGATCTTTTCTTCTTTCTAGGCTGTATGTATCTCGATTTCGATCCTGATTACATGCAGACTTTGTCTCTACGGGTGTTAGGAATGACACTAACAGGGGCATACACATGGCATTTAGATAAGGTGCATTATATTGTTTCTTGAAGTGCTTTCTACTTGCTGCAAGTGGAACTGGTCCGAGTACATGTGTGTACTAGACAACTAGGAGATTTTCTATAAACTTGTACGACTTACGCAAGAATATATGTCACAATTTTGAACAACTTACCCAAGTATAATATATTTATGGATATACATCATCTTAATCTTTCTCTAACGAAATTACGTGGCTGCAAGAAGTCAGTATCCGTGATGAGCAACTTCTAGCGGTCATGAGGAGGAGGGAAGAGAGAAGGCAACAAGGAACGGTAGCTAGTACTGCTACTGCTATTAAGGCCGCTTTTTATGTAGCTAATTCATCCTTGGCTGCTAATCTTTTTCAAGGATACTACAGCTGGAGATGAATTGCGGAGAGCTCGAATACTACTGGAGGAGCCTCCTCATCAGCGGGAAGAAGTTGCCCTACTCCTACTCCTGGTGGAGATCAACAAGGAGCTCATCCTAGGAACTTGGTAGAAGATCATGACCTGCTCCAGGAGACTTGTACTAAAAATATGATCCAGGAGCATGTGGAAGTGAATCGTGGAGGAGGTGCTAATAAAAGTATCTTGCAAGGGGCAGCGCCTCCTGTGCATCATGTGCATCATGGATCAAACGACCTGCAAGGGCAAGGGGCAGCACCTCCTGCTTTTGAACTCGAAGTTTATTTCGGCGGTCAGTCCGACTCTGATGTGATGTCCTTGAGAAATTGTGACACAGCGACCGGCGTGCAACCTCCCGAAGGAACAAATTTAAGGCCTTTGTGCGAGATTCATTGTATAATTATATTGACGCTGTGCTGGCCCCTACTTGCACCAGCTCATGTTCTAACTCAGGGTGGAGATAAGAAGAGGACTCATAGGGAAGCGATCCCAAACTTCGGCGCTGTTTGCAGTGAATTTGTGTTGAGCCAAGTACTCGAGGACGATGGGCTTTTGCTCTCAGTTCGTGTAAGCAGCAAAGTGCTTTAAGGTTTGGTGCTTCTTATTTTGGTGTTTCTGGGTGTCACTTTTAGTTTCCCGTTTCACATGCAAGAACCTTCCCATCTTGGAGAAGAAACATCCAATCGAGGAATACTTAGGGGCTACTGCTTCATACATCATTTAAGGCACGAGAATGGCAGAACTAAAACCAAAACGCTTAGCACCAAGACGACCCTACCTCTAGCTCTAAGCACCCTTTCGCGGTTCCTGCAAGCTCGCTTATGACGTTGCTGAAGAGAGAGCCCAAGACCAGGATTATGACGTTGAGGAAGATAATAGCAGGATCATACATCTTCAAGAAAGTACGATAGTAGCAGGAATAGGACGTCGAGGACAACAAGGAGGTGCCGAAGATTCTCAAACTCAACAAGATTCTCAACAAGATTCTCATACATTAGAAGCTTGTTCTCGAGCTCAAGCACTTGGAGCTTCTCGAGCAACTGAAGATGGACGACAGGATTTCGGACACGATTTCGGAGACGGATCTTCAGACGAAGAAGGAGAAGAGCGTTGCGATTTCGGAGACGGATCTTCAGATGAAGAGTATTGCTCTGAATCGACGAGCTCAGCCTGCTCGAGGGCGCGACGCACCTTGGTAAACAAAGCACGGGTTTCCCTCGGAGGGTTGCGTGCCTTGTGTGTGCCTCTGCAGATCGCCTTTGACCGGAGCAGCCGCCCTGGCGCGAGGACCAAGACCACAGAAGTGTGTGCTCCGCGTGCTGGGACCAGGCAGCGCATGTGCCCGGCAGGAGATCCGCAACAGCATCAAGTTGATGAGCAAGGATCAAGTTCAAAATTCTGCAGTCCACATTTGCTGCGGAGTTCCCCAGGACACGACCAGGTTGAGCAAGGCAGCCCGAGGGAAACTCCTGAGGACGACTTCATCATTGACCTTGCAGGGAGGATGTTGAGTTCGTCCTCGTCACAAGTGTTTGATCCTTCACTCCCAGCATCTGAAGGGAACAAAGGTCAACAAATAAAACAAGGAACAAGACCAACGTCACCTGGAATTAATATTAATATCGCTTCTCCATCTGCTCCTTCTTCTACTAAGCAAAATCGTCTACAACAAGTGAAAAATTTTTATCTTCCTGAAAGTACAACTAGAGGTGCGGATCCTCAAGAAGAAAAGAGGGAGGGCTCACAAGATCAGGAACAGCGACCACAGCGACCACAGCTGCCACCTCAACATCCTGAAGGAGATCCTCCACCACCTCGACAGGAGCAGAGATCATGCTCTACCTCGAGTCGCGGAGATCCGGAGGTAGTAGTGGCTACCTATCATGAGCCTCAATGCTATCTTAAAGATGGACCACGTAGTGAAGCACGACACGAGTGCCACTCTCACACGTGGGCGTCCCACGGCTACTCTTCCAAGGACGAACAAGAAAGCGACCCAGAGGATCAATCAGAGGACGACTCACTCATTCCCTGTGATCAGTGGCGACCCGAAACACTCGAGTGTATTCGTGGAGTCTACCGTGCCTTATGACAAAGCTCTAAGATGAGTACGCGCCTTAAGAGTCTACAAAAACGTCACCGTATCTTCAGGACGTATCCTATCGATTAAGTAATCGAAGACTGAAAATATGCGAGTAACAAATACAAATACAATAACCGAGTATCTGGAGGGATTGTTATCTATATTACTTGCTTATTTCAGTTTATCGAATACTAGTATCTAAGTAGTATCTAACTAAAAGTATTAGCTCCTGACGGATGTTTTCGGTTGTTGATCTTGGTGAGGTAGCACCCATAAGCAAGATCAACTACGCCGTACCGATTTCATCGCGAGCGCCTACCTCTCTTTCTTCTCTTGGTAGAAGAAGTCAGGAGGTTTTGCTTTGCTCGCTCTAGAACTAGTTCATTATCATTATCCTTACTTCACTTCTTAGTGGCTATCTTACACCACACATTTTTTTCAACTATCTAAGGTTTACATGCCTATCGGACTACAGGAGCATGTTGATTGTTACAGGAGCATGTTGTTTTTTGTACTCGAAAACTGAAAATATGCGAGTAGCTAAGTGGAGTAGCAGAGTATCTGAGAAGATTACTCTCTTCCGTTACTCGGTTAGTTCAGTTTTTCGAATATTTATTTTCAAGAAGGCACCAGGTGGAGTCCTCTATTTGCGGTTGTATGGGACGAAGATGAGAAAGTTTCTCAGCATCGACTTCATCCTCTTGGTCTGCTACTTTTTTGGTAAATCGAAGAAGTATAAATATTTGTTTAATATAGATAGAACAACTTCTTGCCACTTCATCTGGCTCTAATCTTTGGTGCGTGTGGGAGCATATGGTACTGGAAAGAGCAGCATAACCGTCGTGGGAGAATAACCTTCACTCGCAAATGGCTTTGCACCGGTGCCACCCGGCATGCCAGCCGAAGATCTGCAATCAATGCTCATACTTTCAACCGATATTTATCTTCACCTCTTCATGATCATAATTTTGTTGGTGCCCCGCAGATCCTGATCCCGGCAAACCTCCTTGGTGAAGACGAGTCCGAGCCACGTACTCCTACGCCTCTCTGCGATGGCGAAGGGCATCAAGGAACAGCTTCAGGGGACCAGCGCCAACTCACCCGCGGCGAACGGAATACAGTACTGATCACATTTCTACACGCCGACTGGTTGGATTCCGTTGTCCTTGCCTCCTGTCCCGCTGTCCTTCTGTCCGGCTGTCCCTCTGTCCAGCTGTCCCTCTGTCCAGCTGTCCCTCTGTCCAGCTGTCCCTCTGTCCAGCTGTCCCTCTGTCCAGCTGCCCCTCTGTCCACCCAGCTGCCCCTCTGTCCACCCAGCTGCCCCTCTGTCCACCCAGCTGCCCCTCTGTCCACCCAGCTGCCCCTCTGTCCACCCAGCTGCCCCTCTGTCCACCCAGCTGTCCCTCTGTCCCCCCAGCTGTCCCTCTGTCCCCCCAGCTGTCCCTCTGTCCACCCAGCTGCCCCTCTGTCCACCCAGCTGTGCCTCTGTCCACCCAGCTGTCCCTCTGTCCACCCAGCTGTCCCTCTGTCCACCCAGCTGTCCCTCTGTCCAGCCAGCGGTCCCTCTGTCCAGCTTGCTGCCCGTCTGTCCAGCTTGCTGTCCCTCTGTCCAGCTTGCTGTCCCTCTGTCCAGCTTGCTGTCCCTCTGTCCAGCTTGCTGTCCCTCTGTCCAGCTTGCTGTCCCTCTGTCCAGCTTGCTGTCCCTCTGTCCAGCTTGCTGTCCCTCTGTCCAGCTTGCTGTCCCTCTGTCCAGCTTGCTGTCCCTCTGTCCAGCTTGCTGTCCCTCTGTCCAGCTTGCTGTCCCTCTGTCCAGCTTGCTGTCCCTCTGTCCAGCTTGCTGTCCCTCTGTCCAGCTTGCTGTCCCTCTGTCCAGCTTGCTGTCCCTCTGTCCAGCTTGCTGTCCCTCTGTCCAGCTTGCTGCCCCTCTGTCCAGCTTGCTGCCCCTCTGTCCAGCTTGCTGCCCCTCTGTCCAGCTGTCCTCGGTGTCCGCGGTGTTCCTCTCTTCTCGGTGTCTTCGGTGTGCCCTCTGTCTTCGGTGTCCCTCTCCGTGTTTGTGTCCTCGGTGTCCCTCTCCGTGTGTCCTCGGTGTCTCTCTCCGTTTGTCCCCTGTGTCCCTCTCACTCTGTCTTCGGTGTCCCTCCGTCTTCGGTGTCCTTGGTTTCCCTCCGTCCAGTCCTCGGTGTCCTTGGTTTCCCTCCGTCCTCGGTGTCACTCTGTCCTCGGTGTCCCCTCGACGTTTGGTAGGTTGTCTGCCTCCATGTCTCCCGGCTTGTCTACGTCTTTCTGGTTGTTTTGGAGAAGCGTGCCGGGCTGCGAAGCCTTGCCGCCCCCTTCTCCCTTAGGGCTTCCCCCTCACCTCCTTCGGATAGTGTAGCGGGATGGAGCTCCCACTGTGCTGGCCTGTAGTTGTTGCTACTTTTTTGATGCCAAAAAGTCGCCAAATGACTCCTCTACCTAGGCTCCGCCAAGCGCGTGGCAGTTGGCGAAGGACGGAGCTTCAGCTGCAAAAGGTGGAGCAGCAGCTACACCGACGACTACCGGCCCGTCAACTGCGTGTGCCACTGCTTGTGCCTCATGTTACACCTCAACCGCAACACGATTGGGCATGGACGAGGGCTTAACCGATGAAGAAGAAGTTGTTAAGGCCCCTCCACTTACTTGAAGGTCACTCGTCCATAACTTCTATTATGTAAAAATAAGGCCCCTCCACTTGTTTGAAGGTCACTCGTCCATAACTTCTATTGTAAAAATTAGAGTAGTTTATCTTTATGTTTAAAGCACGCATGGTGCATGGAGTAGCATGGGGCGCATGGAGTACCTGCAGCCCTCCCACGCATGGGGTGCATGGAGTGCATCGCAAGCGTGTAACAGACGGGCACGCGTGGAGCATGCTCCGCGGAAGTTGGGTCTGATAGGCTCCACGCCCGAGGGGGCGCTTGGTGACTTGATTGTTAAGGAGTGACGCTGCCGGCGGCGCTGCAGCTGGTTTGTGGGGGGCCCTGATGTAAGGGGGCCAGCTTGTGAGTGAGTGGGCGGGGGTCGTAGCGTAGGCGGGGAGCTGTAGCCCCAGCCGTGGGTAATCAATGCGTCGAGGGGTGCAGCCCGCGGCGCTGAGGCTGATGCCTTGGCCGCCTTAAGGGCCCCCGCCCGCGAGTGTGTGAGTGGCTTGGGAGTCTTCGCTGTCGGGGTTGGTTGATAGGCCAGACGCACGGGGAGCACTGTCTTGGACGTAATACACCCAGGGGTCGCGACGTCGCTGGCGGCACTGCAGCTGCTTCGCTGCTTGGGCGGCTTGAGGGCACCGGGCCGCGAGTGAGCGCGTCGGCCCGGGGGCTCGACGTAGCAGTCGAAGCTGTGGCTGGCGGATTGGCCGTCTGAGGTGCCTCCCCGGAATACCGAGCTGGAGGCGTGTATACTTTGACAGATGAGAGGCGGCCGCAGGGCGCCTCGCAAAATTTTCACGCATGGGGTGCATGGAGTAGCTGCTCCATGCTACTCCATGTGTTCCATGCACTCCATGCCATGCGCCTGGTGCAGCCTTATGAGATGAAATATAGAATTTCTACCCACGACTGGGCAGCACGCTACGAATACTACTCCTACAACATGTAATAGTGTCTCTTAGAAGATGTTGTAGTTGGTGTAGCTCGATGTGCAGGGTCCATGACCTAACCTAACCTGTTAGTTACGTTGAGTCCGTTTTTTTGAAATTTTTCAACTCTAACATGATAGAGGGAACGGGAGATGGTCACCGTCACGTCGGAGCAACAGCAGACAAGAGAAAAGGAAACTTTCTTCCTGATGCAGAGGACGAAGACTGTACTGAAATGTTCATTATTGTTGAGGGTGCGCTGCGTTTCAATAGCACGACCTTCAAAATGGAAGAAGCCCAAATTTAAGGCTAGTAGTTTATCACTATCTGTATGATCCCATGAGCACTATCGGTGGATCTTCCCCTGAGTGGGGTCTACTGTCTCCCTGGACTTAAAGGGCTTACGCCTACTGCCTTAGGGCTGTAGGGCTCCTCTAGGGTGATTCAAAGGGGAAGCCACGGACGAGAGAGCCACGGATAGTGAAAAACTACCTTTAACAAAAGAACGGGTCTCCCTCGTCTTCTTCTACAACCCGCCTCACATGGGATGAAGTAACCAAAATGTGCGGCATGACGCCTGAGTTCCTACAAAAGCAGCATGATGCATTTGACCAGAACACTTCTCGTACCTCCAGTACGCAAGGTGAAGGTGCTGATGTAAAGCGTACAGTTGTGCCAAGGTAAGGCAAACTGCAAGTTGACCTATCTGGTGTACTTAAGTGTACATATCCTCCATAAGGACTCTTTTCAACTTTTTTTTTTCTACCATACAGAAATAGATGTGCTTCGACGCCCTTATGGCATCGACGCTCACTGAACTTTGTGCGAGATGTATTGTATTGTATAGATCATGAGGGTGACATCACGAGTACATCGAAAAAATGGTCAACTACTAGTTCAGGAATATTAGGTCTAAGGAAGGGGATTGAAGATTGACGTTTCCTTCTCTTGTGCCATTCGAGTGGTCTCAAGCACAGTCGATGATCTTCCAGAGACGTTGGAGAAAGATCAAAGGACAACGAACGCTGCTAGCCGCGGGAGAAGTGCAGCCCCTGACACTAGTGGCGGGAGAAGTGCAGCCGACGTAGTTCTTCATGCAGATGTTACGGCCAGTAGTACCGCACTCTCAGCGTTTCCTTTTCACAGCATCCTCTTCCTTGGCCCCTTTTTTCAAGTAGCAACTTGAAAAGGCCCTCCTTACTCTCAAAGAGGAAGATGCGACGTGGAAGCGCTAAAAAAGATAGTATGACCATTGCTGGTGGTGATGAAGACGTCGATGATGATGCTGATGATGAAGCGATGTCGAGTGAAGATGCTGCGGATCATCTGGACGGCGACGGCGAGGACAGCTATGCAGAACTTAGTTAAGGCTTCACTGTTCTATTTCGCTTCTTCTATCTGTATCTGGTGCGTGTGGTCGTTCCCCATACCCTTGTTGTACAGCAATCTAGTGCAATGGTAAAAATACAATACCCTTGGTGCTCTTCTAGTGCAAGGGCAATACAATTACCCTGGACTTGCTCTACCATTGCAAGGGAGCATACCCTAGTCCTATCTAGTGCGTAGGGTAATACTTATCTATAGTAATATCATCATTATCTTCTATCGTCGTCGTCCCGAGTGGAGGAGGTGTTCCTGTTGTTCCCCTCGATTGTTATTTAACAGGAAAGAAACTAATTTTATAACTATTGGTTGAAAACAAGAAAGATGAACAAGGCAACTCACTTCACGGAACCACTGAGCCCATAGTGGTACAACTAGACCCTTTCTTTAGCGCTAACCTGGCCACGAGAAGAGAATTAGACTGTCCATTCTGGACGATCAGATTAGGTTCGATATTCCAGCTAGCATCGCAGTAAAAGTGGGACCAGTCACGGCCACTGCGGGACCAGCCGAGATGCTCTCCACTTTTGGAAATTTAGCTGCCGAAGCGCCTCAGCATCAAACTGCCTGTTCTAGAGCAAGAACGACTGTTCCTCGCGCAAGCGCGGCTAGCCGGGAGTCGGCAGAAGCTAGTAGAAAATAAGTAGTACTGTAGTAGTTGGAGGATCTACAACTAGCCCCGTTGTAGATGACCACGATTACAGGAGCAAAGCTTCCGTTCTTCCTGTGTAGCTGCCACGATGATGAACATGTCAGAGGAACAAGTACTAGGCGACCTAGAACGACCTTGTACACAACTAGAACGACCTTGTGGTCACGACCACAAGGACACCAAGACTACAGCGCGCCGTCCTTACCTCCCGGACGAACGTGTTTTTTTCGAATTTTTCTTTCCCAGGACCAAGAGTAGAGGAGAGACGAAGAACTTCATCATCTCTACAGTAGAGGAGGGACGAAATCGAAGAACTTCATCATCTCTACAGTAGAGGAGGGACGAAATCGAAGAACTTCATCATCTCTACAGTAGAGGAGGGACGAAATCGAAGAACTTCATCATCTCTACAGTAGAGGAGGGACGAAATCGAAGAACTTCATCATCTCTACCATCATCACAAACCGAAGCGCCTGAATTAGAAGGGAAACAAGCAGAAGGGCAGTAGAATAAGAGAGAGAGAGCAAAAGCAAGTTTACCAGCTTGCTAGCGTCGGTGGTAGCTTCGGGCTTTCATCGGCCCTTCCGGCCCTTCCGAGCCCGGGAAAAAGTTCAGCGGGACTGAATGGCATCATACTAGAACTAGTACATTAAATGGAAGAAATCACTCTTTCGAGATCAAAATTGAAAATATACTGTTGAAGACAAGAAGAACAACTTCGCAAAAGACAAGAAGAACAACCTCGCAAGAAGAACAACCTCATCAAGAGTGATGGCATCATGAATGATGACACAGGACAAGACAAGAATAACTTCGCAAGAAAATAAGTGAGTGTTTCTCGCCTTGCATCTCTTCTAACGGTAATACTACTACTAAGCGTGGTTCTTAAATATCAGAAGCGTCAAGTAATTCTAATCATGCACCAGTTCTCTCTTGTTAAATATGTAGTTGCGATGCAGTACTATAGTAACTAAGTAGATGTTCTTGTGTGAAAATTTTATGATATTCTTGTAGTTCTGGTAGCGAGATTAAATGTGTTGTATTGCATTGTAGGTACACTACGACTACGAGGACTACTTGTTCTTCTCTCTGTTCCAAGAACAGCGCACCAGGAGGAGGACAAGTGATGCCACCAGGATGGGGACCGTCGAACACTTTCCAAAGACTCTTGGTCAAAGATTCTTGTGACACGGCCTAAAAGCCCGACTAAATATTTAAGTAGTTGAATGGGAGGCAGCATGTAGTCCTATGGAAAAAAAAAAAAAATCGGGCCGCCGACGTCGCCCAATGAATGAATGGATGTCATTACTTATCTTGTTCCAACTAGTCCCTGAGGGACGTTACAGAATCCAAGAGAATTATGTAAAAAACAGCGTAGCTTTTGTTGCCAGAACCAAGAACAACGCACCAAGAAGACGAGTTGCAATATTCTGATCTTGTTGTAGTTCTTGTTGTACTGCTTCTAGTTGATGTTCTTGCACTAGTAGTTACTTACCCATCGAATCGGTTCACAAATGCTACTACTACTACTACTAATGCTACTACTACTACTAATGCTACTAATAGTCCTACTGGTAGTTATTTGCGTTAGAAGAAATAGAAAAGGTAGACGCCGTAGAGGTATGGCGCCAGTCAGTTCAGGAACCAAAAATGTATCCGGTCCGGTAGGCGTCGCCTATCGTTATATCCACAACGAGAAGTACGAGGTCCCGCATGGCCATCAGTCTGGGTCGTCTCAGCATTTTTATACAACTAAATTTTATTATTTCTTCATTGAACAACAGTTTCTATAATTGGACTAGTTCAATAGTTCAACTTCGTTCAATGTGATAGAAAAACTTCAAGATGCGCAATAATCAAGAAAGAATTAGGAAAAAATGGCCTCACGCTCTCCCGGATGTAGTTTCTTCTCTCAGGTAGTTGCAGGAAAACTACTCATTTTAACATAAGAAGAAAAGTCTCTGAGATTCTAAGGCCTACAAATGAAACTAGTGAAAGGTTGGCATGTGTTTCACGAGAAAACCCCAGCTTGTGCGTTGAACGTCTTCGCCCAACGAAGACGTTCAAGATCAGGATCAGCTGAAACGTGAAGCTACTGTGTGTTCTCGATCTTGGGACGCAAAAACGAGCCAACAGGATAGCGTTCTACTATAAGTATGACGTAGTTGAGGACGACAACTTCGGATCCAAGTAGAGTGTAGCTCATTCTACTACAGATAAATAAGAAGATGTTGTTCTTGACAACCTCGGATCCAAGGGCGACGATACTTATCAGCTGATTCTATGCGAATAGGTTCAAGGTGAGGGCAATCAGAGGGTCCTCTCCTAGCTGCGCATCCCGTGTCGGACTGTGTCGTCAAACAGATCCGCATTAGACCCCTCGTGACGTCGGTGCAAGTGACATCCTGACCCGATCAAGACCTTTGGAAGATTCTTGAGACTTGAACTTTATGATGTAGCTATTGTCCTTAAGTAGATTTTTAAGTAGATCTTTTGTTAAAGAAGATGGAGAGAAGCTAAGGTGACTAAGATTTAGGACTGAGCTAAGAGCATCGAACCGGACTACTAGTACGACTAGATGACTACTAGAGGAAATACCCCTCGTCCCCCTCTTCCCTTCAAAGGTGTGCGTTACTGATTAGTTTATCTTAATGCAGGGCATGATGTGAAGTAAAACAGCCTTCTACAATCATCTAGTACAAATACAATCATCTTCATTCTAGTGGGTACATTCATTCATTCACTCATAGTACAAATACACTTTCAGGTTTTGTTTTTTTTGCGTACTATTGAAGCATGCATTTATTTTTTTCTGGCAGCCAGGATCAACACAACTATGTCTATGGGCGCTTTGTCTGAAGCACTTGCTATCTCTCAACTGGATGCTGAGGTACTGGACAGAGAGGTGATCCGCGTCTTATTTGAGGCTGTGCGAGGTCTCTTTCCCTGGGATCCTCAGCGCCAGGGGTCCTTCGGATTCCCGTCATCTCTCACAGAACGAGGTCGTGTAGATTAAGTTGAACGAGGTGTACTATAATGTAGTTGAACAGCACTAGTACAGGATAATGTTGAACACTTGACTTCTTCTAAGTTGAAAGAAGCGGTGCTTTGATTTTGAATACTGTAATGTTGAATACTTCTAAGTAACTTGAAAGAAGCGGTGCTTTGATTTTGAATACTGTAGTGTTGATTGAACACTACTAAATTGCTGTAATTGAGCACTATGATAATTGTGTTGACTGAAAAATAGTTCTAAGTTGCAGGAAGCAGTGCGTTGGGCTACTTTGGTGTCGATGACCTCCTGAACGAACAGAGCACTCTTGCTGTGCGACCTTGGTTAGAGGAAAGAGGACCCCACCTTATAGGTTTGTGCGTACCCCGCCTTATCCTTTGGTATGCAACTGTGTGGCGCGATGCGAGCACGCCAGGCATGCAGCTACAGAACATTGCCTTGGCGAATGGGCATGCAATAGATGCTCATAGACAATGGCGCAAAGTCTATATCCAGAATCTGACGAGGAATAAGGAAAACTTCGACAGGGAAAGAGATTGTAATGATCAGGTTTTGCGAAGTGCGACGTCTCATGCCTCTCTCTCGTCGGACACGAGCACCTCTTTATCGAAAACGCAAAAGATTTTACTACTTGTCGCAGACCTTACCCCGTGGCGCCGGATCACCGATGCACTTGCTATGGAACCAAAATCTCTCATCATTATCGTACTTTTCAACTTAAGAAACTGAAACTTGAAAATATTAATATAATATAATGGCTTTCCGCATCCGCTTCATACTTGCAGACTTTCTGTGGAAACTCAAGAAGAGGTCACCTGACGAGGACACGACAGAGAGTCGGGTCTTCCGCTCAAAAGTCCGTGATGTCGCTGCGATCGCCCGCTCCGCTTTTACCGCTGCTTTCCTAGCGGGCTTGATACGGTACGCGTCTGTGACGCATTTCTTTGCAAACTTAAGGCTCCTCATGCAAAAATGATTAAAGCTGTCTTTAATACCCCACGAAGGAATGGGTACACTACTACTACTACTACTACTACTACATCTTGAAAAACTGTTTTAGATCTATCAAGGTGTATCTGTGTTTGACACGTAACTTTCTAAGGGGATAAAGATGACTCATACTAAAAGTAGTTCCACAATAAAGGTACGCTTCAAGATGAACTACATTTAATTTGATTTTCCAAAGTCGTGATATTGATGACAATGCAAGCAAGGGCAAAAAGAGTTGAAATATACAGAAGACACATATTGAAATGCAAAGACTAACAAAAGCCACACACAAACACCTCTAGAATAGGTACAATCATCATCATCATCATCATCGTCTAAGAAGTATACGCTTTGTTCCTCTACAACCGGGTGCCAGGAGGCTTATAGCACAAGACTATATGCGGCTGCTTCCCCTGCTTTTTAGCCATGTGATGCGGAGCGTTGTGCAGATGCGAAGTCTTTAGAAGTACGTGTCGGTGATGCAGCGAAGTCTATTATAGTATAATAAGAACCAAATGAAGTCGTGGTCGACATTTCTTTGTAAAGAATGAGAAATGCGAAGTCGAAGTTTTGGAATTTTGGAACCTAAGCACAATGAAGTAGCGTAAAATTTTCCGTTATAGCCCTACGTGAATTATGGATACGCTAGAATTCTTGCTAGTACGATTACTACTTCTACTCAACTCCACGGGATGTCCGTGACTCAGGGACACGCACCTGAGAACGCCACCTTGTTACTGTCAGTTAGGACAGCTTACAAACATGGAAAAATTATACGTAAATACTTGATATGCACGCTCAAATCCGTATCTGAGCCGAGTGCTTGCAGGAATTCAAGGTTACCACGGAGAATGGTGGTAGGTGGTAAATTCAACATCAAGTACTTGTGATTATCGGTGGTAGGTGGTAAATTCAACATCCAGTACTTGTGTTTGCGATAATCATGTTTGCGAGAGAGAATATACTTGTGTGTGCGAGAGAGAATTTTAGATAATATAGTAATCTCGCAAACATACTTGTGTGTGCGAGAGAGAATTTTAGATAATATAGTAATGAATATTGAAGAGTACTATGAGTTGTAGTGGTTGATGTTCTTGCAATGATGAGAGAGAATGGAGGTCGTGCAAAGATCCGAATGCACAATTTTTACTGCTTTGACGTCGAGAGATGATGAAATTAAAAATGAAGCTGTGCTGGTCTTGCTGTCTCCAGTCGATGCCGCGAGCCAATCAGCAGGTGTGGAAGAGATGTGCAGCGACATCCCGGTGAAGAGGTACGGGCAAAGTTCCTGGAACTCTTGGGTTGCTGGACCTAGTTGTAATGTTAAGGCCGCACGACCCTCAATTATCAAGTTTTCATTTGTTTTCCTAGGCCGCACCCTCAATCAATGACCAAGTATGAAAATTCTTCTCTAGAACGAAACTGCTAGCATGAAAATTCTAGAACGAAGGGAAAGTAGATGTATTTATTTCAGTCTATGTTGAAGTAGAGTAGTAGATCTTTGTTCTAGAAGATTTTCAGTCTACTAGCACGAAAATTCTTTTCTAGAACGAAGGGAGTTCCTACAAACTTGCACATTCTCCACATGCACTCGCTGCTCAACCTTTTTCGCATAACGCGTATTGAGCTCTAAATAAATCATGCAGGAGCTGCTCCACGAGATAAACATGTGGTGGAGGACTGCTGGAGGTGCTGCACTCCAGAATACAAGTCGCCTTTGGCTCGAAGGAAAGCAACAGATTCTTCAAAGTGACTACTTGAAAGCAGTGGAACTCTTGGAAGAAGAAGAGCAGACATCTGCAACAAGCTTGACACGAAGATCACAATCACTATTGGGCTGCAGTTGTATCCTTCCACTTGGTGTAAGCTTGATACGAAGATCACCACTAAGAATGGTATTGTTAAGGCTACCGTTATAAAGCATCCTCTTCCTCACCATGATGCTTAGCTCTTTTTCTAGCTGGAAAAGCCGCTAAGGATGCTCGCAAGGATGCCAATGCGGTTTTTTCTCTAATATTGAGTTCTTTGAGAACAAGTATCGACTCTGTCCTTGCTCTCCTTGTCTTCTACCTTGTTGTGTTGGGCAACATGATGCTAGCGCTGCTCCTTGACTGGAGAAGGAGGTGGACGAAGCTGAAACAACTCTCAGTCGTCTCAACTTCAAGAGGCCGCGACGTTAAAGAACTCTACGTAGAAGTTGCACTCCTCTCGTCGCGTTCAAGAGGAGGACGACTCGCAGGCGTTCTTGAAGGAGGACGACTCGCAGGCGTTCTTGAAGGAGGACGACTCGCAGGCGTTCTTGAAGGACCACCTGGTGGAGCATCAAGTTCTACTCGAAAAATGTTGTTGCCCTTGTTTAGAGCTTCTTCTACTTCCCGAAAAAGTTCATCTCCCTCTTCTGCATCGTCGTCGACGGTTGCTTGGCTCGTGCGCCTGTGGATCATTCTACTGATAACACAACAGTTGGATTGGACGCTTGTTGGTAATAACTGGAGGAGAGGTGAACGACGAGGACGAGGACTTCTGAGTACAACAAGGAAGACAACAAGAAGTAGGAGTGGACACCTCCTGATAGAAGTAGCGAATGACTGGGACAACGACTGGACTACAAGTTCTTGTCGTAGTGCATCCTCATCCCGCTCAAGGGTCTCGTCGTGGACTACAAGAAGGTCCAGCTCGTCGTGGACTACAAGAAGGTCCAGCTCGTCGTGGACTACAGCACCAAGGAATGAGCACACACTACCTCAAGGGACGAGTTGGCGGAGTACTGCTGATCCTTTCGGCTCGTCCTCTCGGTTCTTGTTACAACAATTGACAGCAGCACTTTTGCCTGCATTTTTAAAGCACTGGTCTAGGAGTAGTTCTTGGACTGCGAAACAAGACCTTTTGGACATGATGGAGACTAGTAGTGTTCAAGGTGAACGACCCTGTACAAGTGTTGGCTGCTTCTTTTCCGAGGAGGATGAAGTTGTTCGAGGTTCAAGGTGGTCACAAGAGTTCTACTCCTCTGCTCTCTGTGAAGAACAGAGGTTGGAGGCCTTCTTCTCATCTGATGACGTGAGTTAAGGGTTTTTACCATATTCTTCCAAGCTTGAGGGCTACCATCCTTCTTAGCTCGTAGCTTTCCACTAGGAAACAAGGACGAGTCCTTCCTCTCTCAGGGATGTTCACCTTCTAGAGAATGCAAGGCCGCCGCCTCTTCTAACATGATCACGAAGTTGTAGTGGGTGGTGCTTTTGCCATTAACGGCGGATTACCCAATATTGAGAGGTGCTTGGGCACCGCAGCGGGAAAATTTGAAGGCGACAACGCCATCTTGCATCCGATGATAATTCTTAAGAAACAAGTGGTTGGGTCCTCTGTGAAAAATCGAAGAAACATCATTTGAGATGCACTGTTGTAAGCGGCGGCTGCAGTGGGATAGTAGAGTAGTCCAAGTCAAAGGCTACTTACATTGTAACGAAACTACAGTGTCTATTTTTTGGTAGCTCTCCAAAGGAGGCACTACGATATCGGATGGAGAAGTAGACACTAAAGATAGCTACATAAGAGGAGGCGCTATGACATGACATAGAAGACCATAGGCTGGTGGCTGTTTAGTTTTTGTCATCCGATGATGAAAGTTGTTAGAAAGCTCTGCTTCAAAAAACTCTGCTTCACAACATTGCCCACATAAGGCCGTATGAATGTAAGGTCTTATGGTCCTCCTTCCCAGGGTCGTTGTTTAACCGAGTAAAAAACTAGTTAAGTATTTACCGGGGGGAAGTAGAAGCATATAGTTCTACTTCTCTGGAAAAAAAGTCAACGCAGATAGTTGTTCTCGAACAAGACCAGAGACTAGAATTAGAAACAAGACTAGTGCTTGTTGCTGGAATAAAGACTGTGCATCCACCTTTTTCTTGTTGATAGATTGATAGATTCATGACAATGACATTTAGTAGTCATTTAAGGAAGTTGTATTTTTCGTGTACTATGATCGAAGGGCTGTTAGTTAGTTGTATACTCATGTATGTCTATGTCTATGTGCCGGTCCTCTCCTCATCTCTAATTTTCCAGACGTAACGCAAATTACGTGGTACGCAGCTGGACTTCTGCCCCTTGGTCCTTACGGGCAGCACTCTCCGTTTCCGGGTGAAGGATCTCAGGTATTTATGGGCAAACTGCATAAGGTGCGTAGCTTTTAAAGGCTACTCCTGCGTCCTTCAGTATCTCGGTTATTCTCGTCTGCTGCTTTCTTAGTTCAGTTCATCATGAACTGTCGTGAAGCCGTCGCGCGTAGCGTCCTAGTTTGATCATCCTAAAGTCGACAGGTTCGTAGGCAATTAGTGCGCCCCTGATATAAGGAGGCTAACGCACTCCACCTGCTGCCAGTAGTTTGCGAACTCGATAAAACTGGGCCACTCGTCTCGTAATTGCAGACGTTAAAAAAGAAGAAAGACGTCCTGAAATCTGAAAGCCACCCCCTTTCAGTCTTGCAATTTCAGACTGTACCCCATGAGTCACGGGCTAAGTACTCCTACTACTACTACTACTGCTACTACTACTACTAGCACTCCTACTACTGCTACTACTAGCGTCCCCTGGGAGACCTCCTCAGGCACAAAGTATATGCTACATCTTTCTCTGCTTCTTTTTGTTGTTACCTACCTGTTCTGTTACCCTATGAAAGAAGGCTCCATAATTGGATTCTATCAGTCGTTCTCTCAGAACTGTATGTCCATTCTGAAAAATGGCTTCTATATTATCGCTCTACTCTACTCCTCTAATAAAGCCTGGCAGGGAGCTAGAAAGGTGGGAGGGGTTCCGGGAATCCACACCTATGCAGATTGCGCCAGGTGGTGTGCCAATGTGCCAGCGTGCATGGTTAAGGCCCAACATGTAGAAGTACAACTCGAAAATTTGAAATACAAGCGAGTAACAGAGTCAAGGAAGTAATAGAGTCACTGCGCTGCTCTTCTTCGAGTATCTCGCTCCTCTTAAGTAGGTACATGGATGAAGAGTCTTCTCTAGACTTGTACACCCCAAAATGTCGAAGATATTGCTTCTACACAGAGGATGAGGAACCTTCTCACTTGTGCAAGACTTTAACTTTTGTATTGCTACTAGCTCTTCTGCTGTTGAAGATTCATCACTGTGCAGAAGAACTCCACAGCAATCAATGACAACGAGTACAATGAATGACAGTGAGTACTTGATAACTCCTCAGTAATCTTCTGTTTCGTCTTGCCAGGGGTTTTAGCTTAGGAGGGCTGCGTTAGACCTGCCATGATGATGAACCTTCTAACAAAACAGCGGAATTTCACATAGCCACAGCGCAATGCTATCCCTCAAGGGTGCAAGGGACATTTGAGACCGTCGCAGCCAATGAATACGGGACTTTTCCGTTCCTTTCAGTCCGTTTTCCGCTTGACGAACACAGAAACCTCAACTTAAGTCCCGGATGCATATGATTATCATCTTGAAGAGAAAGGCCATGTACTATTTACATAAGAATCTTCATCTTGAAATAAACAGATAAAATAACAAATGTTGTCGAATTTAGAAAAGCTGGTGGTAGATTCATGCTCGTTGTTCTCGGTTCCCTTCTCACGCTTACCCGTTCCTAAAGCGAACCTCCTTCCATGACCCGCCTCCTTCAATGAATGAATGACGTTTTTATCGAATTCCCTAGGACGAGGAGAATTATACTTCAGGGAAGTATAGTTCAGGGAAGCGGAAGCATAGTTTACGCTTCCGCTTAACATCCTTACACCCAGAGTCCGTGTTACAAAATCGTCCCTATGACGAGGGGAGGTATAGTTCAGGGAAGTTGGACAGCTACAACTACTCAGTTGTTCAGGAGAAGTTGTGTATTTCACTAGGAGAAGGATAGTCCAGTAGGAGAAGTTGCGTATTTCAGTAGGAGAAGGATAGTTCAGTAGGAAAAGTACAGTTCAGTTCAGGAGAAGTATAGTGCAGGTGGTGGTGGAGAGTTGGACAACTACAACTACTGCGAAAACTGCTAAAACTTAATAGGCTCCATCTTCACTATAATAGCTCTACTCCTTCATGCAAACTTAATAATAGGCTGTGCGCTTCCTCTTAACATCCGTCGGGATCCTTTCAGGAACTGTCTCATCTCGCTGATGATCGAGAATAATCGTGTGAGATGCACTGATGACGAGGAGAAGTTCTAGAATAATATGTACTATATAATAACCTCCTGGGCCGGGGTGCCCCGGGAGACGTTAAAGAAGGAAGAAAAGACTTTTTCAGGGGCGTGGGCTTGCGTGAATGGTTTCACAAGGTGAAACAAGCGCCCGAAGGGCGCGTACTCCCCTCCGCCTAGTGGTAAGCGGAAGCGGGAGGAGCAACAGGCAAAGCGGGGGCCGTCTTCGTGTGGTTTGTTGCCCTCCCCGCGAGGGTGCCCGAAAATGACAGCGAAAAAGCTCGGAACCCGTTCCCAAGATGGTCGCAAGCGCCGGCGGGCAGTTAGGCTCGCAAAATTATGGGTGCTGCTGCTGTCGTGATTGTGGTAGCTGTTGTTGTTGTCGTTGCTTTCGTTGGGGTTGTTGTTGTTCGGGTTGTTGCTGTTGGGGCTGTTGCTGTTGGGGTAGTTGCTGTTGGGGCTGTTGTTGTGCCTGTTGTTGGGGCTGCTGCAGTCGTTGTTGGTGTGGTTGGGGGTGTCCTTGTTGTGATCGTTGTCGCGCCTTGGGGGTCTTTCAGCGTTTACATGATAGGCGTCGCAAGGGTCTCTTCTCGTTCGTTGTTGCGGGGGCTTTGGTGTTCTTGGGGCTGCTGTTGTTGTTGGGGCTGTTGCTGTTGTGGCTGCCCTGTTGTTGTGGTTGTTGTTGGGGTCGCTGTTGGGTTTGTTGCTGGGGGTGTTCTAGTGGTCGTCGTTGTGCCTTGTTGGTCTTTCCTTTAGTGTTCACCTTAAAGGCATCGCGCGGGTCTTGTAGTGTTCACGGCAAATGTGTCCTAAGGGTCCTTTAGTGTTCACCTTAAAGGTGTCCTAAGGGTCCTTTAGTGTTTACCTTAAAGGCGTCTTAAGGGTCTTTTAGTGTTCACATTAAGGGCCCCTTACGGGTCTTTAAAGGCCTCTCAGGGGTTCTTTAGTGTTCACATTAAAGGCGGCGGCCCTTTAGTGTTTACATTAAAGGCGAGGAGCGTTCGGGGATTTTTCGTAGTATTTAAATAGAGTATGGTAACCATTTGAGACCATGCACTAAATGAGAGTGCTGCTCGTTTCTAAATGATAAGTGCTGGCCCCCTTGTTAAACGCCGTGTAGTCCATTCGTTATCATTTGAGATCATGCCTCATGATATTATACTATAGAAGTTCCTCTTCTAATGAAGACTCAGAAATGTCGTGAATCGCTTCAAACCTGTGTCTGGATCCCAGCTGCTGCCCTGCAGGGGACCGTCCTCTCGGATTACAATGCAGTGAACCTGGAGTATAAATTATGAGCGCGGCTCGGCGAAGGACGTCTTGTTAATATAATTAGTTTGAAAACTATAAAATCTACTTCAACAAGAGCAAGAGCGTCTTAATATTAGAAAACTATATACTTCGAGTTCGACAACAAGAAGCCCAGAAGATCATTTACATCCGGGCCTACAACTTTTACTCTCTGGATGGCTTTGGCGGATGAGGTGCGGCACTTAGAGTAATCTTCCTCTAAAAGCAAAACATTAGCATACGTTTTTCTACTCTTGTGACTTCTAGTGACTTCGAGACTAAGTCATGGTGGAGCACATGAAGGAACTCTGCTTCTTTTTGCTTCTGTGTTGCCTAGTTAGGCTGGTTCCGCCACTGAATATTTATAGAAATAGCTAGTAGAAGTACAAGAGCTAGCACTTTGTCTATTCCCACTGTTGAAATGATCGAAGTCAAAGCTACTTTGCTTTCCACTTACATTATAAATGATCTAATAGATCAACTACATAGCTACTCTGTTGATGTTGAATGATCTTAGTCAATGAGATAGCCTTTTAAATCTTATGACATAGCTACTTTATTGAGTATAACGAGTTACCCTTTTCTCTTTTATATCTTCCTCTGGTCTGTCTTTTTTCTAGTTAGGTCGGCTCCGCCACAAGTATAACGAGTATAAGAAACGACAGAAATCTTTATTGGATAGGAATTCAAATGTTACTGAGAAGTATGTCTATGGATAAAAATGTTATTAAGAAGTGACAACATAGCTACGAACTTAACTCCAGCCGTACATTTGGCCCCGTGCAGGAGCTGACGGCCATTGGCTCGGTCAGATACATAAACACATAGGCGCGCCAATACATCGACAAAGAAGGGGGGACTGCGGCCGTACACTTGGCCCATAGGCCCACACGGCTGCGCAACACTATGCGCCATCGAGCTTGCGCACTACCATGCGCCCACGCGATTCCACGCACGCGCGCAATACTGTGCGCCCACGCGCCGCCATGCGTCCGCGCATTAAAGTAACGTCACTGACTGGAAACGGAGCGCCGTTGGATTGTCGGCGTAGCGTAGTCTAGTATAGCATGGCTGAGCATAAAACAGCCTCCGGCCGTACACTTGGCCCACAGGAGTGCAGACGGCTATCGACAAGCATGGTCAGCTTCGCCCCCCTCCGCCGCTTGCCAATACAATGGCCGCGGGCGGTGCCTCTTCCGCCAGTGCACTGGCGTGCGCAGTACACGCGTCCCCATGCGCCCACGCGCCACCATTCGCCCACGCGCTACCAACCATGCGCCCACGCGCTACCATGCCTTGCGCCTACGGGCTCGATTGCTGCATCATAAAGGTCGGGGGTTGCACATGGCCCCAGGATTACACTCCCGAGCGAGGAATGAGCTCAAAGACTTTGCATAGAAACAAACCTGACCCCCCGGGCTCAAGGAAAAAGACTCAAAAGAAATTTCCGCACTGGCCAAACTGGGGCGCCGCGTATCGCTGTGTGCTCCTCAGCGGTGTGATGGAGCAGAAAGTCTACAAGGCAGGAGCAATCTGGGCACTTAGTGGCCGTAGTGCTCGGGAGCCCGACACATCGCTGGCATTTCTGCTAGCTCTCGCATAGTACCTGCCTGGAAATGCCTAGTATGAGGGCCTTCCACATTTAATAATGTTAATGATAATAATTAAAATTAGAATAATCAATGATAGCTACGAGCTTTTTTATTGAGTGCGCCGGGGACTAGGAGCGGCGCCATCTCCAGGAGTACACACATAGATACATGGGCCATAGAGGGGGCACCGGGTCCAGAAGGGGCGGGAATATTATATATGGAACCCGACAGAAAACGGAGGGACTCCGACAAAAAAGGTAGAAACAAGGGGGGCCAAGAGGCATAAGACTAAGAGCCAAAAAGGCCGAACAATTGCCAGAAAAGGTAGAGCTTGAAGCCGCGCAGGAGAGGAGGAGGACAGGAAAGCCCAGAAGACAGCCGCAGACGTGAACACACCAACGAACAGCCAGCAACCAACGAGAGAAAGAGAGGGACGCAAAGAACCACGCCAAGCGACCCGAGGGCGCCCTCGGTGGCTGAGCAATGACAATCCCACACGACACACCCAAAGCCCATCCCAGTACCGCCAAGCGGGACCAGGCGAGAAATGACGGGGGCGAACAATGTTGCTGACAGCGCGCGCGCGTAGAGCTCCGGGGAAACGAGCGACATACAGAGCCGCCGCACACCATCCCCGGGGGACACACAGGCTTCAACTACGCGACGCCCGAGGGCTTTCGAAGCCCCCCGAAAAGGCTGACGCATCTCAAAACGAAAGCGGCCCGCGGAGCGAAAAAGGAGCGCCACACCGGGGGGGGCGGGGGGATCGAAAAAGGAGGGAGCGCGACGCGCAGCTCCTGCTGCCTGGCAGTTGCCCGCGCGCGTGCCTCTGGCGGGTGCGAGGTACTGCGGCAAGAGCGGGAGAACATAAAGGAACGAAAGGCGCAGCAGGGTGCGCCAAGCCGGAGGGACTGGCCGCAGCTTGGGGGCAGCCCTGCCAGGACACTGCGCGGCCAAGCGCGCGCGGCTCCCCACCGGGTCCGGGCGCGCATAGCACAGGCCAGCCACCGGGGCGCTGCGCTGGCAGTGGAGTGGAGGGAGCAGCTTAAAAGAAGGGCCAAGGCCAACCCCCCTACTTTCTGGGCCCCTGCTGATACCGCAGCCCCGGTGTCTCCCGGGACCATGTTGGCCTCAGTATTTCCAGGGACCCAACGAGAATAATAAGGGACCGTGCCGGAAAATAAGGGCCCGGGATTTTTGCAGCCCCGGTCCGCTTAAAGGGGGAAAAGCATCGGGTCTCTTATAATAGAGGGGGCCCTGTTTTTCTGGTCTATACGTACACGCATAGCTTCACTGAGTAAGGCTGGGCGAGTTTGAGCGTATTGCCTACTGAGTATGCGCACCACCTTGAATATTGAAAGAACGAGAACAAGTATGACATGAGTACACTTCGCACTCTTTGGAGTACACCCGCACTGTTTCTCTCTTCATTGAAGCTGACAGATGCAGAGACAGGGCATTTCATAAATGCTGACACGGCTGCGGAGGTCTACGAGGAGGTGGCAGACGGAACGCTGAGCACGCAGTGCAACTCCGTTGTTAAGAATTGACAGTTTAGAAGAGGAATTGCAAGGAATGAGAAAACAACTTTCTATTTTTGTTGAGTTCACCTCTCGCTCTCGCTCGTTCCATTCGAAGGAGCACTTGCTCTACGAGCATCTCTATGGCTTCTATCTCTAAGTGGGAAAGCCATAGAGATACCTCGCTCGCTCTATTGGAAGGAGCATTTGCTCTATGAGCATCTCTATGGCATCTATCTCTAAGTAGGAAAGCCATAGAGATTTCTCGCTCGTTCTATTGGGGGGATCACTTGCGCTATGAGCATCTCTATGGCTTCTATCTCTGAGTAGGAATAGGAAAGCCGTAAAGATCTCTCGCTCGTGCTCTATGGGCATCGCAGTGGCTTCTGTCTCTAAGTAGGAAAGCCATAGAGAAGATCTCTCGCGCGTTCTCCTATTGGATAGAGATCTCGCTCTCTAGGGCTTCTTCAGGTACTACCTTTGAAGCTATGATATATATGCTCCAGGGTGCAGGGTAGCGCCCCGGCCCCTCCTAGCGTAGGGGGGGCCGTGGATCCCCGGACCCCTCCTGGAGGCGTCTGCCAGGAGTGGAAGGCTTCCAAAGGGGTCCAAGGGGCCTCCTCCGCTCCCTTCCGGCTGCCTGCGTGTGCCCTCCAGGCTCCTTACGTGCTGGCCCCTCGCCGCCGGGCCGCAGCAGTTTGCCGGTTGTGGAAGGCACCTGAAGGCGGCAAAAGGCGCAAGGCTGGACCCCCTGGGCCGTGTGGCTTGTACCCTCCGGGCCCTTGGTCACCGGTCCGCTGGCTCTTGCCGCGCATTTGTTGAGGGCAACCCAGCAAAAGGGGCCAGGCAGGCTTCGAGACCGTGGCCGCCTTCGGTGGGCTTCCGCCCTGGAGGCCTCCAGCCTGGGAGGGTCGGCAAGGTCCGGGACGTCTGTCGGGGACCTGCAGAGAGCCGCAAGGGGCCGCCCGCTCCCAGTTTTGACGCCTTCCCCCCTGAGAATCCGTGAAAAGCAGGACCATGCACATGGGGGGCGTGCGTCCCGGTCTCATATGTGCCTTTGGGCTGCACGGTTCCCCCCCCTGTGGTATGGTCTGTGGTATGGCTTTTCCGCGCGGATTTTCTCGGACTCTAGTGGTGGAAGGCGTCAAAACTTGGCGTGGGTCTCCCCTTGCGCTTCCTTGCGTGTAGTCCTCCAGGGATCTCCTGGCCTCTGCTGACCCTCGCAGACTGGAGGTTTCCGGGGTGAAAGGCCGCCGAAGGCCAAGGGTACAGGCCGCCGAAGGCCAAGGGCCGAGGGTACAGGCTGCACGGCTCAGGGGGTCCAGCCCCTCGCCCTTTGCCGCCTACCTTCGGAGGCCTTCCACAGCCGGCGCACTGCTGCGGCAGCGAGGAACACCGGAGGCACTCGGGGCACAGGCAGGCACCTGGAAGGGGGCGCAGGCTGTCTCCTGGGCCCCTTTTGAAGCGTCTTACCGACATCGGAGGCCTGTAGGGAACAGCCAGGCAGCTGGAAGGGCGCGGGGGAGGTCACTTGGCCCCCTTTTGAGGCCTTCGCTCCATCCCCGGCAGACGCCTTAAAAGGGGTCGGGGGCTGCACGGTACCCCTCCCCCTACGCTAGGGGGGGCGCCGTAGCCTTGAGCCTTGGGCCATATAGATGCAAGGAGTGCTAGTGCCTCGCCCTCGGGATACACTGTTCTTGGAATTGGGTCGTCCCGCCGGTAGTCGAGGAGTTCTACTGCTTGGGGCGGTGCCAATCAATGAGTCAAGCATTTGTGAACTGCTTGATGAAGTAGGAAAGCCAGAGATCATATGCGTAGGCATGTGAATATCATGCGAACTGCTACTAGATGTAGTAGATGAGGACCAACTCGGAGAAGTCACCTTTTCTTCAACTGCTAATAACGAGGACTGCGTAAATACCTGTTCGCTGATGTGTCGACTCAAAGCTAGCTGCGTCGGTGCCCTTGTACTCAGTCCGCAACATAGTCTGAATAGGAAGTGCCAGCTGTATAGTTCCGTGACCGCTATTCTAGCAACAGACGTTAAGGCTTCTCCCAATCCATCTCGTGAAGCATTCCCAGGAGGCTTTTCAAGTCTCGAGATGGATTAGGGTGAGCTCTAAAAATGCTGCAAGTATTAAAACTTAAGGCCTCACCTACCGCGATAGTTAGAAGAGGAGCTACGGGTTGTAGCATTGAAATGCATCTTCATGAGCTGTTCTACGTCCGTACAGAGATGATGTCGATGATGTCCTCATTATATCCTTGGCTTCCTTCTTCGTCTCCGGTCAAGGCGAAAAGTAATAAATCCTCATACTACTTACTAAATGAAAGTGATGATGTTGCAATTTTCATAATATATGGAGTGGTCCAGGGTGGGATAGCGGTCCACAGTAGAAAATGGACCAGAGTGGAGAGCCGAGATCAGGGGAGGAGGGGATGGGTGGAAGACAAGGCGATCAAGAACGGTAGACGAAGGAGAAAAGGGGACGAGGGGGAAGAGCAGGGAAGGGGACTAAAGACGGGAGAGGCAGGGGGGACGAGAACAAGAAGGTGGGGGCGCTAGAAGTGAAAGGGCCCGAGGGATGGGAGGGTGGAGGCGAGCGCGGACAAAACTGAACGCGAGAAAGGAGCGAAGAGGCAAGCAAAGACGGCAGAGACACGCAGGCGGCACGCTGGTCGCAGATCTCAAGACGATAATCCACTTGCGCCCCGCTGTCCTTGCAAAAATTTGAGGGGGCTGATCTCAAGGACGCGGCAAGGCTCTCCTTGTCGGCAGAGTCGACCAAGGGAAGGCCACACGCGGCCGCACCCCTATGAGTATGACAACGAAGAGCAGAGGCCCGCTCCCCCCCTCTGAGATCGACAGCGCGCGGCTGTTCGTGATGGTATGGCTGGAATGCCACACGCAGCGAAGCCACCGCCGAGCGACTGACAAACCCCAAGCGCGGGCACCTCCTCCATCGCTTGGAGCGCGTCCTCGTTGCTGGCACTTGGATCTTGGTGGAAGAGCGAGCGAGACAGCAAAGACCACACGGCGCAAAAACTTGCACCAGCGGCCGCAGACCAGCGCCGCCGAGCGGTGCTCGTCTTTGTCTCCTTGCCGCCCCAGGCTGCTCGCCCCCGGTCAGGGGTGGGGGCTGCGCTGAGCCACCCGGGGGCACTCAGTCGCCAGTGAATACGGGCGCCCAGTCGCTTCCCTTGGCACTGCCGCCCTGACCTCAAGGCACAACCGTGGCAAGCCTGCCGGGGTACCAAGGTGCTGAACAAACAAAAGGCCCCCAGGCTTGCCGCTTTTTTTTCGAGGGGGTTGCCTGTCTCTTGTCTATCACCAAGTAGGTGCATGGGCTTCGAAGCCTTCGGCATAATTATCGCGTCCGCGACTTGGTTCAGGGTCGGTGGGAGAATTTCCCTCTTGGACTGGTTTGGGGCGAAGTAGAATACGACTGCAAAAACCTGGGCCAGGGTAGGATCGGGGCGAAAGCAATTCCAAAAACTGCGAGCGTTCCAGCCTGAACCAGAGCGAGCCCCAGCCTGAACCCGCTCCACCCTGGGCCGCTGCGTATATGTTCAAGGGCTCAGGGCTTGAGGCCCCTCCTGCTGGTCTAAGCTGTTGAGGGGGGCCTCCAGCCCCAGACCCTTTTTCTCGAGGGACTGCCGGTCGGGGAGGCCTCCAAAAGGCCTCGAAGCGCCTAGCCCCGGCCCTTTCCTTCTTGCTTGGGCCTTACAGAGGCCCCATCCCTGAGGCTGTTGAAGCACCGAAGGCCGGTGGTGGAAGGCTTCCGAAGGTCGCCAAGGCGGCAAGGCTGGGCCACCTTGCCGGGGTGCATGTGCCTTGCTTACAGACCTGGCGAAGGTGGCAAGGCTGGACCCCCTTGCCGTGTTGCATTTTCCCGCACAGACCTGGCAAAGGCAGGGGGCAAGATTGGACCGCTTTGCTGTGTTGTGTGTACCTTACAGACCTGGCAAAGGTGGCAAGGCTGGACCCCCTTGCCGTGTTGCTGCGTGTACCTGACAGACCTCCACTGAGCGGGCTCTTTGCTGGAGGAGTTTGGCCCCTGCTGCTCCTCATGGGAGGGGCCCAAAGGGGCCAGGCCTCGCAGCCGTGACCATTGCCGCCTTCGGCGGCTTTCTTTCCCCGCAGGCTGTCCCTCTGATAGGGTCGGCCCAAGAGTCGGGACGCCTTTAGGGTACACGCGGAGAGCCGCCGGGGGCCTCCGGGTCCGCCTTTTGAGGCTTTTCCCCCCGTGAGTCCTTGCATGTCACCACCCGCGGTAGATATGTATTTATAAATCATCTTCATTATTCTGCACTGGTCTTCTTCTTAGACCCATCTCTTCTCTGTCTAACATAACGCGGCCTTTATTTTAAACTCCCGGACGAATAGTGGATCCATCACCGGCTATGACGATGTGAATCTTAAGGCTCAGCGTCGTGGGTACTTAGTAATTTATAGAGACCAATTTTTATAATAGAGCATTTCCTAAGATGGATGATGGCTTGCATGGATTGCAATGCATTGCATGGATGGCATGGCCAGGAGGAGCGAAGGCGTGACCTTTTTAAAGGGGAAGCGCGCACTTCTCTGCTTGAACGCAGCGCCCCGCCTGGCAAGGCCACAGGAGGGCCGTGGCCTTGCTTATCTTGTTGCGCTCTGCCCGCCCGCGGATAGGGGGGCCGTATCTCGTAGTGGTGAGGCCGCGCGTGGGCTCCCTTTCGGTTCGAGCTGGCTGCAGGGAGGACGCAGAGCGCCTGGCGCCTGGCTGCGTTGGAGATGCCAGCAAACTAGCCTAGACATTCGCAGCTAGATAGAAGCCGCGCCCCTAAGTAAGTGCGTAATGGTCGATAGGCGTAAGTGCTTAAGGTGTTAGACTATAAAGCCCACCACTGCCCCCCGGAATGGCATTGCCATGCTTGCGACCAGTGTGCTTACAGTATATTGATGCTTATACTTTTTCGCTATGGGCCCGCGTTAGAAGTGACAGGAGTGCCGTGGCGTTTGGGTGTCAGTCTGGCCTTGGTTTCCGGCTGGGTTTAAGTAGGCACGCGGCAAGTGCGCTAGTTCTCTTGCGTGCACAGGCTCCGGCGCGTATCTATGGTCCTCTGCGTTCCCGGCGTTGGGGAGGTGGTCTTTGGGGGGGGTGTTCTGACTGTAGCCGGCGTATGGTATGCTGCGCCCGGATGCGAATGCTTCGAAGTTGCTTGCGCCCAAGCTGTTGGAAGGTGACACACGACTACAGTAAGTTCGGGCGATGGCGCCCGAAGGGCGCCCCGAAAAAAAAACTTAGTTCTAAATAGTGCCATCCATTGCCATGCATGCAATCCATACCATGCATTTTAGAAATCCGGAAAAAGTGAAATTCTCTATTATAACTTGAGGCATCCTGTTGAGATGAAGCGTGACAAGGTCACTCAGGTCATTGAGGTAGTTGGTCTCTGGCATCAAATGGACGAGGGCCTCCGTGCTAAAGAGAGGGAGGGGAAAAAGGGAAGACAAGTTGTAGAGAGGTACCGGGCCCTGCTTCCCGTTCAGAGCCAGCGACCAGTCGTGAGTTTTGACCTTTAAGAATCACGGAGACGAGACCACGACTAGCCTTGACACCTGGACTGGGTATGGAAACGCATGCAAGCCTCGCATGCTCTATAGCGGAGACGCGGAACTGCCCACTCTACTTGATGGCACCGTCGATTAAGGCCCAACCGAGCCTAACTGAGGACACGACCGTGAGCATAACTTGATACTACTGAGCCTAATTGAGGACACGACCGTCCGGATAGCTTGATACTACTGAGCCTAGCTACTGTACACGACCGTGGTTGTGTCTTGAGTGTGTCTGACTTGATAAAAGTAGGTACTACTCTTCTATCAAAAATGATCTTGTTACATCAACCTGCTTGAAGGTCTACTAAGTTCTTATCTGATAATGATATATCTTCATGTGAAATAGTGATATATATCTAAGACTTTAACTTATCTAATGTATATCTAAGCTATCATCTAATAAGGAGTGCTAGGAGGTGTAGTGGGCTCAAATAATGAATATCATGAGTTGGGAGTAGTCTATAAAAGTCGATGAATGCAAATTGTACTGCGCGGCATGTGGGATGGCCAGAAACTTTTTCTGAGAGCTCCAAACCCAAATCTATCTGCGTTGTCTAATTTTTTGAAAAACAGCATCGACCGTGGACATTTTGTAACGTAATGCCGCACATCGCGTCGATGTCGTTTACGCGCAGTCCGGAGAGTGGCACCGGTTTTCGTGCGGACAGTTTGAACCATTTGTTAAGGCCCAAGTTATAAGATATAGAAGGACTTAGCTAAGACAGTATCATATATTCAGTCACACCACGACAGATGATGTTGACAAATTCCCGACAAGCAGTAAGCCAGTAATATCTTATATTAAGAACAAGAAGTAGGCCCCTGGTGCAGCTTGTTCTTGTAGTTATTGAGCGACCGACGTGTTATTGAGGCCCGCTATTGGCAGGCAGTAAGCCAGCAGTTGTGCCTCATATTATAGACAACACAGGGACCACTACTTTTACTTAAATAGCTACTCCGCAGACAAAAATAACTCACTTTGCACAGATTGCCGTTATTTGATCGCAAAAGGCTAGACTTCTCACATCATTTTGTACAGAAGAAGGAAACAGAGCAGGAAAATGAGGGGTCCTCGTGGAGACTAATCTAAGAACCCACTTTATCTTCTTAGAACACTTCATCTTTCTAGAATCTAGGACAACGAACGAGTCACTTTCCCCTGTTTCCTCTTCTTGGAGGTCTTCTTTGAATCAAGGCACTCCTCGTGAAGAATTGGAGTCCAGCACTACTAGTGTAGTGCTGGTCTTACTACTTCCATATTAATACCCCACCCTGGACGAGTGCGAGTGGGTACATTCATTCACTGAACTCGACAAGGGAAATAAATATGTGTACTTAGCAGCTATGTTGATGGGGGCCATGGTTTAAGCAGAGAGCTCTTCTTCTAACAGGAGCACGAGATAAGTGCGGGCCCGCCGCGCAGGAAGCGAGGTGCTGCCACGTGCTTTTTCAGCAAGAAGCAGACGCAGCAGTATCCCGCGGATATGTCTTTCCGACGAAATATCTATCCATTAAGACTTCCTGGAATTATTACCCATCTCATGAAGCATCTCAAAGCCTTTATTAGGACAAATAGAAATATGTTAGGACGAATCTAGCACAAGGTCAAAAGATACCTCAAGACCAGGTAAATGAATGAATGAGTGAAGATCTTCCGAGATGCATCCCGAGATGGATGGGGGTGAGCTCTAAATCCAGTAGGAAAACTGAAATGTCCGGCGCTCCAAACACAGAGTATTTCGACGGGTGTCTTACGCCACCGGCCGTCCGAGAAGTCGGGGGAAGTAGCGAGCCTGCCTCGAATGCCGCAGCGGCAGAGGAGAAGTTTGGTTTCGGAAATTTGAATCTTGTTTTGCGGAAAGAGACGCCCACTTGCAATAGATTCTATAACGATGGGTACAACTTAAGGCTCCAAAGAACCCGATCCCACGTGGATCCCGTTAAAGTACTGCGGATTCTCGGGGTGTACCTACTGAGTGTACCTACTGAGAAAGTACCGCGCTCGTAGTGTCTGGCGGATTCTCGGGGTGTACCTACTGAGGCAAATACTACTGCGGCGAGCATCTATTGTAGCGGGGAGATCTATTGCTCTTGACTCACGGGACGACGGGTTGGGGCTATTTAACTAAGGGTAGCAAGCTGCTCTAAACAAGGGAGCCTACAGTCGTATGTTCAGACGCCGTCCAGGCGATATGACTCCTTATTTGGAGGCTATCACATTACGAGACTGGATATATCTTCGGACCTTGTGCTTTTTGCGACTTCCAGGCGCTCTTCTGAAGAGCGGCGCGCCGTCGCGCAGTTACGAGTTTAATCTGCAGACAGAACCGCTTTTGGTCGGGAAGTGCGCCCAAGTGTGCGAAAAACATGAAGTGTTCGATTAAGGCTAGTTTTTCACCACTAGTATCGGCCACATCATGTGACGGACTTCGATGCTGAGAAGTGGCGACGTCCTCCCCCTTGATCATTTAGGGGAGGACGCGGGGCATGTCACGCGACCAGGGATCGATAGTGAAAAACGAGCGTTAATTCGAGTTCGCTCGAGTGAGGACGCCCCTTTACAGGAGCGGCACCATGGCGGATGTAGTAAGCGGCGCAGGTGATAACTGGCCTAACATTAAGGGCAGCTCTTGGTACCCGTCTTTCTCGGCATCTTGGCACCCTTTCCCCTTGTATTCCATGGGACGCGGTATCTCGGCATCTTGGTACCCTTTTGCTTCCTTGTATTTGTTCCTGGGAAACAAGGGGTCGAGGTGAGGGAGTTGAGATGAATACCAGCCGACGCTAATAATATCGAAGGTGGACGAAGCCGATATTTTTGTTTTTGCTACAAGGATGCAAACCATTTTCTCTACCGCGACTACGAGTTGCGACATTTTGTTATGGAGTCTCTTGTTTCTTTGCGAGTATAATGGATTATAAAGTCTGACTTGTGAAGGAAGTGGGCTCTGGGTGGTGTCTTTCACAGAACTCTAAATTGTTTATGACCACTCAGCCCGTTCCTGCTTGAGGGTCTTCGTTCGTTCTTTCTAATTATGGAAATAGAAGGATAGAATTTAGATGTAAGGACTAGATCTCAGCTTTTTTAAGTTAGATCCTTAAGGGTGTTGATCAACATTGTCGCAAAATTGAATTTGTCGGGGGTCAACTTTTGGAAACAGGGCCTTGGCTGTGTAGAGATTCTAGATGGAGGACAGAGGTCCGTCAGGGAGAAGATTAGAGAAAGAAAGTAGGATCTTGGGGTGAAGATCAAAACCACTACGCACTGAAGGACACACTTTTTCTTGAATTTTTATGTCTTGACGAGTACTACTAGTGATTCAGAGGGTTGCAATTCGGCCGCATATCGATAGGTCTGCTCATGTGGGCAGGCTTAGGCTAGCGCTCAAGGTCGATAGAATTTCGACGCTCGTACATATAAAGTTTCTTTGGGCTTATCGCTCCTCTTGTTACAACATGCGTTAAAGGTGTTCATTTGCGAGCCTCATTATAGAAATTCACTGTGTTGTAGCTGTAGCCTACGGGTCGAGACATGCCGCTAAGCAGGCTTCTCGTCCTGGTTGTGCTAATCCAAGCTATTTAGTAACTCATACTGAGTTCTAGGCTCTGAGTTCTAGGCTCCGTTTGTTTTCTATCCGTTGTAAAAAGAATATCATTTCCTTTGGTCTTCCATGGTCCATCTCACTATTTAGTAAAACTGATACTCTTGGAGGATACAGATACTAGTGCGTTTCTGATTACGTAGTAGGGCTTAGGGCGAAGTATTGTAGGGTTGTAGTACTAGTTTCTGATTACGTAGTAGGGCTTAGGGCGAAGTATCGTAGGGTTGTAGTACTATACACAACAAGGGGACCCAACAAGGTACCAACTTCAACAAGGGGACCCAACAAGGGGAATCCCCCTAAGGCCTTCAAGGGTCGTGGGGAATCCTCCTAAGACTTCGAAGGGGAATCAACAACTAAGACTTCGAAGGGGAAAAAGCTCAACAACAAGAAGATAGCTTGCACTATCTTAACGTGATAGACCCTTTATTGTGTATCACTATTTGTCTTAAGAATGATCCTTGAAGATTGTAGATGATCACAGGCATCTTGGATTTCTAATCCAGACTTCGGTGATCTGATTGATACGGGACTCTGCGACCTGTCGGATGCAGACTCGAAGGCGCAATCCTTTTCCCATTTTTTTTATGGATGACGTTTTTTCTCCCATAAGATCAATGTGAGACCATGTAGACTGGTGCCCCTTTTGGGTCCCTTGAAAGAGTATGATAAGTAGTAGCTCAAAGGGCGGGAGCCTCGATGCTCCTCTGCTCTTAGAGGGGAGAAAAAACAACATCCATAGTTTTCGACAGAATGAAGCGCCTTACTGGCAGCAAGGCGGCGTCATGCAGTATGTGTCTGATTACGGCTTCTGGTGAGCCCTAAGCGCGGAGAATAGAAAAATAGTCCCAATCTTCTTAATAATAGGATAGGCGGATAACAGAATAGTCCCAATCTTCTTTTTAAACATACCATTATAATTATGAAGGTCGCCTGGAACGCTCTCTATGCCATGCTATGAACAAGAGGAGCCGACGCTCAAAAATAATAAGCAATGACCTACGTTTTACGCAGGCTGTTCACAAACTCTAGCGCTCCGCTAGCCACGTTGGCCTCTTGGTGGCGGTTGTTTTTGTACGTCAATCACCTCGTGGCGCCTTTTTTTTTTGCTTACTACTGGTGGCCCAAGGCCTGACTCAGTAGAAGTTGTTCATGAGTCAGGACGGTGCTGACTCAGTTGAAAGGGGCCTGACTCAGTAGAAGTTGTTCATGAGTCAGGACGGGGCTGACTCAGTTGAAAAGGGCCTGACTCAGTAGAAGTTGTTCATGAGTCAGGACGGGGCTGACTCAGTTGAAAAGGGCCTGACTCAGTAGAAGTTGTTCATGAGTCAGGACGGGGCTGACTCAGTTGAAAAGGGCCTGACTCAGTAGAAGTTGTTCATGAGTCAGGACGGGGCTGACTCAGTTGAAAAGGGCCTGACTCAGTAGAAGTTGTTCATGAGTCAGGACGGGGCTGACTCAGTTGAAAAGGGCCTGACTCAGTAGAAGTTGTTCATGAGTCAGGACGGGGCTGACTCAGTTGAAAAGGGCCTGACTCAGTAGAAGTTGTTCATGAGTCAGGACGGGGCTGACTCAGTTGAAAAGGGCCTGACTCAGTAGAAGTTGTTCATGAGTCAGGACGGGGCTGACTCAGTTGAAAAGGGCCTGACTCAGTAGAAGTTGTTCATGAGTCAGGACGGGGCTGACTCAGTTGAAAAGGGCCTGACTCAGTAGAAGTTGTTCATGAGTCAGGACGGGGCTGACTGAGTTGAAAAGGGCCTGACTCAGTAGAAGTTGTTCATGAGTCAGGACGGGGCTCCTGATTTCAGTAGTCGCATTTTTTGCCTGCCGCCTACCAGTTTCTCGTCTTACAACTATGATTAGAATCACTTGCATGCGCAGCTTCGGGCGTGCAGACCACAGTAGGACACTTGTTGTTACTTACGTTACTTACCACGTCGCATTTTTTATTTCCACGTAGGATGCTTACCTTAATACTGACCGAAAGAGCAGGACAGTACTAGGATACTTACCATACGTTACCAGTAGTAGGATACCTACAAAATGGAGTAGTTGTTGCGAGATGATGTTAGATTGGTCCCTTAGATTTACCTAGAGTAGGTGCCAACAATCAAACATTGTATGAGGTGACATCGCTAACGAGAGGCCACACATGTACAGAGACGAACCGACGACGCAGATTGCCTCCTCTGGGGTCCCACGGACACTGGGCGGATGCAGCGATACGACTACACGACAGCCGGGAACCTGTTTACGGCTAGTTATATACACATATTGTCTCTACGGGTCGCGCGACGGACAGCACTATCAGAGATACAGCACACAGGACTACATATTTATTAGCACTACCTAGCATAGTATCCCTATTGATCCTGTGTTGTCGTTCCTGGTGACAGAAGAGCTCTCTCTTGTGGCTAGAAGTAGAGTGGCGATCTCTTAAGTTCAGCTGAGGCAGATTACGAGAGTATTAAAGGGGAGAAGTAAAAAAGTCATGTCTTCTCATGATCTTCTCGTGGAATTGTTGAGCAGTTCTTTTTTTGTCTATTTAATGATGCTGAGGAGTTGCTCGTCTTTTTGCACTGTTCTCTCCGCTTCAAAGCTTAGTAGAGGTCTCCTACCTGCTTAGACTTTTACCTAAAGGGGAGGGGGAACGACCTAAAGGGACCCGACGAGGAAAAAGAGCCACACACGGACTCAACCAAAACGGAGGAATCGCCCAAAAATGCCTCTAACTTACAAGAATCGCCCAAGAATGCCTCTAGCCTTGCAAGATTACCTCTAACGCCTCACCTGACCTCTAACCAAGCCTCTAACTTAATCTCTAACCTAGCCTCTAACCTAACCTCTAACCTCACCTCCAACCTAACCTCTAACTTGACCTCTAACCTAACCTCTAACTGAATCTCTAACCCGACCTCTAACCTAACCGCCAACCTAACCTCTAACCCCACCTCTACCTTCACCAGCCTAAACCTACCGCCTCCTTTTTACCTCTGCCTCTACGTCGTCTAATGTTTACAAGCCCAATGCCTTGGACAAGATATTCGAGGACTGCCGTAAAAGTACGTACTGCTGCTTCGCACGTATGCAGGGAAAAAGGCACCTCGAACACCAAACAGTTGAAACTCTCAAGAATCCTCTTGGTGGATACCCGATTAGCGTTAACAACTACTTCTATGACCATTCGCTATGTACGAAGCCCGCTGGTTTCGCGGAACTCGGCAACATTACGGGTAGGCCCAAGTTGTTCGCGTTGCCATTCGTTTTGCCTTTTTCAAGGGGGAAAGGCACACCGAACGGGGCAAACGAACGCCAGGCGCTTACCTCTAACAGTGGCGCGACGCTGCCGGGGCAGTTTTTGAAGCTCGGCTCAGTGCCAAGCTCTGTGGGCTTCTTTAATTTCGTTAAGGCTACAAGAAGTTCATCTTCGCAGGCATTCTGGTCCCGTTTGCGAAATGGGGAAAAGGGGACCCAAGATGCTGCTGCAGATGCGATGAATTTCTCTGAGAGAGTTCTAATCTTGAAACTTCAGGGATTGCAGAAATGACCTCATGCGCCCAGTTTGTGCATTACTTGGATCGCCCGTCAGCTAGAAACGCAACAGCAGGAATAATGCTCGCCCAAGATTTGGAGCAGGGATGTTACGGCAGCTTTCACTCTAGCTATACATCATCTTGTGTGATGACTTCAAGGACCAACGCCATCTTTGGCTTAGACAAAAGAGAGGATCCTTCGCTTGTTTTTCGAGCGGAAAGAAAGGATCCTCAGCACCAACCTTGGTGATCCTTGGCTTGCAGTATTTCAAGCAAGAGAAGGCCTGGAAATGAACCAAAATCACTTCATACATACACGCTCCATGTAGTCTTCACTTCCCATCCGTTTCCCAAAATCGTTTGTTGAGGTATCATCGTGTCGAACTACATCTACGACGCGGCCCCTATGGCAGTCTGCACAGAACGTTCTTGTGCGAGATTTCTTGTACTATTGTAAAGGGGCTCCTTGCTCAGCAGGGAAAAAGAAGAAGATCATAGCGGGCTCCTCATCAGGGAAGAACAAATTGGGCGCACTAGCTCTAAGGCGAGGGCAGAAGTCAGATTCCAAACCTTCGCGGGCAGATGCCTTCACATTTTGACTTTCTATACATCGCGACCACGTGCTTTGTTAAGGGTTTCGGCATTGCATATGCATTCTTCACTAGTGCCCTCCTTGTTTACTCGTTTCCCAGTCGGAAAAGGGTCAAGGATGGCCTGACTCTGAGGAAGGGAATCATGTCGCAAGAAGCTCTAACTTTGCTCACTACACTGACCATTTTGCGTTCGGCGGGACCGTTCCCATTAAGGCTTTGAAGAAGTGCACCTCGATGAAAGATCATGCTAGTTAGTAGATATGACCAGGATCATGTTGATCAGGATCAACATGATCATGATCTGTAGAAGTCCATGACCTTCAGTGATTGTACTAGTAGTTCTTTAGGATGACAACCTACTTGTGAGTAGACGCGATGTAGATCATGATCGGTAGTTGTACTAATGAGTACTTAGAAGTTACTCAGTAGTACTAATTTTAATGTTGATTTTAGTTAGTTTACTAATTATAGTACATATGTTGATCAACATCCCACACCATCTGTAGTACATTATCGGTAGTTCTTGTACTCGCCGCTAATCCAGGTGGCGAAGCTGCCACGCTTCTGCAGGACGCATTCGAAACTATTGGGCACCAGGTCTACTGTTCCGGTGGAGCGTATACTGAGCATGCTAGCACGAGTGCTTCTCAGTGTGAGGTTATGTCAAGAAGCTCTCCTCTAGATGCAAGAGGTTGCTACTTCACTGGATGGCGATGGCCCCATTATAAGTAGACAGAAATATTAGCTACGCTGGAGGTGGTGCCATGGCGTGACAGGAGGCTAAGTAGTTGATACGGGGACCATCTTTTTTTGATTTTGCATGATGGATCGTGAAGTTCTTCCTCAAGGACACCAGGTTTAGAAGTAGTTTAAGTTTTGTACGTCAATGTTGAGGATTCATTTTTTCAGGAGTCGTGAAGAGATTTTGAGTTCTCCTACTAGGTTGTATAAATACCTTATTTTTATGTTAAGATGAAAGTTCTAGTAGAAGGATGCAGCTTGTAAATCCGTCTTTTTCTTTCAGAAAAACGACATGCCTAGTACGTGGCTAGTACATGGCTACAGAGCTACATGATCAGAGCTACAACATATTTTACAACTTCTTCTGAGCTACTACATCAGAGGTACATCAGCAGAATTTTCCTTCTAATGAAGCCCTCTGCCGGGACGACGCGAACTGTTATGGGTATACGGAAATGACCAAACAAGATGCCGATTCAACTTTGACGTCGAAGTGTCACCAGATGTGCCTGATCTACACAGAAGAGCAGTCTTGCGCCTCCCTTTCCAGTGATTGTTAAGGCTACATCAACCGCGGCGCGAGCATCCCCAACTTCAACAGATTGATCTGCCTGAGTAGTTCTTCTTTTTCTACTTCTTGACAAGTGGATTGATAGAGTACGCAGTTCATGACATCAATCAAAAACGGGACCAATGAGTTGGACCGAGGAAGACCAAAGTAGAAGTACTGATATCAATCTGGAAGCAGATGTGAACGCGGACGTAGCTCTGCGGTAGTTCTTCTAAAAAAGTTGCGGCTTCAGGTAATCTTCCATCTCCAGAAGCATCCTGGGACCCTCCTCAAAGGGAAGAGGAAGCCCAGGATGTTGATGTTCAAGATAGTAGACCTGTTCAACGGTACTTCAAGATAGTAGATGACTTTCAAGATAGTTCTTCTAAGCTAGGTCGGCTTTATCCGCCACGTGGCAGACAGACATGGGTTGCGGGGAGAAGAAAACCCATAGGAAGAAGTCTGTCCGAGGTTTTCACCACGTAGGTGCGGGGAAGTATTGTAGCGGAAGTGGTCCGCGCACCACGAATCTTGGCGGAGGAGCTGGCACCATGACGCCCTTCCAGTGTGCGGAAGCGTGTCGCGAGCGCGAAGACTGTTTTGCTTTCACTGCCTACAAAGCCGCAGTCTTAGACTCAGGCGACACTTCAGTTAAGGATGTAGAAGAAGGTCATCTGTGAGCAAGAATGTTGGGAGCAATTTTTACAACAGAACTATGTGTAAGTCTGGAGCAATTTCCTTCTTAGGTTTCCTCTTCTGTTTCCTTCTTAGGAAGATCATTCCTTCGAGGGATCATTAGTTTTCTTCTGTTTCCTTCTGGGGAACAAGATCATTGTTGTTCTTATTTTGGGAAATTAATATAGTGTTCGTTGAGAAGTAAAGTTAAGAAGTGATTCTTTCTTAGGCTTTCACGAGAGATGAGTGAGCGTCTGTCTTACTTCCTCCATCGGCCCGCCACTCCTCTTCAAGCGGATTCAGCTTTCAAGGGCATGGAGTAGTGCGCCTCAACCTACATTCTTAGGCTGCTCTAATTCAGGATGCAACAACTTGTGCACGATCTACACAGAGCCTGACGCGTGTAGTGGAGGGCTCACGGATAGCACGGAGACATGCAGCATTGTGCATTCATATGTGAAAGTGTACACCGCAGGCTTAGGGCTACTGGTTGTCTGTCTGTACTATATCCCCTCGTGGTCATGTAGGAAGTTGGTAGTTAGAAGGGTTCCGCATTTCCCAGCTGGGCTAGTATGGGAGTCGGCCTCGAAGTCGCGAATGACCATAACAGGGGCACACACATGACATGGCCATGTCGAGTTTGCCGAGGACTCGTGGAGCCTTTGTGTTCCCCTTGATTAATTTTTGTGGGGGGGGGGATAAGGGGAAGCCTCTGACGTTGCGGAGTTTGCCGAGAAGTAGACTTTGTAGTATCTCTTTCTTTTGCTGAGGATTGTAAATGTTTGAAAGAAACTAAAAAGGGGAGCGTCACAAGGTGGCATCTCACTCTATTAGCACTCTAGTAAATTAGGAACGATAGGGGGAAACAACTATCGCTAACAGGCGCAGCGGTTGGCTACGGTGGTCGGGGCGGGGGGCTTCCACAAGCAGAGTACCAATTTGGAGAAGATTCTGAGCCCTTCACTTTTGGCCGTTGCTTTCAGGCCTGCGGAGGAAGCAAGTACGCGGAAATATCCAAACTGCCTCAGAGCACACATGGACACACGATAGGGTGCAGCTGCTACAAGACCGCACGGGACTTTCGGATACGGTATGACTTTAACCTGGGGGTTCCCTGTGACCTCACAAGCTCGGGCGACAGCGGGGATGCGGCCTGGAGTTACTTCTTTCAAAATCCCGATGCTACAATTATGACTTTTTCTGATCCACCTATTACAACTAGAAAAGCAGCTTTCCCTCTATTCTTAGGTCTCCTGTGATGATCCTTACATGCAATATAACGATAAACCTACGCTTTGAGACCTGACGATGGGCTACACTGTGACAAGCATCTCTAATGCAGCGACGCCTTCAAGCGAGCAGGAGCGGTTGAGAATGCACTACACGGAGCGCGTCGTTCTTAAGGCTTATATTACCGTACATGAACTTCATCGTCATCTTGGGACGAACACGCAGACGCATCTTCTTGTTGGCTTGGCCCCCATAACAGTAGACCTTAGAGCGTCCAACCTTTGGTTGGATAACAGCTGTGTTCCAACAAGGAACCCCCAGATATATTATATTCTGCTAGTATGGGCCGCCGAACGCAAAAGATGACTTGTTCGTCTGAGATGAAGGAATGTAGTCTGCGAGAAGGTCTAATATTCTCCTACTGCAAGTCGCAGCCGATAAGCTGTCTGTGTCCCTGCCGTTGCCGCATGCGCCGGACTCGAGTGACAGAGTAGATCTGCATAGCACCATGGAACTGGACGAAGGTGGAACCTTGTCCCACGCCTTGCAATTTTGGGTTGATTTTGTTAAGGCTTCGTCGCTTTCTTGCATAATATTGTTGTATCTATGTATAGTATAGTATTAAGAACATTGTTGTTGTATCTATGTATAGTTATAGTATATTGTTGTTGTATCTATAAAAATATTAAGAAGAACATAATATCCAACGTCTTCTTCTTCGGACGAAAATCTTGAAAAGTGGAATTACGGGAGGGAAAAGGCACCCAGGACGTACTAGCTTAGGATGGAAGATTGGGTCTAATTTTAGCGATTTCCACCCAGAAAACAGCAACCCTCAAGGCGGGAACCTTCCGGCACTCCACTCCCAGGATTAAGGCTATAGATAGAGTTCATCTTTTGATGCATCCTTGAAAAGTATGCCTGAGTATTCTCGTGCTGCGATGCTCTACTTCAAGGATGCAGTTATACAGAAAAGATGAGCTACGAAGAGCTCTAAGAGGAGCCTTCCGACGCTGCAAAGCTCGCGAGCCTGGCCCCACGACGGCACGTGAGCTTGCCAGCGGGACGCCACACGGCTGAGCAGAGTCAGTGGTACGAGTATATCTATCGACGCCCCGGGACCTACCGCGTGATTGTCTCCGCCGGGCCGCAGGGGCTACCGGTGTGGGGCAACGGCAAGCCCGACGGCGCCAATGTGAAGGTAGACAATTTTATGAAGGGAAGAAGTGCACTCACACTCAGTCGACAGGAAGTTGGCTAGGAGTGAAGTAGTTAAGAGAGTGAGTAACTACTTTCTTTCTTGAGTGTGAGCGCATTTTTTCCTTTCATAAATTTTCGGTCCCAAGTGAAGCGGGTGGAAAAATTCGAGGGCCCTTTCCGCGACCTCTCTTTCGCCTTCTACGGGTACACGCACCCGAACTTTACCCACTTCAATGTTAAGACTAGAAGTTCAAGTTTATCACTTTATTAATCCTATGATGTGGAGTACATACTTTAATCTTACAAGTGGAGTAAGGAAGAAAGTGTGCTGAGTGTGAAGTTCCGTGGTCCTTTGATTTCTTATAAATATTAAATAAATACTGAAAGACTAGCGCTAACAATGGGGGCTCTCCGGGAGCAGGCGACTTGCCGTACGGCGCGGCGCTGCAGCGATCCGACGCCGGACGCAGTAGACAGCTGGACACGAAACAGATTGCTTAAGGCCATTTTTCTTGGGGATAAATATATTTATAAGTATTTAAACGGGTTTTGCACTAGGTTGTGTCTATATGTTCAACATGTTGTGGTGTGTCTCAGGTCGTGGACAAGGGAAACGGATCCAAGACAGGACCTCTGCAACATGATGTACTATTTCTTCTCAGGTTGATAGAGGTTATTTTTATCGCAACGAACAAGAAAAGCAAGATGGAGCATCAAGATGAAATAGACACGCTGCTGTCTAGAATCGGATTACTTAGACTGAAAAATAGAATTAGGCATGGTGGAGTCAGGTGGCTATACTATAGGATTAGACTTGGAGAAGTGAGTCGTGACTCCCACTCGGCTGTTGCTCCCTCCTCTAAGTATGGCCCTCCTATCCTGTCCGATCCGGTAATTATCCCGGTATGGGGACTGAGGGAAGCGAGGCAAATCTGCGATCACGACCTGACGACGAGCAAACTTGCGAGTATATGACAAGGAGGATATTATCGAACTTATATAAAGCCATGAGTTAAAGGTGTTCAGTTGCGAGTTTCATTATAAAATATGTATACTTCTCTATAATCTTTGACTCTGCACTGAAGAATTTCTTTTTGCGACGAGATTATTCATTGTATTGCATTTATGCATTGCTGTATCGTTTTACATTTACTCAAGACTGCAGCTATGACTGAAAACTTCTAGACTGCAGCTAACTTTTAGGCTGCAGCTATGACTGAAAACTTGTAGGCAGGCAACAAGTGAAAACTTAGATGCAAACTGCCTCTTATTTTGTTGAATAAGAGCTTTTGATAAGCATAGGTCGGTGTACACTGTAGAACAAATTCAAGGACTGAGTTCTCTGCTTCAAAGCTCACTCTCTTGCATAAGCATTAGCTGAAGGCACAAGAAGGCAGATAGAGCCTCGACGTCGTTGGTATCCTGACATGACATGGGCACCTGGGTCCTCTTGTTCCGACCACAACTTTCATAGAGTACGAAATCAAATACCAAGGCTTGGGTACCCCTTGTGAAGTATGGGAACGAACTGACTGGTCTGATTCTTTATCGAACCTTACGGCCACAGTATCAGTATCCAATGATGAGACTAGTATAAGTAGAGAATCCAATGATGAGATTCTTTGTATGCTCGTGAGAAAAGTATCCAATGAAGATGAGGTAAGTATCCAACGATACAGCATGGTGAGATAAGTACATGTAGCTGAGTGCCAAGTTTACTTTACTTTACTTTGGCTACAGTTACTAATAGTACTCATACATCATCTGGGGAACCACTTACAATTATTATGTTACGACCACACTACTATCCAATGATGAGATTCTTTGTATGCTCGTGAGAAGAGCTACTCAGATTTTTCACTCTTTGTATGCTGTCGATTCCACGAGTCACGTCAATTCTCTCAAAATCAAAGAATGTCTTTCTGTCTTTTCTTAATATAGAAGAATGAGATGAATCAATAGTTTTTTGAATTCTAAGGCCCCCTACGAGATTGTTTTAAGAAAGTATGTAGATCAAAGACAACCTGCTGGCTCGCAAAGGCGCCTTAATATCCTGTCCTATCCTAGCCTTCTATCTGGGACGAGTACTTCTTAATATATCCATACTTTAGTAGTTTAAAATACCATAATTCTGACTTGTTCATTCTTCATGATCTAGAAAAAGTAGACCTAGACGTCTGATACAGAAGATGACGCTAGGTTCTTCTCACTGCTTCGAGTTCAAAAATCAAGGCTACATACTTCGAGAACTAAGTCTATAAGTAAATATTAATACCATAGGTTAGAAACACTAGAAAGAACCTATTAATAGTCGTACTAGAAAGAAGGCTACATCAAGAAATAAGTGTAACTGTTTATTGATCAATAGTTCTAGTACAAGTACGGGACAATAGTTCTATAGTACAGGTACGGGACAAGGACAACTAGGACATTTTTACACAGAGACACACAATATTAGCTCTAGTTCTTATTAAGGTAGGTTACACTTACAAGAAGAACTACAACTAAGTCTACTACTCACTAGCTCTTTGGAGTGGTTCCCCAGGGGCAGGGGTCAACGGAATTTCAAAACATTTGCTAGAACAATGAACTGCAGGTGAATGCGCAAGAAAAGCAAACAGATGCTTCGCCAAAATAAATGCGAAATAGCATCAGTCTCGTCTTCTGGACGAAATGCAAGGTCAAAATTCAAAATCCAGAATTCAAAATCAAAATTCAAGATTCAAAATTCAAAATTCAAAATTCAAAATTCAAAATTCAAAATTCAAAATTCAAAACTCAAAATTCAAATTCAAAATTCAAAATTCAAAATTCAAAATTCAAAATTCAAAATTCAAAATCAAAATTCAAAATCAAAATTCAAAATTCAAAATCAAAATTCAAAATCAAAATTCAAAATCAAAATTCAAAAACAAAATTCAAAATCAAAATTCAAAATATGAAATCAAAATCAAAACGAGGGAAAAACTTTATACTGTAAGAGATTTTCAATTTCTAACAAACCCGACGGCTTTGCAAAGTGGTCGGTGATGCGAGCACGCTGCGACGCAGACGACTCTTGCAAAAGCTTTTTCGTACAAACTGATGCTGGGTTTGGCAACCGTTTCTACTCAGGTCAGGCCTTCGACGAGCCGGGAACTTTGCAGACTTACCATTTTTGTAAGAAGCGTTTTGGACCAAGACATGGGCAGCCAGGAGGTCCTTTCGAGCAGAGTTACGCCACCCCTGTCACTTCTGGGGGGTCCAACCCGGTCCTTCTTGAGTGGCTCATCAACGTTATGGCTCAAAAGAGCCCATCTCGTCCACGCGAATCCCGTTAAAGTACAGCGCTGGCAGTGACTGGAGGAGTCTCGGGCTGTACTGATTTTGAAGCCAGTACTTCTTCTGGGGCGAGTATTTTAACGGGATGTATTCACGGGATCTGTTAAGGGTAGCTCTAACAACGGGAAGCCTGTAGATGCGTCGTTAGTAACAGTCGTGGGAGCCTGTACAGGGCTAACAACCGACAGCGCTTTAAGACTCATTTCTTTTTCTACTCGGAAAGTAAAAATATGCAGGTAGCTAACTGAAATAACAGAATCACTACGTACAGTTGCTCTTCTTTCATTAGTTGTATCAGTGCCTACACTAAAACTAATAGTTGTTCCTTGTATCAGTGCCTTACTTGTAGATACTTTATAAGCACCATTTCCTTGTTCCACACGTGGACACTCGACTAACCTAAAATGTGAGTCCTATCCTAAGATGTGAGTCCTATCTTAAAATGTGAGTCCTATCCTAAGATGTGAGTCCTATCCTAAAATGTGAGTCCTATCCTAAAATGTGAGTCCTATCCTACTCGAAAACTGAAAATAACCGAGTTACTGTCTGAAATAAGGGAGGTAGCTTGGACAGGGCTACTCTTCCTTGTTCAATATCTCGCTTATTTTAAGTAGTTACTCGCTTATTTCAGTTTATCGAATAAGATGTGAGTCCTATCCTAAAATGTGAGTCCTATCCTAAGATGTGAGTCCTATCCTAAGATGTGAGTCCTATCCTAAAATGTGAGTCCTATCCTAAAATGTGAGTCCTATCCTAAGATGTGAGTCCTATCCTAAAATGTGAGTCCTATCCTAAAATGTGAGTCCTATCCTAAGACGTGAGTCCTATCCTAAGAGCTTATCCTATCCTAAGATGTGAGTCCTATCCTCAGATCCTATCCTATCCTAGGATGTGAGTCGTATCCTAAGATGTGAGTCATATCCTAAGGTCCTATCCTATCCTAAGATGTGAGTCCTATCCTATCTTTTGGTGACTCATCCTATCCTATCCTATGGTGACTCGTCGTCTAAAAAATGGAGCGCAGGTGTACGTTTGCGGTGGGGAAAGCAACTTGTTCGAGGGTACGACGCAGTCCACGCTTCCCCCCATGCAGTCGCAGGAGGCCATTACGCACGCGAGGATAGCTTTCACGCATAACGCATTTGCAGCGACCGAAATTTATGGCCTTCATTATAAATATATTAGTATTTTTACAGTACTGCTACCTACTAGAGAAAATATATATTACTATTACAGTTTTTTCTAGTTAGATATGCTCCACCACAAATATGTTACTATTACAGTACTGCTACCTAGTACTAGAGAGGACGATCCTAGAAGTAGTACAGAGTCATGAGTCATTGGTCGTGGTGGGTCGGAAGACCAGGGATGCTGCAGTCATCAGTCAGTGGTGGGTATCTACAGCTTGAGACGAGGAAACTACAGCATCCAACCCAATACTGCGTCTAGCTGCTCCTCTGCTTCATTCATTGTATGACTGGTTGTCTATTCCATCTAGGCAGACCATCTTCACGGCTACCCCCTTCCCCTTTCCCTTAAAAACGTATCTATAGCTTAAAAACGTGTCGAGGAGGCACTTGGTGGTAGAGTAGAGAACCAAATCGTACAACATGAGACTTGCCAAAAGGGTACATGATCAGTGAGTAGCCCTCTTATCATCATCAGGGCAGTCTCCTTTATTATATCTACTCTATCCTTTTTTACTCTGCGCTACTCTATCCTTTATTACCTACATTCATTTCTTTTACTTTTCCTAGTTAGATTGGCTCCACCCATATCATCAGAGCAGTCTCCTTTACTTCTTTTTTTTTCAGATGATCCATTCACAGCGCATATCCTTTCCTAAAAATACCAAACAACAATGTCAATCTACCAACTCTTTGTGAAATAATCGACCACTACTGTAATATCGCAAGCGCTAGCGCACTACTAAAGACCACAATACTCCACGTGACACCTCTTTTAATACACATCTTAGTAGTCTGACTAGCCTTAAAAATAATCTCTTGTGCCCTATTAATTCCTCAGATGAGCCGGTCAGTGTCAGTGACCGATCTTTAGCTGATTCATCAATAGATGATGCAGAAGATGAATCAGCTTCCCTTCAGAAGTTGAATCTCAGTCAGTCACTGTTGACTAATACTAATACAACTCATTCAGTAGCATGAACTAAAAATATAGAAGTTCTTGCCTGACGTTTCTTTTTTCGGTTTTTGTTTTTTCTAGTGTGGTATGCTCCACCAACAATATAGAAGTCTTCATCTTCTAAAAATTGGCGATAGTTCTCGTGAGTTCCGATAACGACTCCTACACGTTCGGCATCGATGGCGACCATATACAATTCTTTGGACTGGCACCAGGCACAAGCACTCAGGTGCCGTATGGAGCAAATACTTTTACGGCTTGTCTTTTTGGCTCTTCAGTAGCCAATGAAGCTTGCTAGTTTTTCTGGCGGGTGGCCAAGTAAACCTATAGATAATAGTACGGAGACTACTAGATTCTAACTAATCGCCGTCTAGTAGTCCTTTCATCATTATATTACGGAGAGTAGACCTGAGGTCTACTCTCCGTATTAGGTCTGAGACCTAGCAGGCAGTACGGCTGTATGTTATTCTTATGCGAAAGACAAGAAGGTTTTTCATACGGGGGCAGGCTCTTCTAAGATTTTGTATCCCTCATCAGGAACATCAAACCCGTTTGCGACGCGATACTTCGAGATGACGCAGAGCGGAACGACGGTGAGACTCAAGCTAAATGGCCTCGAGCCGTGGCCTGCAATTACTTTAGCCGCTGGCGCTAATATAAAAAACATCAGACTGAAGCCCATGAGAAACGAGATCACCGTGAAAGCGGGGAACTTTCCGAACCTGGCTAACTGGGCCTATGGCGAGAAGGTTCACTGCTACGCGCTTGCTGAGGGCACTGGTGCTGGACGCCTGGGTCGGGGGCGGTACGGCGGGGCGCTCGGAGCGCGCTCGGGCTCCACGGCGGCGGTGTCCGCTAGTGTTAAGGCTTCCCCTAATCCATCTCCGGAAGCATCTTCCGACTGTTCTATAAGGGGAGAACGGCTTCAGGATGAGTTTCGAGGGAGAATAGGGTGAGTGCTAATAGTGGGGGCGCGCGGGGTTTTTTTCCCTTGGTTTCCCAGTACACCACCAGTATTCGAGGGCTGTTCGCGTATACGCCGAATCTGGAACAGATCCGCAACTTAAGGCATCCCGAGCTCCTAACAGTCTCTATCTCCGACCGAGTATTTTACTTGTTTTTGAAGTTTTCTTCAACGGGATGAGGCGTCCTCCAGGGTGCATAGTTCGTTGTCTTCAAGGTCTATCATCTATGCGTCAGTGGTGGTGAGCCCCCCATAGAGATGCTTCTTACCGGTTTCATGTTCTCGTCCTCCAATACTCAATAGCTCCTATTTGAAAAAAAAAATCAATTTCTTCTATTAGAGCCTGTAATTTCTCGGCAAGATGACTTATCTCACGCCTACCAGTCCTTAGGCGCGTGAGCTCTAATGAATGTGTACAACTGGGATACTCGCAACGTGCACGACATGCGCAATGTCTTTTCGTCGGGTAGTAGCCGCGTCCTCACGGGTGGAACCCAGGACCGCCCTTTTCTACCGTCCGCAGCGGCGAGAGTGTCGTCCGCTGTAGAAGCGAAGGGGAGTCGGCTACATACGATAGAGCTAACGGCGCACTTCCAGACTTTGCAGAGGGATTTTAGCCTGCGACACAGGTGTGAGACTGGCTGGTCGGGGTCTACTACGGAAACCCGCGACAAAAATCCTTTAACATTTCCCGCGAAATATTACCCGCGCGTTTTTGACTATAGACACCTAGATAGTGACAACTTTGCTGCCGGGTCCCTGTCGGCTTTCTCCGCCGCTGCTTGCTTGTTAAGACTAGTTTTTCACTATAGTATAGGCATCCCATGTCTGTGGGCACTGCTGAGTGGCGCCCCACTTGATTGGCCTAAAGTGGAAATCGACAGGGAAGCAAGAGGGGAGCCCGCTCGCCTCTCTCAGCTGCAGGCTTGAGTGAAAAACTAGCGCTAAGCTTGGCGCTGCCCAATTGTAACGGACTCGTCGTATACGATAGCGGCTACGCGACCGACAGTTCAGCATCGATTGGGTGCGCCTGGTTTGACCAAGAATTGAACACAACCGGTAGCGCGGGTCGGTCAGAGCGCAGCTATGTGAAGCGGCTAGAGAGCGCGCAGTGGACGGGCGTGGGCCGTGTTCTCTCTTTCGCCAACATGTTCGCAGAAACGCCAATGCTGGTAAACTTGGGCAAACAGTTTGTGGATGGTCTCCACGCGCAGCCAAACAATCGCAGGCTCTGTTGTGCAGGCTGCGAAAACAAGGCGCAGGGCGGGTGCGCCGGTTGGCATAACGATGCTGCTCCGGAAGATCGGCCCAACCTGGAACTGCTACATTTAAGGCCCAACCTGGAACTGCTACACTTAATCCCACCCATCCCTACTTCCGTGTGTGCGTTTTTAGGTAGATTATCGTAGTGCAGGTGCAGTGACATTATACAGCCCACAATCTAGTCCGCTCACCATCATCATCATCATCATCATCGCCATCAGCGTTATGCTTTATCTTGCTCTTGAAAGGCATCTGGTCTTTGACGTGCTTTGTTTCAAGGGGAAAAAAGGTCAGCGAAGATGTGCCTCAGAAACAGAATGGGTATTATCGGTAAGGTAGGTCTAATACATTCGCCAGCGGGCAGTGGCGCCGGTGTGCGCGCGGTGCTCCCGCATGAAGTGCAAGTGGAAGTGAGCAACTGGGACCCAAGGGTTTGCAATAGCACCAGCTGGGGCCTTACTTTACGAGTGTAGGAAATGCATCGCCAAAGCCATCTGGAGGAAAAAAGCAAGAAGAGAAAGGTGCCCAGAACCAGATGGTCTCTGGGATGCATTCCCTATACCTCTAATTACTTCTGGAACCCTGGAGTCACGCTGCGCTCAGCCCTTTATCAGTCGTGGCGGTGACAGTACAAGCAACGGCCTAAACGACCTGATGGATCAGCACTTGGGATTTGCAGCAGGAATTAAGGCTACAGTATACGATAGAGCTAGAAAGGGATACAGAGAGAAAAAGCGATCGGTTAGCTTTTCCCCCATAGCCTAGGTTTATCCCAACAAACAAGGTATACATAGTATATCACTGCTAAGTTGGTTCATATCTTCCTTGGTGGACGCTCTAGAGCATATCCTTAGTGCTGTCATACTTACTAGGCTTCTACTTTTTCAAGGAGAAAAAGGCATATCCTTGGACGCTAGTAGAAGTGCATATCCTTGGACGACGCTACGAATGTCGTGATCCACCTGGGCCTCTACTTTTTCAAGGCGAAAAAGAAGGCTCCTCCAAGGATATTATGGCACTGAAAGAGGAAGGTGCGAGCGAGTAGCTGTTTTGTCCCGCCGTTAGGTTATTAGAAAGAATTGGGACACCATTATCATGACCCGCGCGGTATCTCTAAAGCAAGGGGCAGCAGTGGCTCCTGGCCTACTGGTGATACGCCGTCAGGGACGAATGTTGCAGATTGGTGGGGCACCTCAGTCTTCTTCCGTGGACACTACACTTAAGGAAGTACAATGCTCATGGAGTAAGAATTTATAGTCGCGTGTAGTTTAAGGATGGCTACTTGATGAGTAATTCTGTAAGTTCCCTAGCTTATGATCGTCCATGTTGATGTAGTGTAAAGACAAGGAAGAGCAAGAATTATGCACTTGCTTGTTCGGTCTTCTTCTGCTTCCGCAGAGGGTGAGGGACCAAGGCCCTCACAATGTAAGAAGAAGCAAGGTTTTTTTTTTTTAATGGACGAGAAGGTAGGTGGTCAGATCGGAGTCTCGTACATGACAAGACAGCGAGGACTTGACTTTTATCTCTTACCCATGATCCGATAGAGAAGTGCGTAATGGGTCAGATCTAATAAATACATAAGTAGTAGTCTCCATCTGGTACATAAGTAGTCTTCATCTAGAGAAGTCTTCATCTAATACATAAGTGTCTGGATCCGGTTCGACTTGAGTTATCCGCGAAGCATAGACTCCATTCGCATCTTTGTGCCGAAGAAGCGAGCAGTTGCCGCTTCGGGTACGTGGGCTTCGGACGCTGACGGTAGCGAAAATTACAACTATGGCAGGCTTTTAATTTCGTCTTCTTGTAGTTCTAGTTTATTCATCATCGGCCCTCCTTCATTTGATGATGTTCACCCATCATCCTCGGAGTCGAGCAAGTGCTTGAAGAGCTCGATTTCAAGGATCCACATAGCCATTTGTAAGCATGATCGAGCTCAGGGCTCTTGCGCGACTTCATTTGCTGGAGTACGTCCTCTTTTTTTGGTCTAATACAAAGCGTGGGACATTCTAGTAGGGAATTCTGACGACGTGGAGGACACATCAGGCGTGAATCGTTTCTGCGAGCCTGGCTCTGATTTGACTGCCTCCGGAGACGCTGACCTGGGAACGGCTATGGACTATTGGAGGACCGTTCATTAAGGAGAGAAATGTGTCTAAAATATAATTTTTTTGTTTGGGAGAATGGAATGATGATTTATTTTGGTCGCCTTCGGTTTCAGTCATCACTTCAGCTCAGCATTTATTCCCTCTGGAAATGATGACGACCAAAATTGGGAGAGTAAATGAAGGGAACAAGAAGAAATGAAGTGCTTTCTTGGGCTCTAAGCTCGGTGCTACGGTTTAACGGGTCGCTTTTTGGTTCTCAGGAAACGAGCCGGGTTCGCGCCAAAGGACGGCGCGGCCGCCAATACGCCCTACACTTATGGTTCTCCCTAAAAATGATCTGTGTTCCTGATAGTCCGTATCCCCTAAGCCGTACCAATCGAATTCAGAGGACAACAAGGGACGTTAATATTGATAGGAAGGCATAAGTACGCTCATTGAGGCGCAATCGAATTCAGAGCACAACAAGGGACGTTAATATTGATAGGAAGGCATAACTAAGTATTCGAAAACTCAAAATAAGCGAGTTACTGACTGAAGTAAGAGGGTCTTGACTAGTACCCTCCTCTTCTTTCAGTATTTCCCTTATTTTCAATAGTTACTCGGTTATTTCAGTTTATCGAAATCGAATACGCTCATTGAGGTTCTTGCGGGATCTTTCGATCTTTCTCCAAACAAGGGACTCTTACTTAAAAACTCTTGGGAAGATAGATTAATTCTGGAGATGATAGAATTGGCTCATCAATCAAATGGATCCAAGGAAGGACGTCGTTGGGGAGTAAAAAAAAAAGTCTAATCAACGGAGTTCGTCGTGAATGAGGTCGAAATCATGGAGCGTTTTGGCGGTGGTTCTTCCTGTGCTCCGGCGCAGAGCAGCCCGGAGGCCTGTCGTCGCGCAGCGCTAGATCTTGGCTATTCTCTCGGAATTACTCGCAACCGAGGATCGGGCAATACGGTTCAGTTTGGCGCCACCACGGTTACCTTCGACGAGTACCAGAAACATATTCCCTTCCATCTTAAGGCGCTTTACTAGTTGTACAATAGATAATGATAAGAAGTACAATAGTTAATATAGAAAATTTAAGTACAAGCAAAGTCATGTAGTGGATAGTACATGATAAGGGTTTCCATCTTAAGGCTTTATTACTTAATAGAAGTACTCCTTGTTATCATTTTGTCCTAGTAAGAGTTACCTTGAATCTGTCTTCGTTTTCATTTAGTCTTCTTACAAGAACCAGTTGTAATCACTTACAAACAGTTTCTCTAAGTTGGAATCTTTTTCCTTCGTGAAGGGTTGCTTTGCCCTCCACACGCGCGTCACTGTGTACAAGGGGACGGGGGGAGCTGCTCTTTCAGAGGTCGGCTCGGGCCCGCCGGCTGCTGCGTTTTGGAGTGAAGGAGGAACGGCCAACGAGAATCGTGCCGCGGTAAAGGCTTTTGAAGGTTATGTTGGCCTACTTTGTAATCACGCCTACTTTGTAATGATCACGAGGACCCTTCGCTATTTTTCATGACCGAGCGGTAGCAGAGCGGTAGCCCAGAAGCCTACTTTGGTTTGTAACGACCCTTCTTGTTCAGCGACCACGACGACTCCTGTACTTGTTTGATGACCTCCTCCTTCTAGGAGTTTTGTAGTTCCCTGAGGACCCCTAGTAGAAGTAATAGTAAGCCCTAGAAGCACCTCACTATTCCGTCACCTGCCTGTTCCATGAGCCTCTAGAAGCTTCTAAGAAGCGGCTACAGCAGGACTCTTTCGATTTCGAGCACCGTGTGAGTCTTTTGCCCAGGAGGGGGCGCCAGGGTCCGATACCACGGTTGCCGGCCTCTCCGCTAAAAGCGGACCTTTCAATTAAGTTCTTCAGTACTAGAGTCCTCTATCTCTTCACCTTCAGAGATGACTTAATTGAGAGGCACCCCAACAAAGAAAGCTGTCCTCCGAAGACAGATCACGCGAGATGACGACTCGCAAAGTAGCATCTCTATCTCAGCAAATTTCTCCTCCATCCCAAGCAGGAGCAAGGGGTGAAGAACTAGCTAGAGGTCATCCGAGATGACTCTACTTCCCAAGATGGAGGGGAGATCATCCGAGATGACTCTACTTCCCAAGATGGAGGAGACATCTTCCGAGATGACTCGACTTGCCAAGATGGAGGGGAGATCATCCGAGATGACTCTACTTCCCAAGATGGAGGAAATTGAAAATTTCCCAAGCTGAGCTCTAATTCAATCCACTGAGCGCCCTTGGCAACTCGCGGGCAGAGTACGAGCCCAGCTCTCCTCGTGCTGGACGGCCTGGCGGTATTGCCGCATGGGACACAGGCAGTGCTATAGTTAAGGCTAGTACAAAAAATAATAATTCCTGATAGACTACTTCAAGTAGTACATAGGAGTCCGGGGGGCTCAATGTGAAGGATCCCCAACCGAACTGAGCATTCCGCCGGGGCCGTTGTTCCGTTTTGAGGTAAGGAAAAATCTTTTGTAGTTCCAGGACTAGATGTTTTGAGGTAAGGGGGAATCTTTTGTAAGTAGTTTCAGGACTAGATGTTTTGAGGTAAGGGGGAATCTTTTGTAGTTCCAGGAAGAACTTGAATCTTGAAGATGGATTTGATTTAGAGACGGTCTTAGAAGACCTTGAAGATGGAATGGTTACATAGACCTAGCATAGGACGTTGCTCTACGCTCTGAGACCTAACAGAAGACTTCTTGTACTCTAACATAGACAGAAGAGTAGTTTCTTGAATTCTAGTACGGCCTACGAGATTATTAGACTCGTCTAAGATAGACATAGACGGTCTTGGACCTAACTACAGATGACTTAATATTAGACTCTTCTATAGACTCTTCTAACCTAGACATGAGCGGCATGTTCCAAAATTCCGCGCGATTGCAAACAGGAGGAACGCAGCTACGACGGCTTTTCACTATTGAGCTTGCTCTCTCCGATGGGGGTTCTTCCTCGAGCTTAGACCTTCACGCCGACTCCGAAGTCGTCCGCGATCACGCTGAAGAGCTATCGTCCACATTCAGTTCCATTCACAATCACGTTAAGGCTCGATGCTCGCTGAAGATTCATCTGCATGTCCTTTTTCATACCAGGACGATACCATACCATCTGCAGCATCATTTGGGTGTGTTTTCGTAACGCACAGGGATGTTTTGCACCTTGTGATCACGTGGAAGTGGTCCCTTCTCTGACAAGGATTAGTCCTCAGCACCATAGTCGGCCCTTGGATCTTCTTTTCCTGTAGTTGAAATTTAGATATAGAAGCAGACCTTGACCAACGTACGCGGTAGCTCTAATCACGCACAGCTCCGGGAAACGGCCTATGCGGCCACGAACCCAGCGGCCGCTACCGCAGCCAGGTTTGCGGCAGCAACATCGGGATCCGTCTACTCACAACTGCCAGTAGAGAACGAATGGAACGCCACAGGACCTCCAGGCATCAACGTTTAAGACTTCTGAAATATAAAAACATACAATCAACGTAGTCCTATGTATGGGGCTGACAGGACTTGTATTGGGCTGACAGGACTTCTTCTGTATGGGGCTGACAGTCCTATGTATGGCGCTTAATTAGTTTTAGCAGTTAGCAGGATGCTTCAGGATACTTGTTGATAGTTACCCTTTTCTCTTTTCTATCTTCCTCTGGTCTGTCTTTTTTCTAGTTAGGTCGGCTCCACCACAAAACATACAATCAACGTAGTTGAAGACCACCGATGAACTGCAGACCTATCTACTAGGCATCAACGTTAAAGACTGAAATATAACAACATGAAGAACTGAAGATATTAAGCAAGATACTTTTTGCTTCCATAAAAGTTCTACGTCTAGGATCAACAGCAGCGTTTTGCGTAAACCAAGTTCCTTCAAGAGCACAGACGAAAGTGACATATTTATAATTAACGTAGCCGCTTCTTCATCATCTTCTAAAACATCACAACATCCAGGGAGAGTAAAAAGGTTCAGTATTTACTTGCCGTTGACGCAGCCTCCGGTCTACCCAGTATTAGGTACGTGGAGCGTCCAAGCGACGCATCTAGAGCCAGGACTAGGAACGCTGGCGCCCATGGAGGCGTTGGCGGAGGGGCACCTGGTGGCGGTGCTGGCAGCTACAACATTTTAGGTGGACGGCATGAACGTCCCACCGCTTTCCCCAACTCGGCGCTGCACGAAGAAGTTCCGGTTTCCCGGCTAGCGGAGTGGAGCCTGATCCCAAGCCGCATGGTCCTAGACAATTTTCCCGAAGCGCGGACAGACCGCAGGATGAAGTCGTTTGCTGCGGTCGACTACCAGGCAGAGCAGGACCCAAACGTCGCTGACTGGTACTTCATTCGTCTTGCCAGTGGCTTGCCCGAAAACCAAGGGTTGAAGTACCTCAGCGTGTCTTTGGATTTATGCTAGAACCCTATTCGCAACAGGGTACCAAGAAGATCATGATCTCTTCACAAGGAAGATCATGCGTTAGAGGTACAACTGGGTGAGGCTACTAAGTAGAAGGTCCAACATGAGGGTTTTAAGACACAGAAACTCGATTTCTCTTACTACGGAGATCATGTTCGGGGTAGTTTTAAGCGGAGCTCTCTCTCTCTCTAAGAACCGGCACCTCCGTGACTCTGACGCACGATCCGACGGCTACGGGAGTGATTACCCGGTTTCAGGTCGTCAGAGCCAGCAGTGGCCTTCCCGGAGAGGAGCCGTGGTTTTATATCAAGGTACACTTCATCATGAATTATACGAAAGTTTAGTTAGTAAGTAGTTTGCTCTCATTCTATTGATAATATCTTCAAGTTTTTACTAGAAGTACGATCTGCGCAGTACTAGTTATCTTGCAGCACTTGTAGCACTTCTGATGAATGTCACAAATAAACGAACGTCCTTGTATCGACAACTGGAGCAGCACTCATAATATCATTGATCATTTTTGTCGTTGTAAGTATTGACACTACCACGACGCCCTTTGGCAGTCTTCGCTGAACTTTGTGCGGGATTAGTTGTATTGCATGACTTGTGTTTCTAGAACGTTTCGTCGGCGGAAAAACTTCAGTAGAGTCTACTAGGCGAATAATGGCGACAGCGCGACGCATCTACGCGCCCGCTGGAGTCAGGCCACTGCCTTCCACTTTGCTCGCGCTGTCCAACCGGGCTGAGGGTGTGCGCAATCGCTAGAACTACAACGCGGGTGCCCCGCGGTAGGGTTGACTTTTGGGGGGTACTGCCCATCCCCCAACTCAACGAACCTCCGCCGGCCTCGATTGACACGCGCCGGGCCGCGTCTGTAGCGGCGCCCTTGTGCTGGATCGGTGCGCCGGCTCCCGTGCTGCCCCTGGCGCGGCGGTTCCATTGCGTGGCGGCGGCGGGTGCGTGGACGGTGTCACGCGGCGTGGCGCACGCGCCTGGTCATGGTATGGGCCGGACGGGGTGGCCGTGCAGTGCGTCTTCGCGCCGGGGTGGATACGTGGATCCGCCGTGAGGCACGCAGACAGCCACAGGGTGCTGCCCCGCACCCCAGGCCTTGGGGTCGATTTGCCTAAGCCGTGACCAGCAGGGGAGCGGCAAGTCTCAGGAAAATCTCAGTTCTGAGACTGAAAAAAGTCTGGCGTTCGAGCTCGAACGCCAGGATTTGAGAACCTTCGACGACGACCATGGCCAATTTCTGGGACTGTTCAAAAGTCTGGCGTTCGAGTGGAACCCCAGGGGTTTTTCCTGTCCAAAGACTGACGCAGCAGGGGCCACTCGTTCGGTCTGTGGACAGGAAAACACCCTGGCGTTCGACTCGAACGCCAGACTTTTGCATCCTCTCAGAAATCTAAGGAGCTTGGCATCGGGGGTTTTGAAGTCCTGGCGTTCGAGCTCGAACGCCAGACTTTTTGCAGGCGCGGGACTGAGAATTGTCGGAGTTGAGGGGGTGCTTCGCTCGGGCTTGGAAGTTGGTGGCGCAGGCTCTGTTCTGTGTTTGTGTGGGATGCAATGGGCGGCCCATTGTTGGGCTTGGAGCTCTTCCAAGGTCGCTTTGCGTAGCAGTCGGCCTCTCATTGTCGTCCAGGGTTGGGGAGCTGAATTTCTTTTCGGCGTAGCGCGCTTGTTTCTGCTTGCTCGGGGAATGGGAGTAGCTGCTGGAGGGGTGCGCGCCGTCCTGACTGCTGGCCGTGTGCTCTGGGGTTCGGGGATTATGCTAAGGGCCACATGCTGGGGGGGCTCTTTATCGTGTTGCGCGCTGACGCTCACCGGGGCGGGACGTCGGCATCTTGGTCCCTCTGCAGCCCTGGCGTCTTGTTAGGGTGTGCAGCGCCGTCCATGGGGTCGCTGCCATGCCCCTTCGGACCTTGTTGGTCTGGTTTCGGCTGGACGGTTCTAGTTTCCGATGTTTGAAGGTAAAAACTCTTCGGTTGATATGACTGAAGTTTTTCCGCCGAAATTAGGTGCTACTCCACGAGTCATGTTGTATTGTATAGGCACAAGAAGGCTGGCACGGCCTCCCCGTCGGTATCTTATAGACTAATAAAAATTTGAGGCATATGAATGTTGATATGACATGTTTGTTACCTCAAGTAGTAGTGTATACTGGTGCAACTTACCTGATAAATTATCAATGATGCTTAAGATAACCTCAATCGTCATTCACTCTATCTCAATCTTACTAGTACTTATCTCATCCTAGGTTAGTCCCCCCCATCATCAATATTTGTCTCAAGGTGCACGAGTCAGTGAGAAGCTCTTTGGATGCTGCCGTTCGGGATCGGGTATACTTGTCTGCTGCCGAGGGTGGTGCCGACGAGGGGACGAGCAGTGGCACCTCTTTGAGCTACACAAAAGGAGTGGGCTCGATTGAGTACGAAACAGTGGCTGGCAGCCGCGGGGGTGCGTGTGCCGCGGAAGATTAAGGCTTCTACCCTAATGTTCTTGAAGATGATTTATCCATCTTCACCTTGAGCTGAGAAGCACCCCGATCCATCTCGAGAGACAACATCCTAACGAAAATGCTTGGCAGCCACATCCTAACGAAGATACTGGGCAGGGAAGTGTTGCACTTTATCAGCTTTTCGGCTTGAAGGATCCTAGCGAAGATGCTGGGCAAGTGTTGCACTGCGTCAGCTTTTCGGCTTGAATGATCCTAACGAAGATGCTTGGCAAGTGTTGCACTGCGTCAGCTTTTCGGCTTGAAGGATCCTAACGAAGATGCTGGGCAAGTGTTGCACTTTATCAGCTTTTCCCCTTGAAGGATCCTAACGAAGATGCTGGGCAAGTGTTGCACTGCATCAGCTTTTCGGCTTGAAGGATCCTAACGAAGATTCTTGGCAAGTGTTGCACTGCATCAGCTTTTCGGCTTGAAGGATCCTAACGAAGATGCTGGGCAAGTGTTGCACTTTGTCAGGCTTTCGGCTTGAAGGATCCTAACGAAGATGCTGGGCAAGTGTTGCACTTTGTCAGCTTTTCGGCTTGAAGGATCCTGACGAAGATGCTGGGCAAGGAAGTGTTGCACTTTATCAGCTTTTCCCCTTGAAGGATCCTAACGAAGATGCTGGGCAAGGAAGTGTTGCACTTTATCAGCTTTTCGGCTTGAAGAATCCTAGATGCTTCCAAAGTTGGTTCTCGTGCTTTTTGCTCTAAGGAAATCTGATCGCAGTGCTGGCTGGCCCCTTTGCGCACCTGCACCTGGCACAAAAGGAGTGCACGCAAAGGCCTGAATGTGTTTACTACAGCTACAACGCCGACAGTAGCGACAGTAGTGGGTACCAGTCGGTTGAGTTGTGCAAAAGGGACATGCTGCTTTTATGGCTGAATGTGAATACATCAATCCATTTGCATTTAATTGATTGTGATAGTGATTCATTTTGACAACTCATCTGCTTCACCTACTCCCTGTTTCCTTTTTAGGATCATTCTGGAGAAGTGAACCCAATATACCCAAGATGAAACCAATGAGTGCTTTTTATGTTTCAGACGAGCTCTAATGTTCCAGACGCCACCGAGCGGCAGTTTTTCGGATTGGCACAGTGGGCGCAAAATTGCAGGTGGCCGCCACTGGCGACATGCAGAAATGCCCTTCGCTCAGGGACGAAGTGGAGCGAGCACATCAATTAAGGCTTACTAACCACAATGGATAAGAAAAAACTAAAATACTTTAAGCATACAGGAGCTCCTTCTTACTAATAAACTGCTCAATCTCTCGTATGACCCCAACACGAAGGGGTGGCCTCTTCGTTACACATATTCCATTACACATTCCCGTTTGTGAAGGGGCTCGTACATGATCAGTTGTAAGTATGTTCCAAAATGAACAATAGTGTCACGATCATGTTAAATCCACCACTTGAATGATCTGTGTGTAGTACTGCTTTAAATCAGACACGGGGTCGGCAGGTGGTATCTCTCCGGAGGTTCCATCAGCGGCACTTGGCGGTGCGTCTGTGCCTGCCGCCGTTGCATCCGCTGCCACCCCTGCGGGCGGCCGGGCTCCCCAGGCGGCAAACGACTTGCCGCTTGCCTTGGCCCTGAAGGATGATGGGAGCGGTCGTCAGCGCTGGCGGCTCCGAGTTGCGCGCACGAGTATGGTGGACAGTCAGAACGCGGGCTCACGCTACGACTACGCCGGAGCGCCAGAAGTATGTGACTATCACCCCGTTTCTGAAAGTCCGTCCCAGTGCAAGGAAGACCACGGGAGTGGGGCGATCTATCTTGGCGGCTCTGGCTATGAGGAGGTTACGACAGCGGACGGCGCTTCTGGTATGGACCATGTTTTATTTTCCCCCAAAGATCATCTTTAACGGATCGATCATCGAGGCTGCCCCTTTCCTCGTCCCCTTAATATTAAAACTGTGATGTAGCTGAAGGGGCAGCCTTGAAGATGGTCTGGTCTCCTGACACTCAGACTCTAGAGGGGAGAAAAAGCATCATCCATATCTGGCGAGTGCACCCGAACTGCGCACGAGGAGGAGTATGGTGCCGGTGCATTGCTCTGCAGATCTACGGGAACTACAGAAGAGACCGCAAGGGCGCTGCCAGACATGTGTTATCAGCACGGAGACACTCCGCGGAGCTACAATTAAGGCTTGCCCAAAACCCAAACGAACTACAGCATAACCACGGTCGTAACGGCAAGCCTCTGTATTTGCCGTGTTCTTTCATCTTCTAGTTCTTAGTTGTTCCCCTAAGTAATGACTCACATTGATCTTCGGATTGATCGATCTTCGGATTGATCATGAAATTTGAAATTGAGTGCGAGTATTAACTGGGTATTCCTATTCTTGTTCCCCTAATGTATGACTCATCTTGTTCGGAAGCAAGCACTGTACGTAGAGGGCTGTTCCATAAGGGGAATTCAAAAAAAACGATAAGTTCTAATACAAGAGTCGACCGGTTCTTAGCCAACCAGAGGCGAGACGGTTTGCAGAAGCGGTGTGCGAAAAGTCCCACTTCTGTACTGGCTACACTCTTATGGATGATGTTTTTTGCATCTATCAGAGGATCGAGGCTCGTCCCGCCCCTAAGCCTATTATATATGGGGAAATATATGGGAAATTATTACGTTTTTAGGGGGAAATAAGGGATATCAGCCGTAAAAATGCTCTGAAAAGTAGATGGATTAGACACCGTTCATAACCTTGCTTTGGGACGCAACTGCTGGCGTTACGGCTCGGCTATCAATCTCGAAAAATGCCCCATCTTGTTGAGAGAAGTCACATTTTTCGAAGGGAAAATGCAGGTTTCTTCCAGGAATAGCACTTCCTGTCTTGAGAAGATGGGCGACTTTGATGGCGCGAGCTCTAACGCCGAAGGATGGAGTACGCGTCTGGAGCGCGAAGACTTCTTCAAGGCTGCAAGTCCACGCGTTACAGTTAAGGCTAGTTTTTCTAGTTCCACCCTAATAGTAAGTACCTCTCTACTAACGAACAATTTGTCAACAGAGTTGTAACAGCTTGTACTTACTTATATATAAGTTGGTTCATCAGTTCCACTTCCACCGTAGAGGTTGTGCCTCTAGTACTAGAAGGGTGTAGCTCTAATACAGCAGCATCGCCCGGAGCACTCTCTAGATGCTTTCGGAAGAAACAGTCTGCCGGACAAGCGGGAAAGCACCCTAGCAGCCTGACGGCGCAGCAGATTCAAGCTCGTTGCACTCTCGAGCCGAGCTGCAGTGGGCTGAGCTTTCGACTGGATAAGTAAGGCCCACTTCCTTAATCGTAATCCGTCCTTGTCCTGCGAGAGCGAGACGAGGAAGCATCTTGATCTCCTTATTTCATGAATGATCCATCCTTTTATTCCTGGGAGAGGAAGTCGAAGCATCTTCCAGGCTAGTTGTATGAGGCATAGCTCTGGATTATCCAGGCTATGAGGAGCTCTAAGAAAAGCATGAGTCCTTGATGAGTAGCGTGTTAAGAAAAACGACACAAGGAGTTGGCGAGGAGCTAGTGCCCAATTCGATCGACGAGGGGGCAGTCAGGGCCTGCGGGGGCAACATACGTTAAGGCCGAAAGGAACGGAGCAGCCTCTACGTGAAAAATCAGTCCCGTGAAATAAGTACTAAAGAGCAGGTACTAACCTGTGCCAGAGCCTCGGGCTGTACTGAAGTAAGAGGAAATACTCGATAATGGCTCGAGAAGTATTTTCACGGGATTTTACTTCACGGGCGGACAGGTTAGGGCTAGAAGTTCTAAAGACGTGGGCAGCTTAAAGACTACACGGGAACATCTTCAAGCAGCAGCGGTTCCCTTGCCGTATTGCGAAAGCGGAATTGTGCAGTGGGTGGCGGTGGACCGGGTGGCGGAGCGGACCTCTCCTTCTGGGATACAGGACGCGTTCGCTCGATGGATTCGATGTTTTTGGGCGCAACTCGTAGTAACCCAAACGTCCGACACTGGGATGTCCGCAGCTTGGTGACTGCGAGATCCATGTTCCGTTAAGGGTAGGCTAGAGGTGTCCACGTTGCCGTTTGTTTTGCTTCTCTCTCCTAAAGGACGAGAGAAGCCTAAAAACAAACGGGACACAGAAACACCAAAGCCCTGCCTCTAATTCCGCTCTTGCCTCGCTTGCCGTCCCGAACTGGACTTGTGGGACGTGCGGAGCTTGGTCTTAAGGCTGAAACCAAGTGTGGACCATGTCCTCAGCACCATCCGGGGCGCTTTTTCAAGGGGAAAAAGAAGGGCCCAAGGATATGAGTCTCAAGGAAGATGCGACGCGGTAGCTCTAATGGTCTCCTTGCACGGTTTTGCCAGTGACGCGGGGAGTCAAGTCAAGGCGTCAACTTAAGGCTCCTTCCTCCACTATAAGATGAGCATACTATCCACCCCCCCCTTCCACCATAAGACCCTAGCTACTTCTCTACTTTCTATTTTATGTTCTTCTCTTATTTTCTCGTCTTATTAAATTTTCTAATCTACTCTCCCTCGCGACTTGCAGACACCTGATTTTGCGTTTGGCTCTGGTGCTTCAGGAGTCTTGGATGTCGCTTCATGGGATTTAAGGGCGCTGGCTGATCTTACCACAGCGGTTTCGTACGACGACGCGGCTGGGCTCAGCGAGCTAGACCTGATCCAGGGGATGGGCGTCAGCGATTTGACACCCTTTTTTTAAGGGTCGTTGGAAGTTCATGCGTAGCTCTATGGTGCGCATCTCTATGGCTTGCTACAGAGTAGGAAAGCTGCCATAGATATGCGAACTACTAGATGGGGGCCAACTTTCAACCCCTAACTTTCGCAGCTGTCAGCTGGTCCGCCGCGAAGGGGCGCTTTTTCGGCCTTCGCGACTGCGGAGACAAGGTCCTTCTCGTTAAGGCTCTAATCTATCGTCGCTGTGCAGGGATCCCTCAGCCTCAGGAAGGCTACCTCTGATATAGGAGATAATCCATTTGTTTTTGATGTAAGTATAGAGGGATCACGATCCCTCAGGCGTATGTCGCCGATGAATACTCAACACAAGGGAGACAACTCGTCTCAGGCAGCACGCATGTACTCGAAAAGTAAAAGTAAGCGAGTAGCGAACCTGAGGTAACAGAGTCACGTGACCAACAGGGGTCATTCGGCTCCGGCTCTAATCTCGTCTGCGGCGGCTCCAGGGGCGACGGTTGGCAGCCCCTCAGCTTTTTTCAGTGACTTCTTGTCCGCGCGTCTGTCCGCGCCGTACCTTCGGAGTGTGAAGGACGCAACAAGTGGCTTCGCGCTCAGCTCTCTCTCCGCCGCGCTGCTGCTGGGAGCACAGGGGGGCTTGAGCTACTTTTTTCGTTATCCAGTTACGGCTACTACCGCCAACTAGTACCCAGCTACTTTTCCAGAATGATCTTTTAGCAGTTTTCTATTCGGCAAAAGCTAAAAGATGTTCAAGAAGAGGGGCTCTCGGTGCCTCTAATCCAGTGCAAGCAGGGCCATCCGCAGCTATTGCGGACGAACTCGGTGCCCTTGGCGATGCGTTTAGCGGGACCGCCAGACTGGCATTAAGGCCACCGCAGATCATGCATTCTCCTCAATCTAGTCTTGCTTTGTGTCTTTTTCAAGAAGAAGGGGCCTAAGCCATCCTTGCGGGCCGTCTTTTTCAAGTAGAAAAAGGAGCCAAGGATCATGTTGCAACAAGGGGCTTTTTCAAGCGCCATCTTTTTCAAGTAGAAAAAGGAGCCAAGGATCATGTTGCAACAAGGGGCTTTTTCAAGCGCCATCTTTTTCAAGTAGAAAATGGAGTCAAGGATCATGTTGCAACAAGGGTCCTCTCTGATCAAGGATCCTCTCTGATAGATCATGTAATCTATCAGGTGATCACGGACGGGACTCGTTCTCAACCGAACTGGTACTAGCAGAAAGGATGTTCCTGCAAGGGAAGAAGATGCGCCTGCAAGGAGACTCTAATCTTCGTGACAACCGCGGGATGGGACGCGAGGTATGTCGCAAACTTTCGGCGCATTTTTCACAAAGCCGGCACGGCCTTGTCTCGTGTCCACTCCCGTCCTGCTCCGACTACTTTTTAAGGCTACTGCTTTAATCACGAAATTGAAATCCATTTTTTCCGCGCACACCTGACATGAAAGGCCATTTTGATTTTCGTCTATTTCATAGATTTATTCCCTTGTGATTAGTTTCATTCCATTTCGATTTCCACCAAATAAGGTCATTTAATATTTTCGTCTGTAGTTTGTTTCCTACACCTTATTCGGTGGGGCTCGTTGTGCAGGATCCATAACGTAACCTAACCCGTATTCTAGGGACGCCTACTGCTCGGGCGGAGCAGGATGAGTGAACTTCCTTATAGGAAATGCGTTATAGGTCACGTCAAACTTATAGTAAATACATTTACCTAGGTAAGTAGAATGAACAATGAAGAATTCTTTGAGAACGGGTGCTGCGGACCGCACTATCAGAGACGCACACGTGACAACTCTTGGAGGAGTGGATCTTCTAAGAGCTTGCCGCGATGAGGCAGGATGCCGCAGAAGCAAAAGGAGAGAAAGCATCAGAGATGATTCGGCAAATGGTGGACATAACTTTAAGGCATTTTGCTCTAGTAAGAATGATCCATCTACTTTCTACTTCGGAAAAGTGTTGCTCATGAGGCTGCTTGTTCCCCCATAAAGAGCCATAACTATGCTGAAAAGGGGGAAGCACAAGCAGCCTGGATTAGAGGACTGCGTCCTCTTCTTACGATTGATTGGGGTGAACTCTAATAAGGCTGCCGTCTCCGGATGTTGACGCCGCTACGCTTGTGTCGGCAAGTGGAGAAGGCGCCAGCGACAAGTGCGCGGCAAGGGTTGTAGACGGGGAGACGAATACAACACATGGCTTTGACTCAAGTTAAGGCAGGCACCGTCAGCGTCAACCCTACTTATCTTTTTCCACGACCACCGCATCTTATCTTTTTTTAGCAAATTTTTACTTGATGAAAAGTGCGAAAAAAAGACTTTGACTTTCTAAAAGTAAGATAAGATGGGGGGCTGTAGTCGGTTTTTCTAATCAAGCAACGGCGGTAGTAATACGCACCAAAGGTGTCCCTGGCTGCAGCTTGATCTGGGTCAGAGGAAGATCGTGGACGAGGTGCACCTCACAGTGGCACTTGGTATTAAGGCTCTACTACAACTTCTTCAGAAAGCCAGAGAGTGAGGATAGTTGGCTTTTTTCTTGCAGAAGCATGAGCTCAACAGCTCTACCTCTTCTAAGTAGACGCTTCGTAACCTTTTCAGAGCGTTCACTGGCGACGATGCTTCCTCGATGGTCGACAACGACCCGATGGCAGGAGTGCGGATCCTCGTTTCGGATGCGCCAAAAGATCACGCCGACACCTGTACGCACGGCAGCACCCAATGTGACGCTAGTAGCAGCTTCGTCTGCGAGCAGCACGCTGTCGGCTCAGCCTGCGAGGTGGCCGATACCGCCGAGATTAAGGCTTCATCGACCTTTGTCTTGTTCATTCCATCTTGAAGCGGGGATGTCCTACTATATTGGAGATGCGACTTGTCCTACTAGTTGCAATTCATCTTCTCTGTCTTGTTCATTCTATTGGGCGGACGCGGGGTCCCTCAACAAACGTAAGTAGATACAAGGGACAACAATGACAGGCATGTTGAGTATATTACGTAACCATGATTCCTTGGATACAATATCTCTTGGATCCAATATCCTTGAGGGATCATCTCCATAGGAATGAACGGGAGATGGCGAGGGCTAATGAGACCTGCGATTAAGGCTTCCCCTAATCCACCTCAATAGGGATCCCTCAACCGTATGCGCCCCAATACAAGGGAAAAAATAGTGACGCATATAGTCTTGAATAGTGAGGACGCATAAGGGAAAAAATAGTGAGGACGCATAGTACGCTTGAGGGATTTATTATTCCACAGGGATGAATTAGGGACTCCCTTCTAATGCGAGAGGATATTTGTGTCCTCGGATGGAGTGACACTGGACGGCCCCAGCCGTTTTGTTACTATCGCCGAGAACCCCTTCGGCGTCGGTCGCGCCACGATTCGGTGTAAAGATTAAGACTATCATTCATTGTACTTCTGTAAATATAGTACTGTAAATATAAATATATCAAATAATCTAAATGATTATAGTATAGTACTGTAAATTATATGTACTTCTCCTGTAAATATATATTAAATAATCTACATGATTAGATTAGTGTTATTTATGGACCTAATAAAGATTAACTAATCCGCTATCGTCTAGAACAACTGCATCATTGTACTGTAAATATAGTACTGTAAATATATATTAAATAATCTACATGATTATACAGTACTAAGTTCTTCGACTACTTAGAGCAGATTTCGGGGATCTTCTGACCATATCAAAAAACTCGTGAGTGAAAGCCTAATCCAAGATGAAGATGTTGACTAATCATTAGCTTGCTCATCATCTAAAAAAGCGGCAAGGTGGGTCGCTACGTCCGAATCGAGCTGCCAGGTGCGTCAACGACTCAGACACGGCGCCTCAGGATCAAAGAGCTTCAAGTTTTCGGTTCACTAATGCCAGACCCACGCTCTTGTTTGCAGAGCAACAGCAATAACCTTGCTACAGCTGCATCATGCTCAGACTTAAGACCCTCTCACTATCAATTTTTAGGATACATCTTTGGTTACAGACCAGCACTGACTGCATGGTCCTTGAAAAGTAAAAGTAGTTCGTTGCTCTGACGGGTGACCTGAGAGGGCCCCTCTAATTACAGTTACAACATCACCTGAGAGCTATCAATATAATCGCTTGGATCTTCTCAACCAGACTCGGTTAAGAGCTAATCAAGACTTGATTTCAACCATACTGATTTTTATCTGATTTTTATATAGATTAGATCTAACTCAGGTAGTTGTGTTGCCTGAGTAGAGCTAATGCTACGACTCCCACACTACCACTACCTCCGGCGCTAATTCATGACCTGAGAGAGCCCTTGCAGGATCACCTTCGGGGCACGGGTTTTTTCCTGTCATCAGAACGCATTGCGGACCTGCATGCCTACGACCACCTGGCGCACGGCGCCATAAACGTCACCGGCTGGGCGCCCGATCAGGCCGAAGACTTTCAGCAGGCTTTTGCGCAGATGCATCCAGATGTTAACTCTCTTTGCACAGGCCACTGGCGTTCTCCTTTCAGGCTGCGATCAATTTTATGGCTAGTCGTACAGGAATAAACCTTTGATATTGATTTTCCCTAGCATCTTGAAGATGGTCTCGCTTTTCAAATCCTAGAAGAGGAGCTCAGAGTCTCCCTCAACATAGACATCTTCCTTAACAATAGATACGAAAGTTGGAACCAAGAGGACGAATCCGCAGATCATGCGCCTCCCTTAGTAGACGAGTTCTCTAACATCCGAAAAAATGTTTCACCATGCGACGTGCAGTACGCCAGACGTCTCGCAATTTTTGAGAGACATCAATGTCTACATTAAGGCTTACCACTGCTCCTGTGATTCATCATGATCCATCCTACGAAGAGTGAGCATCTTCTTAAGGTACATACTGTTGGGTCCTGTGGTAGGAGTGTTTTCATCCCCTTCGTACTAGAGAAATAGTTCCCCTTACTAAGGGGAAATAATAATAGAGAAAGCTCGCCAATAAAGTAGTACAACTAGTGACTTTTCAGCAGTTGAAGAACGTGAATGAATCAAGTAAAAAAAGGATGCAGCTCTACATACGGTTATACTTGATAGTCTATCAGTTGGTTTTCGTGCTTTTCTAACTAGAAGGTACACGAAGGCTAATAAGACCTCTTTACTACTAGCAAAAAGTAGAGCAAAAAGTAGAGCCATGACATGACAGCTCTCCTGACTCCTGTCTATGAATAAGCACAGAGGTACCATGACATGACAGCTCTCCTGACTCCTGTCTATGAATAATTGCAAGCTCTAACTACAAGTTTCCGCCAGATCCGAGCGACCTTGGTGGACTCCCAGGTGGGCGTCGAGGTCCCGGAGCAGTGCCAACTTCTTACCTTGTCGCTGGTGGGGCAACCTTAGAAAGGCGTCTGAGTGCTTCCGGGTCTTTATGGTTGTTTGCCCTTGGGCTCTTGGTGGAAGATGATTTTTCCCTTTTTTTCTCCCAACATTAACAACTACTACTAACAGAGTAGTTTATAGCACGCATGGTGCATGGAGTGCATGGAGTAGCATGGAGTGCATGGAGCGCAGAGCTTTAAGGGGCGCAAGAAGCTCCCCCTTTAGCTCCATGCTACTCCATGTGATCCATGCACTCCATGCCATGCGAGCCGTGAAACCTTATAAATTGCTCTGTACTAAGTATGTAACAGGACGATCATGAGTAGAGACCATCTAGGCTTTCTCACAAGAACGCTCCTTTGTAGCAGGTGACCATCTTTCTTCTAGGCTGCCCGCCCTTTTCATCCCCTCAAAACTTCTCTGTACTATAGGTTCGTTAAGGTAGGTTAACTGCATACCATAGTAGACTGATAGGGGGCCTTTAGAGAAGAGAAAAAACAAAACAAGAACTTTCATTTTCTTCTGCGAGTAGCTTCTTAACCGGTGCAGGCCGAATGAGTGAATGCGAGAACGTTCCCTGGAGCGACCGGTGTTAAGGCTTCCCCTAATCCATCTCCAGAATCATGACCTTGGAGTAGTTGTCCCAAATAAAGGGGGAAACATGGAACAGCCCAGAGACGCGAGTCTCCGGATGGATTAGGATGAGCTCTAACGGTGGCAGCTTCATGACCCGTACACGGAGCTGGCAGGCACTTGCAATTTCGAACAGAACACAAACTATATCGACGCACCAGCGGCATTTGTCCACTCTCGCTTTAAGGCTCCTAGCTCTACTCTTACAACTAGAGTTCGCGTAGTAAGTAATTGCTCACTAACAAACTGTAACAGAAATAAATTAAATCTTCTGTACTAGTGTTTAAAATACTTTGTGTGTAAAATCTTTTGAATAGAAAGGCATTGTCTATTTGTATCTATTGTTGCGCTCCGGGCAGAAAGAAATCCTCTGAATCGACGAAGGAAATCATTTTATTTGAAATGAAATCCTTTGAATAGAAAGAAGTCTTTTCTTTTGAAGGGAAATCTTTTGCATAGAAAGAAGTCTTTTCTTTTGAAGGGAAATCTTTTGCATAGAAAGAAATCGCTTGAATGTGATTAATTTTCTACTTATTCTAGGATGAGAAGTCAAGTTCTTTGTTTTGTCTAAGGTATAGTACCCGATTAACTTACCACAGTAAAGTATCATGAGCATGAGTCTATAAATATCTATCTTAAAAAATAAAACGTACTACTTACAGTATCATGATGAGTCTATATCTATCTTAACAAACTACAATTTATCTAATTTTTACGGCGTTGGAGGGGTGTCTTCGCTGGAGGAGTGTCTCGTGCAATGTGCAACGAGGCGAGCCTTGTTTGACGCGGATGCTAGTTTGTATGATGCCAATTTCAATGGTTGACGAGAACTTATAAGAACCTAATTTCATGAGAACCCATGATAACCTATGAGAACTTAATATAAGGACCCATAAATTAAAATTTGTTTTTCATCTCTTCGAGGGGAATGTGCCAGTTATTTGAAAAGTGATTGAGAAACTATCATGTATCTGTAAGTTATAGGGGAACCCCGTCGAATAGGGATCTGCTTCTGTGGACGCTTGTCTGTCTGTGTTTTTTTCTCTATCAAGTTGAATTCTTAGGCCTTGTGCGTTCCTTTTGTTTAGAGAAAAAAAATTCCGAAATACGACATTCCCCTAAGATTTATTAGTCTTGTTTGACATTAATTAATAAGATTCTCGAGAATAAGGTCTACGTAATATAGTGCCTGAAGATTATTCTGAAGAAGAAAGTGGAAGCATTTTTCATAGTTGAGGTGCAACATCTGCGACCAGCACTGGTTGTGCGGGAATAGTCTTTGCAGAAAAGCATGTGGAAATTTTAGGCCGTTGCGAATTCAAGGCAGCGTGGACGGGTGGGCCCTACACTGTCACCTCAAACGCCGACAAACGGGTCCACCACGGCTTCGTCTCCGTTGAGATGACAACAGGGTGCCGCGACGCAATCTTAGCACAGCAGCCGGCAAGGGTCTCGACCGAGCTTATGGATGACCTTTTTTCCATCTTTCTTCACACGATGGCTTGATGCTGATGCTGTTCCTCGCTTACTGGAGTAATCTCCTCCTTACACATACTTTTCTTACTTCTACTTTCACCTTCTCACTTCCGCGCTGTAAGCGTGGAACAGTAAAGCGCTGCCATCTTCGAGGCTGCGGCCGCTTTTGGGTCCTCCCTTGAAAGTGTATACATGAGTAGTTAGCAAGGGGGGCCTCGAGGCTGCTCGACACTCTCCGGCCCTAGAGGGGAGAAAAAACATCATCTATAGAACTTGGTCGAGACGCTATGTGCCCATACGAGGAGGACCCGTTGCGGGTAGAGTTAGTCCTTCCTGCGATGAGCGTAGAGGCACCGAGAAGCGCAGGAAGTGGAGGATTAAGAGTTGCCACATTGCATCCTTCACAGCTACCATCCTTCGCTCCTTTTGTTTCAAGGGGATTCGTTCCCGGAAAACAAGAGGTCGCCCATCTTCAAGGATGAAGGTCTGAAGAATGCAACTGCTCGGGAGCAACCACCTTTAAGAGCAGGAGCAAGTGTGTCGAATGTTTATGGGGTAGCCGCTGCTCCAGGAGGGATCCCGGTTACACTACCGGTTATTACGTCAGAATCGGGCCACGGGAATGCTTTTACTGTTTTTTGGGATGATCCGGATGACGCATCAGAAGCCGACCCGGATCTCGACAGCAGCCCATCATCTTACACGACATCGACCACCGCTGCCTCTGCGGCTACAACCACATTAAGAACAAGAGCGGGCTGTAAGTTAGTAGAGTCCTTTACAACTTCTTCGGCTATTCGAAATCTTAAAATTGGCAAGTAAGTTTTAGGATAGTGTTTTACTCGGTTATTTCAGTTTTTCGAGTTAGTTCTTGTTTAGACATTTTTGAATGGCAGGCTGTATAAGTAGGCATAGACCCTTTTACAACTTTTTCGGTCATTTCTTGTTTTAAAAACTGTTAGTAATATAACAACTATGCCGCCCTTTTTAACAACGTTTTTACTGTTAGTATAACTATCATCGGCATAATAAATTGCCCGGCTTGTTATGGTAGTTGGGAAGGTAAAGCTAGGTACCTCGCTCCAGATGAACTCGGAGCGTGTAATACAAAAAGCCTTGCAGTACAACGAGGGCAGTGCAAGAACTAGTAATGGCGTCTGTGATCATATAAGGAGCCTACATCATGCACATAATTACAGCTATAAGCTGCGCGGTGTAATTAGAGCTGTAATTAGGGCTGTGATAGCTGCGTAGCCCCCCTAATTTGAGCTCTAATTACTACACCGCAGCAGCTTGCTGTCATCTCAGCAACGATGTCGAGCGAACATGATGGGAGTACTAAGGCTAGCGTGGCGATTGACGGTAACCTACACACTGAAGCTCGGACCGGCGCGTCATATGACTACTGGACGCAACGTTGCCCGTGGCTGCAGCTTGATCTGGGCGAAGCGAAGCAAGTTTCGCATGCCAGGTTGTATGGCCCATGGCCCAACGGGGGGAATACGCGAAGGGTCCTTTTCAACACGAGGCTGTTTACGGCTACTTCCCCTAATTTTTAATCCATCTGGTGCGGAAGCAGCATCCCGAAAGAAGAACTGTTTTAATTTTACAGAGGGGAAGGGTCTAAGGATGATCTTCAAGATGCTGGATGAGTGTGACGAGCTCTAATCCTTGGATAACTGGCGCATGGGACACCTCAAATCCGAATAAGCCAGAGGGTGGCTTATATGCCAACTCTGGTATGCGCATTTTGCTCGCCAACGAGCCGCGATCAAACGTCGAAATATGTGACAAGGACGGCCGCAACTTTTGCCTTGCGAGAGGTACATTAGACATTAAGAATAAGGGTGCTCCTGTTGTAAAATAACTTCTGGTGAGTAAGGGTATTAAATAAACAGAAAGAACATTTAGGTGTTCTTGTTTTTACCGTTCGTTTTGCCTTTCTGACTCCAGGGGGTGGAAAGCAGAGGCATAGCGAACGGGGCAAGCAAACACCATGGGCATATTTCTAAAGACAACCCGGCGAAAGGGCCAGCCTGTCCCAGTGCCGGCGGCTCTCTACAGGTTTGTGAGATTATTAAAGACAGAGACCGATATAAAAACGACCCGGAGAATACAGGTAGGTTCTTCCTCAACGTCCAGTGCCACAATAAGGTGGGGAGATATCTCGTAGTAGACTTGCCAGGAGCTTCAGCGACAGACCCCGGCAGAGTAATACATTCGCAGGAAGTACAAGTTTTTGGCACCGCAACAACGACTACGACCGTAAAAGGTGGCAGCAGCCACGACTTCGAATCGAAGTTAAGGCTTTTAGACATAGACTTCTCGCCAGCCAGGGTAGTCAGCCGTGGCTAGCATGAACATTTCGCCATCCACTCATCATCATCATCATCATCATCATCATCATTGTCGCCAACATTGTGATCATTGATATCTCTCTTTCAAGCACTATTACGCCTCCTATCTTCTCTGATCATCTCCTCTTTCTAAAAAAGCAACAGCTACCTTGGGTGGAAGACGTGGTGGTAAATGACTTTTATCCTATGTACGTTTCGCCCTATTCTTTAAGGCTTACAACCCTATTCTTTAAGGTGCATCTTCAGAGAAGTCATCCTAGAAAGGCTCTTCCAGGGGAAAAGGGGAACAGGATGCTTTTCAGGATGGCTTTTGAGGCTGAGCTCGAAACTCTGTCGGAATGCAGTACGACGCGGAACTCGGTGGAGAGTTTTTCGAAGGTTACGCCGACACCTGTCCTGACCACGGTTAGGCCAAGGGATCTTTGTCAGTTTTTAACCAAAATATGCAGATACAATCGGATTCGAATGCGTAACTAATTAACATTTCGTATGGAGGATCTCGCGATGGTGGTTAACCAAAAAGTTTCAGTTTCATTCATCTCGGCGTCTTGGAGGTGTCCTTTTGTTTTCCCTGTATTCTTTTCATGGGAAGAGAAGGGGTCGAAAGGGGGTTGCTCGCTGACAGCACCGAAGAGCAGACCCCTCGAGAGAACTACAGGGGGAAACGAAGGGAAAACGGGGAAGGTGGTGCCCATCTTTCATCTCGTCTTTCTATGCTGCTGCCCTTTTCTGTGTAGTTGTTCCACTCTTTCTCTTGGAAGTTACTTGTCGAGATCAACATAATAAAAATAATGGTTGTTCCTTTATTATTGTTGGATACATTCGAACACAGACTGTTAAGTCGCGTCTAGTTTCTCGGTGAGAAACACTTGAGAGTGATACTGTTTGCACAATTTGCACTCACAGCCTGAGACTAATGATCTCTGGCTGCTTTGATCCCTGTGGATATTCATTGGGGTTGCAAGGAGGAAGTCTCAGCTTCATCATTGGGATATCATGTAGCATGGGGAAGCTCTCATATGCTTCATACGGAAACGCTTATGCTATCATCATTGATTCATACGATCATCCTACATTGATTCCCATCATTGATCAGAACTTGACAAGACGTTATGGACCTGATTACAGCTATGAAACATTCACCATTCCTGCTATCTGAATACGTTGAAGGTCCTTTGCCTGATGATCACTGATTTTGGAACTATATGCATTTAGGTCTGTAGGTTATCTTTGAGATCATTCCGGTGCTGTTTTGTCCTTGACTGTATTGGGAGGCTTGAGCCACAAACGAGAGAGAGAGGAGAAGCCAGAGACACCCGCGCGACGGTAAACCCGTCGGGCGTTTGGATGGTGCTCCGGTAACCTTTTGCCTGGCGATCTTGGTCATTTTGCTGATCTTCATCCTTGTGATCTTTGTGACATTTCGAGGATTATGACCTTGACCAACACCCCTCCTCAATCGTTGCGTGTCGAAGTCCCTAGTCTCTGGACTACCACGGAAGTCATATCTCCTAGCTGCTCTTCTATGGCTACGGTATACTCGGCTAGAAACCAAAATAAACCGAATATACTACACTATAGTAAGCTAAATCATCCCCATTCGTTTCATCGTCTGAGGAATCACAATCATCATGCTCAACTTTAGTTATCGGGTTATCTATATGGTGAAGTAGTAGTCTACGTTGAGACGAACTACATTCTAACTTAGTTAAGCCATCAGCCTTCATTAAGTTAGTTGGACAGAAAACTATCTTACTGGCCGCATCACGCACACGCAAGTAGCGAAGTGCATAATGGCGACTCTTCGGGCGTGTGTCAGTTGCTTTGGCTGTTGTGATCGCGGATTGGTTGTCGATCCAGAGCACAGCATTGTCTAAAGAGGGAGACAAGCCGTTCTGTGTGTGTACCAACTGAGTTGGTAGAGGCCTATAGAAGTCTGTAAAGTCATGCAGTTCACTAAGCACAATAGTGTCAGAAGCTGCAATATATTCACTTTCAGCCGTAGAATAGGCACGGACAGTTTGTCGGTTACTTCTCCAAGCAATTGGAACGCCTTTGAAATACATGATCGATCCACTTGTACTTCTCATAGTCTTTACGCAGTTGGCGAAACCTGCATCACTAAAGATATTCACCTCTGGCATATCTCTGCCTTCAGGTAGTAACTTTGAATAGATTCTATTGAATTCTTCTTCTTGCTCTGGTGAGTATTCCAGTCCTTGGTCTCTCGTTGTCACCAGATACTTTAGCACTTTTCTGGCTGCTTTAACCATTCTTGTTGACGCGGGTTTGCTGACATGTCTAGCCAATGCTGCCACCGGTACAGAAATGTCCGGGCGCGCGGTTACAGCTACCCATAGCAAGGCACCAACTACCTCACGAAAGGGATACCCTTCGACTATCTTGATCCCCTCCTCAAGAAAAGCCGACTCGTCAAAATTGGGCGAGTAAACCGGTTTTCCGACATCAATTTCGAATTTCTTTGCGATTTTATCAATGTACTCCTCCATATTGAGCCGAAATGTTCGAGCTTCACGGCAGTAGTACACGATGGCACCTAAGAAGTCGAACCTGAGCCACGTTTGACCCCAAGGGGTTGGAACGGACTCCACATCAATCGCACGGCCAGGGGCACGCGAGAAGATGAGTTCTAGTTCGGTCTTGAGCTCATCAAGATCAGGACCCGTTGCAAGATTGTCATCAACATAGACTGACATCTTGAGGAACTTCCCAGGTACCTTCGCACTCGGCTTTCTCCATAAGCCTGGCGCAGAATCACACGGCTCCCAGCCAATACTGGCTAGTATGTCGTGATATTTCTTGAACCATGCTCGTGGTGCGTCCTTCAAGCCGTATAAGGCCTTCTTGAGCTTCACGATCTCGCGTCCATGCTTCTCTGCCCAGATGGGTGGGAGACGGCAGAAGACATCGCGATCGAGTTCAGCATTGAGGAACGCAGAATCTAAATCGAACGGGATCACATAGTCCTGTTCTGACGCAGCAGATGTCAGGAGCAGCCTATTAGCGGCGTGTGAAACTACGGGAGCAAAGGTGTTTAGCTCTCCTGAACGATCTAGATTACCGAGGACACAAGCGCGAGCCTTGTATCTTCCACATCTTTTAATAGTTAGAATTATGGCAATTGGTAGAGCCTGTCGCGCGGTCGCAAGCTCCTCGTCAGAAGCTTCTTTCCACGTTTCAAAGGCTAGTAGTCTCGCATGCTCTTTGTCAATAACCTCCCGCCATTTGTCGGCATCAGGAGACTTGAGTGCTTGAGCAACGGACAAAATCACATATGATTCGACGAATTCCTCATCTTCGTCTAATTCACACGTGCCACCTACTGCACTAGCGAACAGCGCCACATTCTTTCTCAGTTCTTCTAACTGTTTCTTTGTTCTTCGAACCCTGCTGCCTGCTTTGTCCTTCGCTCCTTTTGGTCGGCCACGCTTCTTGACGTGTGTACGGCGTTCGCCTGCCACAACACGTGCTGGAGAAGGCGCTTTCGACTTAGACGGACTTAGCGGAGCAGATGTCTCGCGATCCTTCGCTTCAGCATTCCCCTCCTCAAGTGAAACACCTTTTGGAGAGTCAGCTGCGTTGGATTCCTCTACTTTATCCAGTGTCTCAATAAATAATTCGTCGGAAATCGCGGTCGGTCCACCTGGAATGTGCTCCGTGCCAGAGAACCCCGATTGATGATCCAGCCTTTGCACTGACTGTCCAAGCAAGGGGGAGCCCAGCGACGACGCGCCACTCTGCAGATTTTCCAGTTCGTCATACTCAATGTAGATGCCCTTCTGATCTGGCAAAAGCCAATCGATATTTTTAATTAGATAGTCCTCTCTGAACTTTACATCTAGGGTAGAGTATTCCGCCCATCGATGTCCAAGCTTGCAACGATCGTCATGAGCGAAAGTTCCAACCAACCAACCAGACGACTTCGGACAGAGTCCAAGGAAGACGCCACGGCGGTACTTGGCCGAGAGCTTGGGTTCAGGAGTGTTGGCTTGAATTTGTTCACGAAAGTAAACTAGACAACCAAATCGGCGGAGCATGCCGATTGAACTCTTCGATGAGTTTCTACCAGTCCTTTCTTCTAAGATTTCAATTGGACTCTTTCCATCATGTTGAGGCATTTTTGCATAGTTATGCGGTAAACGATCCCAGCAGTCACCAGCGTACTCGACGCAGTAACACCAGAGGCGTTTATCAACTTTAGTCAGCATTGTGCGTACACTGCCGAACAAAGTCCGCATAAAACGTTCGCAGGTCCCATTCATCTCCGGATTATAAGGAACAGCCGGACTGTCTGAGACTCGCAGCGATTGCATAACTTTGGTCATGTCATCACTGCTCAGGACAGGTTCTCCATCCCTCCGGAGGAACCACACTACCTTGTCATCAAGTGATAAGGAGTAGTCCTGGCGAATGCCTTTGATAACTTCTTCTATTTCCTCCACACAGTCACTTTTCAGCTTAAGCGGTCGACAGAACACCTTCTTAATTACATCACAGATGATCACTAATACACATCTCTTTGACCTGACTGATACGGGTTTGATTCCAACAGCAAAGTCGATTGCTAGTAACTTCAATGGTTCAGGTTTGTAGTTCGAAGTATCTCTAGCTTTTGCATGTGGTGCGCGTTGGCCTTTATGTAGATCACACTCAGGGCAATTTACCTGGAGGCCATCTATATGAAAGTGCCCACATCTTCTATGAAGTTCGAGTCTTGTAAGGTAACAACTACTGACTCCTTCTTCTACTGTTGAACAAATATAACCACTATCAGTCTCTTCTTTAAATAAGTTGCATGCAAGTATGGGAAGCTGCAAGCGTGGATGACTTCTTATGGGTATGGCCTGGCCGGTGTCCGTATGTACGAGACAACCACCTGCGCCTTTGAAGTTGAATTCCCATCCTAATTGCGAGCAGTTCCCTTCACCTAACCAAGGTATAATACGATCTAAGTCCTTTGGTAGTGAATCATAATAAACACCATACTGGAGCCCTAAGATGTTTGACTTTAGTTTTCCTACTCTTCCGTCTTTACTTCCAGCGCTACCAGTAATCCTACAAGTTCTCATAGTTATTTCACTAAAATCGTCTTTGTGTCTTGAAAGATATTTGTTTGCACAACTATCGACTAGACTAACTTCTTCTCTTGTAGTAATGGAACTAGTTGAAAGACTATGTCCCACAAGTTTTACCTCCCCTGTATTATTTACGTTTATTTCTTCACCCTCATCTTCATCCAAGTTCAGCGAGCAAAATCCGCTTTCCACCGGTTCCGCAACTCAGCTCTGCTTTCCGCCGTTGAGAGCTTGCCACAGCTCCGCAACTTGGGACATGTGAACCATGCCATTACCCTTTCCACCTTTACCCATAGCACTACTAGATTGGGAATTGGTGTTCCAGTTCCAGTTTGCCTGGTTCTGTGGATTCTTCCAACAAGACGCGGATTTGTGACCCGGTTTGTTGCAGATCCAACAGACTGGACGGGTGTCTTGTTTTCCAGAACCTTTATTATTTTTGTTCTGCGGCTTTCCTTTGCCGTTCGAATTGGAGGCATAGACCTCGGCGGCGATCTTCTTCTTTGTGTTTGCCTTGAAGCGCTTGAGAGCACTTTTAGACAGAAAGATCTTACCACCTTCATTGGCCTTTTCCTCGTCATCCTCCTCTTCACGAGAACGTTTATTCGAGGTCTCCTGAACATTGACCGGGAACGCCTTCCCGAAGGAATCGTTCTCAACTTTGTAGGTTCCCTCCTCGATCAACGTCGCAAGACGCTTTTCAAGTCGGTCACCAATCTGGTCAAATGTCAGACCATCTTCTTCCTGCATGCGTTCGATCGTTGCCTTGAAGTTCTTGCAGAACAGCTCGGGCAACTTCTGTAGCAGTGCACCATTTTGTTGGTCACTTTCTGGCACTCCTGCTTCCGGCGGGTACACGGTGGGCGACTGGTTCATGATGTCTCGGACTTTCGACAAGAATCCTGTGACATCTGCAGGTTGATCCGCGTTGTGGAACTTCAACACGCCATCCGTAAGCGGTTTTACTTTCATCCGTTGTTCCTGACGGTTGTTTTGATCGAAGTGTCCTACATCACGAAGGAGCACAACAACCTCACCTGCATCCATCGCATCCACCTGCCCATTATCGTTCTGGTTGTTGATGAACGACGCAGCGGCACCTTTCAGACTACGAATAATCGCATCTTTCAGGTTGCGCCACTTCTGCCGAATTGTTTCCTCCCGATTGGTAACTCCGTTAGGAATACCATGAGGAGCTGCCGGAATGCCGACTACATTCGTGTAGTTTTGAAGCAGGCCGAGACGGCTAGCTTCCTGACGTATGGCAAGTTGCCATGCTCGCCAGTCGGACTTCTGTCCGAGTTTCTTCGAAATTTCTTTCGCATCGCAGGACATTTTGAAAAGTTGTTTCTAGATGGATTTCTACTCTATACTTAGCTCAAGGGTCAAAGTAGTGTTGGATACATTCGAACACAGACTGTTAAGTCGCGTCTAGTTTCTCGGTGAGAAACACTTGAGAGTGATACTGTTTGCACAATTTGCACTCACAGCCTGAGACTAATGATCTCTGGCTGCTTTGATCCCTGTGGATGTTCATTGGGGTTACATGGAGGAAGTCTCAGCTTCATCATTGGGATATCATGTTGCATGGGGAAACTTTCATATGGAAACGCTTATGCTATCATCATTGATTCATACGATCATCCTATGTTGATTCTCATCATTGATCAGAACTGACAGTACGTTATGAACCTGATTACAGCTATGAAACATTCATCATTTCTTCTATCTGAATACGTTGAAGGTCCTTTGCCTGATGATCACTGTTTTTGGAACTATATGCATTTAGGTCTGTAGGTTATCTTTGAGATCATTCCGGTGCTGTTTTGTCCTTGACTGTATTGGGAGGCTTGAGCCACAAACGAGAGAGAGAGGAGAAGCCAGAGACACCCGCGCGACGGTAAACCCGTCGGGCGTTTGGATGGTGCTCCGGTAACCTTTTGCCTGGCGATCTTGGTCATTTTGCTGATCTTTATCCTTGTGATCTTTGTGAATCCATTAGGATTATGACCTTGACCAACAATTATAAGACCCGAGAAGGGCGGGACCACGACTTCTACTCGGAGTAGAAGTCCAACTCTTCTAACGCGGGCACGAGTATATCACAAACCTGGAGCAGTGTCGAGATGTCAACTGGAACTTGAAAAAGGAAGCGGGCATGTCCAATTTTCAGACCGACTTGAAGCCGTATGGCTGCCAAGTAGGCCGTTCAAATAACTACGACGCTGGCACAGGCGCTGGGACGCAAAACGCCCCACATTAAGGCTAGAGATAGAAGTTCATCTTTGAAGAGGTCATGGATCCCTGAAACAAAAGTAATCTTGAGTTTTCCTACCTTGGTCAGCCCTAAGAACAGTTCTGCTCGCGCTACAAGAATCCGGGAGTCCCGAGACGGGTGCGGCCTGGGTCCTCCTTCTCGCTTACATTACGGCCCCCCCAATGGTCCATCTTCAGATAGTGCATAGAAGTGCAGATAGTGCATCTTGGAAGGATAAGGATACGTAAGTATAAATGTTGGCATCGGGCGGGTGCAGGTGCACCATCTTGAAGAACTGGAGATAATATGTTGGGTGAGCTCTAATTACATCAACGACCACCTCCAGCACGACCTTATCTGGCATTGAGTTTGCGGAATATTTGGCGGCTTCCTTTCCTTCCTTTGATGCGCGCGGGGGTCTGGGAGGACGGAACGCGCTCGCAAGCGTCCACGCAGCTCCTTCGGCTGCAACTCCTTCAGCTGGTTCTTAAGGCCGCTGTTGATGAATTGTAGTACATTTTTTAATGATAGAGATAGAAGCTCTAGGTCGTTAGGTTAGGTAAAATTGAAGATGCTGTTTTCTTTCTTTCATGTAACCTCAACAATTTGATTTAATCTGCTAAGAAGTAGGGGTGGCGGCTGATGTGGAAGCCTGGGCAGGTAACGCTGGGTTGGACATGACTTTCTCTTCGCTCGATCACGGCTATAAGACGGACCTGCATGACTACCATGCGGGGGGAGACGACGGAAGATTACGGCTTATTTCTTCTTCACCTTGGTTGTTGTACTTCACCTTGGTTGTACTTGTTTGCAAGGACAAAGGATTTTTACAATCTTCATGTAACCTCTACTAGTTTTCTAACTAGTTTCTAACCTAAGCTAACCTAACCTGCTCTAACGTTGATTTTTGGTGGACGGCCTAGCGGGACGCAGCGTTTTTACGATCAGTTTGCCAATTTTGACACGGGCGTCTTTGCGGACCAGGATGTGCAATTCCGGGAAGTCACGGAAGACTTTTTATGGCTTGAAGTAAATTTTAAAGATAGTAACTGTACACTGGGTAGCACAACGTGTTCAAACTTTAAGTAAATGATAATCTATTACTGCCTGTAATTCTTGGCTCTTATCTCCTGCTTACCAGATATTACAACACTCAATTGGCCATGGCCCAGTTGTAAGTACACTACACCGTAACCGGGTCTCAGCTTCTAATCTTGGTTACTGGTGGTGGAGTGGACGGGAGCCTGTCCAGGCTGCTCTGCGCTCATCCAGATCCAGCTTTGGGGACCAGTAGTTCCTCCGGCGATTCTACCTGCGCCACTGCGGCAGAGTCGCTTGGTGTAAACGTAGAATCCTGTTACCTGCCTCGGGTTTTTCACTTGACGCAGTCTGGGACGGTAACGATTAGCTTGGAGACCTGCTCGGCGGCGTGCAAAGCTCGGGAGGACTGTGCCTTTTTCACCTGGCGCTGGGAGGCATTCTGCATGGGCTGCTCGCAAGCTCCGACGGCTCCTGGAAACGCTGCCACGGACCGGGTCTTCATGGCCGTAAACCGTATCCGAAAACCACCACGCATCGAGCATGTCCCTTCCTTAGCTGGTAAAGTTTGCGCCTCACCACCAGCAAGTGATGCCAACACTCATCCACGCGGATTTGCTCCTTTCGTGTATCGGCCACTCGCAGTAGAAGTCGACTCGTCATCTGGTGGCGTCCCAGGGAGCTGCGTGGGCCGCGGTAATAGCTCCTCGTGTGTGGCCGGAGAAGACTGCACTACCAGTTTTTGCAGCGGCTACCAAGACGCTGGCTCCGCTGGCTGCTGCAAATACTCTGCGGATTTTACGTCTACCGTAGCCGCCTCAGATCGCAGTGCGTCTACGTGCGCTGCTGGCCCCTTCGGGGGATATTACGAGAACCGGTGCACTAGGGTCCATCGCGTCAGCCAGCCAGGCAACTGCTTTGCAAATCTCAGGGCCTCCTCGTCGTCTGCGTACATGACTGCTGTCCGGAGTGTCGGCGGCCAATTTGCGCAGGACCAGGTGGACACTGACAACGTCTGCATGGGGTGTGCGCTGGAGCCGGGTGTCTCAAGCGCGGGAACGAGAATCCCTCTCGTTCGTGGCGCGACCTCTAGCGTAAATGAGCATACGAGTAGTGATGTAGTGGTCCTGGATAGTGCTTCTACGCAGATAGTGGAAAATTTTCAGAAGAAGCCCTTTATCGCGCCACCGCATTACGACCTGGGGGAGGCCTGGTATCAGATCGATAGGAGCAATAAATTGTCCTGTGGAGAAGTTGACACGCACCGAGGGTTCGTGATGTCGGATATCATGACTGTGCAGGAGTGTCTTGAGGCTGTGGTCTACCTTGGGTCGCAGACAAATGCAGACAAGCGCACCACTGTCGAGGTGTTCGAGAACCACGGGACTTTTCCTCGAGGATGTAGTGTCAAAGATGGCATGATTCCAGTTTTGAATTTGGACCTAGCCGGGACCTCAGCTGGGGGTGACGAGTGGGCCCTAGTCTGTCGTGCGGACTACGCAGAGCAGGCTTCGACAGCGCATCCAGAGTTACGGAATTATTCAGAATAAGTATATTTTATTCTTATTGATGTCATCTTTTACTTCTTGATATTATTTCTACTATCGTTTTGTTGTTCTTGTTCACCTAGATCAAAGGCTGCAATTGCTATTCAGCATCTTCTTGATGTTGAGTAATCAAAGTCCATCTTCATCTCTAAGAGACCACACGGCAAGCAAAGCTCGGGTCGCGCGTTCGCGCTTTCTCTCGAGACATCGCTACAGGCGCACGCTGGCACGACAGTCCTTTCAGATTACCGTTCGCGGCCGAAACATACAAGGTTTCACCATCCCAGCACCTCGATCTGAGAATGCCTTCTACTTGCCGAGTGACGAGGTGGCGGCGCAGGTCACGGAGGAGGATGGAATCTTCACGCTTGGTGAAACTTCCGCAATGCGGGCTGAACTTCTACCGGTGGGAAATCTGCGAGCAGACTTACCTCGTGCTCCTAGAGACCTGCCGGAAGACGCGAAGGGGGTCGAGAACTTCCGTCGTCACACGCGGTTTCCTTTTTCTTTGGGGGTGAGCGGCCCGCACCTGATGGCAAGGATGTCACAGGCCATGGGGGGTCTCTCAGCCTACTTCGGAGGTTCGAATGACCTAGAGGGCGGCTCGCGGCGGGGGGAAAAATTTGCTCACCGCTATTTTTTAAAGTCCGCGGAGTCGTTCAGGTTCTTGCCTAAGGACGGCACGGCGACGGATTTCACTGAGAGCAACAAAGGCAGCGCCGTTTACAACGAGGAGGACCCGGGAAGCGCTAGCGGCACAACGCCCCAGCGCACTTACGTCCATTTCGACGCAGAAGGGAGCACGAACAGGCGCGGGACTACCAGCAGCCGCTTCTATAACGTTTCGCTACGTGAGCACGCTCTCTTTCGCGAAGCCGAAGTGTATTTAAGGGCTTCCACATTGCATTCCTCACTACCATCCTTTACTTGGTTGCTTTCCAGTAGGAAAGAAGTCAGCTCGGGGTGGATGTTTATCAGAGCAGGAATGCAGTGTTTGTGTCGCAATCTCTAATGTATAATGCTGAGTTGTTTGAACACTATCGACTTCTGGATATGTGGAGTCGCAGAGCTTTTAATGAGTACAGCGTTAACGTGTACGAGCCACATCTGGATAGCAGTGTATTTGCGTCGGAGACTACGTTGTCGGCGGCGGACGCGCTGTTAACCGGTGCAGCCTCCACAGGACCGGAGACGAGGAGTACTAGTGTAGTAGTTATGAGTGTAGTAGAAGTGTGTGTTGTATCCCCAAAACCAAATGCGTCATCTTCTGTGAGACCAGATGAGAAGAAACTAAGAAGGAAAAGGAACTACTTATACTACCTAGATGTCATGACCGGAAGTACCTACTTAGCTGACCTCTCTTATGATCTGTGAGAAGATGGTGAGTTCCCTTTCCCCTATACCCACCTATAGATACAACTACAAGGTGCGTTCCCTTTCCCCTATACCCACCTATAGATACAACTACAAGGTGCGTTCCCTTTCCCCTATACCCACCTATAGATACAACTACAAGGTGCGTTCCCTTTCCCCTATACCCACCTATAGATACAACTACAAGGTGCGTTCCCTTTCCCCTATACCCACCTATAGATACAACTACAAGGTGCGTTCCCTTTCCCCTATACCCACCTATAGATACAACTACAAGGTGCGTTCCCTTTCCCCTATACCCACCTATAGATACAACAACTACATCAACCTCTAAAGCAGGAGTTGATCTCCGTGGGAAAGTGACACAGGTGCATCCCATCCGCTTCGGGTCAGAGACCTTCAACTGGCATACAGTGAAGCGATTCGGTTCTGCCGTCTATGGTCCGCCTCATCTTCCTCCTGGTGCTTATTCGCTTTAAGGCTCACAACAATAGACGTAAGTAAAGGTTAAGGTTGAGGGTCCACCGCTTCGCGGCCAAGCCGCACCTGCTAGGACAACGTAGGTTCGAGTCGTAAGTAAAGCACATTTAAGTAAAGCACATTTAAGTACAGCACATTTAAGTACAGCACATTAAAGCACATTTATGTAAAGCACATTAAAGCACATTTAAGTAAAGCACATTAAAGCACATTTAAGTAAAGCACATTAAAGCACAAGGGAACCGTCGGCGTCCGTTTTATCCTTAATAAGGGGAAACAGTACAACTACTACTAGTCACCAACATTAGGATATAGTGGTTGATTGTCTTCTTTCGAGACAGAATGATATGAAATGACTGCAGCATGATTTTCCTCAAAGTCAATTCTTAGAACTACTAACTTCTAGCTCGCATGTTCTACGGACTGACCGTGCCGTCAGTAACACTGAATCCGAGTAGGGACCCAGCGCACGGCACGCGTGTGAAGGAGGTCCACATGACGGGGCCAGCGTTCAAGGCCATCTCGGGTGATATCAGTACCACCCGCGAGATTAAGGCTTACAACTTACTACTTACTTGTAAATATGGTTTTTATTTTTTGTTTTCTAGTTAGGTCGTGTGCTCCACCGATAATAAATATGTAATATTAAGAAGTATCTATAGTTAGTTTCTCTTTTCTGTCATCTTCCTCTGGTTTTTCTTTTTTCTGGTTAGGTCTGCATCTGCTCCACCACGACAAATATTAAGAAGTATGATCTTCAACGAGGACTACTTGCTACATATAATATCAAGTATACTTATCTTGTTCTTGTTCTGAAGAAGCTGAAGTTCATCTTGGGAAGATGAGGTGCTTTCTACAACATATATGCAACATGGTCAAAGGTGTTGCGCAACAGCGGTCATGTCTAATGAGATGTTTAGAGGAGCGGAGGCGTTGACCGTGGTCGATATGTCGGGTTGGCCGTCTCGAACGTTTACACGGTTGATCTCAACCGAGAGCATGTTTCAAGGAGCGGCTAAACTTAAGGCTCAAAAGGAACGTACTTCAGTGCACTCAAAAGGGCGCACGACTACCTTTGTTGTAACTAAGAAGTAACTTGTTGTACTTAAAAAGTTGCGCACTTCAGAAGTACTTCAGAAGCGTCTACTTCAGTTGTGTAAGACTATGTAGGTGAGATTACCACACCTGCGTTCAAGGTAAAAATAAGTGCGTGATACCACAAGAAGAGAACCCTTAGGATCAAACTCAGGTTACCAAGTACCGGAACCATACACAATTCTAAGAGTATTACCACGTTGAACCTGGGACTTCGCAATGGGGAGTGGTTTTCCTATGCGGGTTCTGACAGTGCCACAGCAAACTCGATTCAAAACGTTGTCCGTTTGTTTAAAGACTGCACTTCGCTCTATGGCTCATTTCTCAAGCTCCCATCTACTATAAGAAATCTTCGTCAGCACCAAGATCTACTATCAGAAATCTTCTTCAGCACCAAGCTCATTTCTCAAGCTCCCATCTCAAGCACCAAGGAGCGCCTCCTCTATTCATTCATCTTCTTCACTGATTTTCAAGGGTACCATGACATGACACGAAAACGATCCAAAGAAACTCCTGGCTTCCTAGGTAGTTGTCTAGTGCCTGTCATGAAGGTACTATTGCGCTTCACCCTCTATGTCTTACTCTTAGGTGATACAGAGTTCGGCAATCTCAAGGAGTGTCCGAACACTGTATCAGTGTTGAGCATTTTGTTAGCTCTAATCGCTGGTATTGTCAGGACCGGACACAGCCGCGTGGCTTGACTCGACTACTCACGGGGCCTACGGCATGGCTGCGTCCGTGAAAAGTCTCAAGGCCTTGTTTGAAAACTGTAAGCAGGCTGCGCCAGACACGCGACTGTGGGACGTTTCGCAGGTTACCAACATAGCCCGAATGTTTTCCGGTGCCACCCTTGCGCAGCCTCTGACCGGTAAGTGGCAACCGGCTAAAGTTGCAGACTTTTCTCGAGTGTTCGAGCATGCCATTCGGGCAAACCCGGATGTCTACAACTGGGATTTTAGAAGCGCCACAAGCTTGAAGTCCATGTTTCAAGAGGCTTACTCTTTCACGGGCGTTCAAAATGACCTGATGGAAAACGTGAGGGAGACGAGCAGTGATCCGTTATCAAGTTAAGGGCTCTAGTACTTGAAGCATTTGCATTTCTTCATTTTTACAACATGCTATTCGTATTCGTAATATCTCCCCTGTTGAAAAGATTCATCTTGCTGTTCTTTTTCAAAAATGTTTCGTCTTGTCAACGATCTTCTGCGATCACCTGAGTCTGCTATGTACTACTTTGGGAGATTTATTGTATTGTATTGCTATTCTCCCTTACGAGCTACTCTGCCGTGTCTCTAGTCGAGTCACAACGGAACCAGGCAGTTACTTGTAGCTGCTACGGGGTTCGAGTGGGTGAATGAATAAGATTTCTGTTCTTGAAAAATGGTGAAATGCTTGCTCAGGCTTTAATCAGAAGTGACGTCGATTCGTGGACGCGTCACCGGCATCAACCCACAGGCTTCATTCCCAGAGGTGCAAACCTTTGAGAAGATGTTCCAGTCTGCCTCCTTCTATCGCGCCGCATGTGTCAGGGACTGGAGGCTTGGAGTAGAGAAATTAAGGCTTTTTCTTCAAATTCTAATTCATCTTGAATGATCTTGAGAAGCATCTTACTTGATCTTTGAAGCCTTATATTACGTTTTCACCAAGGGGAAAAAAGGCTGGGGATGCGCGATAATTACGTTGATTTCACCAAGGGAAAATAAAATCCTGAATTTCTCTGAATACTTAGACAAGGGTCTTCTATTCGAAGACTACATACCGACAAGGTCTAAAGAGAATGACATCGTTCGAGCACATGTTCGCGGGCGCGCGTTGTTCCCAACCGGATGTCAGCGGATGGGCTGACTATATGGGTTCCCAGTTCGGCAATGGAAATTGGGGCGTTTTCTCAAGTTAAGGCCGCGGCTTCAAAAGCAGAGAGACCTCCATTACAACCCTGGGAAGATTCCTTAGTAGTTCAAAGATTTAGCGAAGAGAAGAGACATGGTCCAAATCCATGTGGTCCATTTGCGCTCTTGTTGGCACCTCGTGTGCGGACTTAGCAAAGGGATCCTATCCTATCCTAGTAAGTACTTTTCTTAAAGATCGATTTCTTTTTGTATGGTTCTGGTATTTTTGGTGTAACCTGAATTTGATCACAAGGACTCCCTTTTTGTTTTCCCTTGTCGTGATCGATTTCAGGCAATACCAAATAAGACCGTTTCCATTCCCTACTTGTTGTGATTCTGGTTCTTTAGTTTTGTTCTACAGCTAGGCAGGTGCCCCACCACAGTTTCATATAGAGACAGAGACGTATTATTTTAGGCTTATAGCCAACGGATCCTCGTAGTTGGGATCATGCACCCTACTAGTATGCTTGTAAATCATAGTAGGTTTTATATTTGCAGATGGTTATGGTAACAATTCAATTTTTTGAAATTTCTTGCTGTAGATCACCATGAAAATACGCGGTATAAGTGTGACTCGAGGCAGCTTAAGATACAAGAACGAAAGGATAGTTTGTACAAAGATCTTAAAGAAAGTGCTCGAATGATCGGGAGGTCGTTTGTCTAGAACTTCTATGTAAAAATAAGGCCTCTTTTTAGGGTTCAAACAATCGAAAAAGCTCTTTCTCTTACAACTTCTTGTTAATATGCTAATATACTTTCTTGAGATTCATTGGGCACATGATGAATCAATCAATAACTTAGAGTATATCTAGTTGATTACCTCTTTAGTAAACTCGTGTTAGTTGTAAGTCTTGGTGGTAACAACTCAACAACTGTCTCGGAGTAACTTGGCAACCTGTCTCTAAATCTAAACCTGTCTCTTAGTTGTAAGTCTTCTCTGTCTCGCTAGTAATTTAACAACCTGTAGTCTGTAAGCGTTAGTTGTCAGGCTTCTCTGTCTCTGTCTCGCTAGTAACTTAGCAACCTGTCTCTAAGCGTTAGTTGTGAGGCTTCTCTGAGCTCTTAATAACGTAACAACCTGTCTCTTAGTACCTCTTTTTCAAACTCGTTAGTAACTTAACAACCTGTAGTCTCTTAGCAACTCTAATGAAGGCTCTCGGGTACTTTGGATGCTTCAGCTGCATGGGATGTGTACCATTCTTTAAACGAAGTTGAGACACGCAAGAGACCGGATGAAGCGCCTCTAGATTTTTCTTACGGAACTTTCTTCCTGACTTCATCTTTGCAAAACATCCTGTAGATACTTCTTCATCTTTCCAAAACATCCTGTAGATACTTCTTCATCTTTCCAAAACATCCTGTAGATACTTCTTCATCTTTCGCAAAACAAGTAGTTTTTCTCAAGTAGGTACTTGATCTTTCCAAAATGCTACAAGAACCCTGTAGATATTTCATCTTTCCAAGACGAACTTCAAGAAGAACTTCGCCAGCTAGTATGTTTTTGAAGAGCATCTTCACCTGAAGAAGGGTAGAAATTCGGTGCCTCTCTCCTGATACTATTCAGTGAGCGAATGTCTCCCTCCTGATACTCTTCAAGGATGAAGCTCTTAAAGGTTGGAACTTTGTGTGGGTCTAATTTTCGACCAGTTACAAAAAGTTCGCTAGCAATGGCATAGACAGCATGGCTGCTCAAGTTATGGCGCATAGACTTAGACAGCATGGCGTCACATTGTTAGAACACGGCATAGTCTTAGACAGCATGGTGTCACGTCACTGTTCTTATAGAATCAATACGAATACCTGTATTTTTGGTGTCACATCTTCACTCTGAGAATACTTATGAATACCTGTATCAGATACGTACTCGACATACTGGTATGTATACAGTAGTCTACAAATTTAGAATACTATCTTGTCTCGCGTAGATGAAGATGACCATGGGCATCGCCTCCCATGAGAGAACACATCAGCAAGGTCAAGGGATATGCTAGTATTCCTCCTGGTAGAGGATTGTCACCAAGTATCATACTGGTAGACGAGCAGTAGGCCCATGCTCGTAATATCTCTTGTTTTGGACTCCCTGTCAAGCAGGATTGTCATATGCATATCTCTAATATTTCTAATATGCATGATTTTTGTCCCATAATATGCATATGATATCTACTCTAGGCAGCTCTAATCCAGGACTGTCATATCTCTACGCGTTAGATGACGTGCCACCGCTTGCCGAGGGCGCAGAGCCCCGAGGCTCTGCGCATGCTTGGAATATTGGAACGGCTGCATTTGTAGCACCAGGTGATCGGAGGGCGTCTGGGGGCACCCTAGGTGGCACTGCGCGCTTTGGTGCTGCATCTTTTCGGCGTCGAATCAGTTCAGAGTCTGGATCAGATGAACAAGATCAAACTAGAAAACTACAAGAAGATGGAACTGGTACGTTTAAGGCTTTACCGAATTAAATACATCTTTGGACGCATCCTACTTGAACCTTATGGAAGAGTATCCTAAGGGAATGCTCCCCCATACTTTTCAAGGATGCACTGGAAAGATGAACTACGGACAGCGCGAATACTACAGAACTACAAGATGAACCAGATGGACGGAAGCTGGAAGAAGCCTTGGGTGTAGGGTCAGGATCTCCATCTTTCACCGGTGCGCTGCCTGGAAGTGCGACGCGGGCGCAACTGAGTCGCCAGTTCCTACTGGAGCCAGGGAATGTCCATGGCAGCAATAGTTAAGGCTAGTTGTACCTGCTATGGAACTTCTTCATCCCCAGCGGCCACTCCTTGTCTCCCCTATCAACGCGTTGAGCATTCCCTTCTTGCAGCATTACTAGTCAATCAAGGACTACTCAGGGGCGACAAGTTCTTCATGATTCTTTTCCTTCTGTATTAAAGGGACGAAGTAGACTCCTGGTACCAGGTTAAAAAATCGAAGTTCTAAAATAGGAGATCTAGCACCTTCGGAGTGCCGAATCCTGTGGTTGCCGGCGTTGGGGGTGGCGCACTGAACAGCCACAACAGTTCTGCCGCCGCATTGTTGCCTGAGGCTCTGGAGACCAGGGGCGCAAGGTGGAATATTCTCCTTGGAGCTGCAGCGGCCCAGGGCACTAGCGACAACAACATTTTTCTCTCGGCTAAGGCGGACGATGTTGCAAATGTTTGGCTTACCGAGCAAGACCTGGGGGCGACGCCTGGCGGACTACAACAGTGGGAACTTCTGTACCACGGTTCAGCGACCGAAACTTAAGGCTTGTTCTCCTAAGTAATCCATATCAATAGCATAGGACCCTATTAAATCCATATCAAGAGCGATGTTGGAACCGTTTGCAAGAGCAGGAAATGGAAAAAAGTCTTCGAATCCATCTTAGACTTAGGAAGTTGAAGCATCTTCTTGGTGGAGCCGGAGTATAGGGGTCTCGTGATAAAAGGAGAGAGATACTCCTGGTAGTTGTAAAAGAGAACACACACTAAATGGCGGAACGGGTCGTGTAAGAGGAAAAGTATTACTCCTGGTAGTTGGAAAAGAGAAGACACACGAAAATGAAAACTAATTACGACTCCAAGAAGATGCGGTATCTACTTCCTATGCGATCATGGATCGTTCGCCGGGTGTTGAGCTCTAAGAAACGCCTGGTGACCTGGACGCTGAGACTTCTAGGGAAACAGCCATGCCATCGGAGGCGTTTTCTGACGCATCCGCAGCCGCCACATCCGCGGTCTTCGAGTCTGAGAGGTGCAGAAGGCGGCGGACGCCGGGTTCGGTTCGTACAACAGAAGGGTCCAGTGCTTCAAACTGCGGCGCGGGCGAGTCGATCTTGAACCATCCTAGTGGATCCTTTTGCACCACGACAGTGGTAACTACTGCCTCGGAGGGGATCCAACTAGACCTCAGCAACGACGTCGCCGGGGAGCCGCGGGTGCGAATCTCGCAGTCGGAGCGGATCATCGGCCTTTCTCTGCAGCGCAGTCCCGACGGGAACTACGCTACGCATATAGTCTTAAGGCTTTCGGGAATGCATCTTTTCAAGCCAAGGAATGCATCTTTTTTTTTTTTTTTTTAGATCGGGTCCAAGATCACTTTCAAGATGGATTCCCGGAAGGTCTAATAGTCTTCAAGTACTCCGAGGATGGAGGCGGCAGCTTCGTAGACGATTTCGGAGGTTTGGAAACAGGGCTGGCAGACGCGACGACGGAAGAGGAAATTGTTGACGTTTTGTTAGGCTGCTCAATCTGTGTCACTGGTTCGTTTTTTACGTAGAGTACAACTCGAACTCGTCCAACATATATAATTTTTAGAGTACTATAATCGGAAAACTGAAAAAATTGTCTATCCCTTTTTAGTGGATGCAAGAGGTCAAGAACTTCTTGAGTATGCGTACTACTTGTTACAACTCAGAAGTTCCTACAACTTGTTCTAAGTTTCTTCCCGGATGACAAGAGACCGGTCTGGGCGGATGCAGTACGCGTCGAGCCTTACACACCTGACGGGACGACAGGCACGCATCCGAAGCTGCGCTTTGATTTGATCACTTGCGATTATTACCCGTTTTTAAGGCTCAGATGAATATGTTGTCCTCATTTCTAAGTACTATTCTAAACAAGCAACAACTGGCTAATTGCTTTTCTGCCGTACTTCTTCCTTCATGACCTGCTACTCCTCTTCTTGCTGATTGAGGGTAATCATTTCAGGTGCACTGATGATGATCCTGTCGAGGCACCTCATGATCCTATCCTGTTCTCTCTATGATCCTATCCTGTTCTCCCCGCCTCACAGCTTCCATAAATACTACAACTCGACTCTTCTCTACTCACGCTTACCAGTTACTTATAATTTTGCCTTGTTTTGCTTTTGTTTCTCTTCAACACTTGTTTCTCACATGCTCAATATGATTCATATCTACCTTGTTTTGCTTCTCTTCACTTTTTGCTCCTCGTCCGTCTCCGTATTCGGAGGCATGGAAAAAGTTGTTCACTTTCTTGCTTCGTTTCTCAGAGAGTCTTTTTGGCTGCCCTTAAGGCAGTCTGCGCTGAACTTTGTGCGAGATTTATTGCATGGCAGGTCCTCCAAAGCCCTCCCTATCTTCCACCTCCACAAATTCGTCTTTGCTTAAGCTTAAAAGTTCTAGTGCAGGGGTTAGTCAACTTAACGACCTACAATCTAGTCCTCTCATCATTATTGCGCTGTTTTGCATTGTATTGCATTGTATAGCTCGTTTGTTTACGCTAAAAAGTAGCTCAGGCACAACTATATTTTCTATATATTTTTTGGGCTGCTCTAACGTTTGTGGAGAAGCCTCTGCGGGGATCGGCTTTCGCCTCCGCCAACGCAGCTGGTGATGCGGCAGGAGAGTGCGCGGCGCAGCAGCCCAACATGTGCCAACGCACTTCCACAGTTAAGAATGATTTTTAATATATAGATGAGCGGAGGTCCCCATTGTTCTGCTATATTTACGAAAGGCCCAAAAGAGTCTGCGACTTTGTTTCACCTATGCGGCTGAGAGGACGACGATAGCGCCGGCGCTTCATTAGTTTTAGCAGACGCATCCACATCGTCCTGCTCTTTAAAGTAGAGGTCGTCTATTCTACTAGTACAGGAACCACGAGTTAAAGTCTTGTTCTTCTCTAGAGGAGATCCCCTAATCTTCTCTTTCCATCTCTATGTATTCTCCTGGAGAAGCTGGTCTTGACGGATGGTGTCATCTCCACATGATGGTACTTGTTGAGGGTCTTATAGTATACTACACTATGAGACTATACTCATGGTACTTATATACTAGTAGTCTCATAGTATACTATACTCAAACTCATCTGCTCATAGTATCTATAGGTCTCATCTCTTAGGTTGTCACAAGGTCTGAACTGCGACACAGGGACTCAAACAGAAGAACACTAGTAGGGGTCATACGGCTGCTGAACTACACCTTCCACTGTTGAACTACATTAGGGGGCTCTCACGTGGAAGATACACAACTTAGAGCGGTTTAGAAATATGAGTGCACAAGAACAGTTAAGCATAGCGTAGTTTAGACTCTAGTTGTAGTTCAAGGCGCTTTTCATGTGAATACTTTTCATATACAACCGTTGCCGTCTCGGAACCTAATAACCTAAGTAAGTTGAAGATAGGTAGAGGACAACGGTTCATCAAATTCTAACTTAGGGTGGCCTGTCTTTTCTTCCATGGTCCCTTGGGAGCGGGTGTCGGCGGATTCCGGCATGGGCGACTATACGAGTCAGAGTTGTGTCGAGTGGAGATTCCCAGCGGATACACTGTCGACATTAAGAGAAAGATGAATCGTGTGAATCTTTATTAACTGTCTCGCGTATTTATTCCACGGGATTACTATGAGCTGTAATTATATTCAGCTGTAAGGTTCTTGTGACACAATTATACGAGCTGTAATTATACTCAGTGTATCTTCTATACTACAAACATGGAAAGATATTAACTACTGACGTCGTAGCTAGCTCGATGCGTAGCTACTGACGGCGTAGCTCGATGCGAATGATCCGCTAAGTACCTAACCAAACCTATCTACTGATATCATACATGATATTTTCAACTTCTCGCTGGGCACCACCACAGCCACGAGAGGACTCAGACTAACAGTATCCACCCCTCGAGCACCCACACTCCATCAAGAAGTAGGGCGAGCCTCAGATCTTCACCACCACTAGCCACCAGATTAAGATTAACAAAAACAGCAGAAGATTGAGGGTACTTAGCTGCTCTTCTAACATTTGGCACGGCCACGCTTGGGCTGGCCTCCACTTACCGTGGGCAAATGGTTCAAACCTTCAACTGGTGCGCTCGCCGCCCCGAGTGCACTGCCGCCACGATCTATTAAGGAACTGCGTTTCAACAACAATAATTGAAGGAGCACTAGGCGAAGCTTCCACGATCATGAGCCCTAGCTGCATGAGGAGTGTAGTTGGCAAGGACGTTGAACAAGAGCACTAGTATTTACAAACCCAAATACGCCTAGTGTTCGTATCAGTCTTAGGATTTAGAATAAGAAGTGTTTAGAACAAAAATAACTGTTACACATCACAGTAATCATTATTATTTAGAAGCTGATGAAGCTTCCACGAGGAGCACGGCTCGCTGAGTTGCGTCTGATGAGCAGTCGTGTAGTTAGCAAGAATATCCACAACATCGTTTCTTCGAGTACTGCTACTTAAAAGCTTGACGTTGTTGTATCTAAATCTATATGGCTGTTGGAATGAAGTAGCGAAGTCAAATGCTCTATTAAGTCCATTTTGTGCATTGTGTTTCATTTCACATAGTTATTTTTTCAACATTTGAAGTACTTCTACTTGCTTGTTGCTGTTAGAAGCAGCTCTAAGAATTTAAATATAAAAGCCACCTCCTCTTCTCTAAATCTGTGCAGGCTCAAGCACACAGAATCAGTGGACGCCAAAAAGCGGCGATCCGTATATGGCGGACAGCACGACTGCACCTGACGGCGTGCGGGACTCCAAGTTGCTTAATACCGCCAACAGCGACGCAAACTGCTGGGTGAAAGCCGAAGGGTATCCTAGTTTCCACACGCGCGGGGATGAGCAGTGTTTCATGGCGCGCACGAGACCGGAGGACCGATCGGCTACGGCTTCGCTGAGCGGGACGACTACCACTGCCGCAAATTCTGTCATCGACATGCCTGACCAAAGGGCGTGGTGCGCTTCCAGCACTGGAGGCACGGAGTCTTTGACGCTGGTGCTTTATTTAAGAGTAGGCTAAAGGTGTTCCTGTTGCCGTTTGTTATGTCTCTCCGAAGGGAGACAGGCATAACAAACGGGGAGAACGAATAGCAAAAGCCCACTTCTAATTTATACAGCCACCCTTTCTGGAGAGATGCGGAATGCGATCCTGCGCGGACTGGTCCTTCAGTGTAGGGGAATGGACGGGGCACCAGTTTCCAGTCCCCCGAATGCGGAGTGCGTGACGCAGGTGACGGCTCAGTATACCACATCCGTGGTTGGCGTCAATGCTGCCAGTTCCGTGTGGGTCGACGTGGACGGCGGTGTCTCCCTAGACACAGGCCTCACTGCAAACGGCACGGCGCAGCGCGCCGAAGTTCTGTTTGGCACCCCAATAGTCGGTGCGCAAGCCGTGAAAATTACTCCGGTTGCGTACCTTAATCATCCGTGCATGCGCGCCGACGTGATTCTCTGTCCTCCTGCTGCGCCGCGGACGGGCACCGAGGTTACCCTCACTCACAGCACAAGGACAAGCACCAAAGCCAAACAATTTACGAAGACGGCAGGCGCGCAGATCAGTGCGCAGCAGCCTTGGTATCTCATTGCGCTGCCTGCGGGCTCGCAATATTTTGTGGGGAGGAGCAGTTCCAGTGTAGGAAGTGTCGTCCAGACAACGCGTCGGAAATTTCTTTTATGGCTTCCCCTAGTCCATATCTATCTTCGGAAGCATCCTGAAGAGGGTTTTTGAGGGGCAAAAACACCCAGGGCGCATCTTCAGGCGGATTAGGGTGAGCTCTAATTCTTACCATAGACGGAGACAGCGGAGCCCTCACGCTCGAAGACGAGCCAGCGGATTAAGGCTCTGCCATTTCATCTCTTGGGTTACTTATATTACTCGCTTCGCCCTGTATTATATATTAATCTTGTATACGTGTATCTTTCTTCTTCGCCGTATCACTTTTAAGAGATGTTTTTAAGCTGCGGCTTCCAGCTTCTTAAGAAGAAAAATCTTACACGAGTGAAAGGGCAACTAGATAAGTATACATTTAAGTACTTTTCGTCTTCTAAGCGGAGGTCCCTGGGAGCGTTTCGGGACCTGCGCCAGGACCACAGGGAGCGCGCAGCTCGCGCTGGCAATTTCTGCGTGCGCCGAGGGCACAGAATGGGTACCATTTACAAGACCAGGACGACCCTACAGTGGTGGATGTGAATAAAATGCCATTTTTTAGGCGTTTTATTGCGGGCGACTTTTTGACGATCCTTAAGGCCACAACAAGTAGTGCTGATGAGGCATGATATGTTGCATCCTTAGTGTTAGCGCCATCCCTCTTTCTCCTTAGTGTCATCACCCTGATGGCCATCACCTTGATCATGATCATTTTTTGATAATTGTGTATCCTTAATGTCATCCTTGGCTTGGGCTTGCTTCTTTTTCAAGGGTAGCTCTTGATCTTGTTCTAAGGTGTGGGCAATTCCTCCGCGGCTGTACGAGGACCGCCCCGCGGCGTCTCAAACCCGGTGGTACCTGTCGACGAGTTTTAAGGCTTCTGGAAATCTGCTATCTGGTCCAGCAGGATGACTTTCAAGTCGGGAAGGATCCTGAAAGTGAAATCAATCCGAGAGAACTTTCCATGAAAGTCATCCTCAGTAGACTTTATTCAAGATGGAATCCGAGAGAACAGTAGACTTCCTCTGAAAATCTGAGAGGACAGTAGACCACTTTATTCAGGATGGAATCCGAGAGAACTTTCTAAGGATTCTACCAATACAGCAGACGGATGGTCTGAAGCGTGGCCGGTTTCGTGGATGGTGAGGCCTGCTCACGTCCTCCATCAGGACGCGGCGGCTGTGGAATACGCATCGGAAGGAACAAATGTTATGGCGCAGCCTAGTAGTATATTGCCATCGCGACTATCCCTCCATATCCCTCACAACACGATGTCGTGGATCTTCATGAACACTACAACTACTACTCGTACTAAAAATGTCATGCTGTTTCTTGATCACTATCCCTCACACGAACACGATGTCTACTTATGTGATCCACATAGTATCTTCCCTTCCAAGTAGTTTATCACTATCCCTCACTCTCACATGACGTGGGGTCAGTATGCTGTGGTCTTAGTGGAGTCTCATGAAGGTTCCTCGAGTGATTTCCCCAGCCATGATGTGGAGTAAGTAAGTAAAAGTATGTTGTCTGAATGGAGTCCTATCGCCTGATGTGGTCCTGGCTATTGTTTTTTACTCTCCACAGACAGTAGTATGTGTACTATGACTGCTCGAGACTTATGCCCATGTCTCGAGTAAGTAGATCTTAAAAAACCAGTAGGGGAACCAAGAAACTGCAAGGGGTAAAACTAGGCATACACTTTTTACTTAGTCGAAAACTAGCTTTAAGAGAGGCGACGGTAGCCCGGAAACAAAGCTGTCTAGTGGCTCAGAAGTAAGCCCAGAGGATGGCGGGATGTGTCCAGTGGCTTTGTCGGCAGATTTTTCTGGCGAGATCACTGGGACAGACTTTATGGCTCAAGATGAAATTTTTTACATCTTCGAGGATTCAATTTTTGAGAAAGGTCGACGTGAAGATCACCATCTTCTCTAGAATTGTAGTGTTGCTTGTAGTGGAAGTAAAACCTGTAGTATTAGGAGTTCTCGGCTGCTCGATGGCCATCTTTCCCAGCTGCATCTTGGCCTCGTTTTGAGGGCTTCAAAAAATCCACCTTTCGGCTTCAGAAAGTCCTCCAGGAATATATAAGCGAGTGTTAGTGAAAGAGTCGCTCCGTAGTTGTCCTTCTTTCAGAAGTATCTTCTTTCTCGGCTCCTATTCAAAGTAGCTTAGTTGTACTTGTACTCTGTGCTTGTTTCATATTTCAGACTGCTTTTCAGTTTAAAAAGCAGACTGTTTTTTCGAAAAATACATAGGGACGAGGAAATCATATCAGGAGGCAATCATACCACGAATTTTAGCTAAAGGGTGGACGAGGAAATCATATCAGGAGGCAAGTGCTAATGACTACGGGAGCTGCGGCGCCGCGAGTCACTTGTCAGAAGGGCGCGATCAAGAGCCAATCCGTTTTGAGATCCACGTTCCGTACGCTCCTTACAAGGTCCGCTTGCCGTTTTCGGAAGCCAGCGATGTTGGGCGCTACATCTCGACGAGTTGGGGGGACGCGAACGTCGAGAGGGTGCTGCCGCTAGTCTCAAAGACCGTGACCTCTGGCGTGGGAAGCACAGCTGGTGGCACTCTGCTGGAAGCTGCCTTGCTCTTCGACGGCGATCGATCCACCTGCGCTTCGATGGTGCCGCCTTCTCTCAAAAGCGGAAATGATACCTGCAGCACCGCGGCCGATTGCATCCCAGATCCCGTCCAATTAAGGCTACCGCTCAAGCATGTCCTTACCATCATAGTCCTTGGACCTTCTTTTTCTACGTGAAAAGAAAATCAAGGACGCACACGCACTCAGGGATGCCAACGCGGTAGCTCTAATCCAAACAGGACTCAGCATCGGCGACAACTGGTTTTCTGCCTCTCCGTCTGTGTTCCCGATTTTCGTGCGTATTGACTTGGGTGCGACGCGGCGGATTCGGAAGCTGCTCATTCGTGGCATGCCGCGCAGTAGAACACAGAGTGAGTTGATTCCACATCGAAAATCGGTGGGCGTTCTTATCGGGACAGCGTTTTCCAAAGGCGTCCACGATAGTGGAAACCGCGACTGCAAGGCAAATAATAGTTACAAAACTCCGAAACGGAAAAATCAAAGAGATTTTGCTGGTGGAAGGCAGCTTTTCAATTTCGACCAGGTCGATCCGGCGCGGGATGTGCCAGTTGTGTGCGGCGGCATCGAGGGAAGGTTCATTTACCTTACGAAGGAGGGAAGCTTTGCGTCCCAGTCCGGTGCCGGCCAGGACTATGCCTGTTAAGGCTCCTTTCCCTAATCCATCTGTCTCCGGAAGGAGCATCTTCGAGACCGTTTTCCCTTGGGAAAGACGGTCTCACCAGGATGTTTGTGGGTGTCTGGAAGATGGGGCATTTTTGGGGTGAGCTCTAAGCCTGCCTGGTGGGCACCTGCATCCCACGACTGGACCTGTGCGAGGTCGAGGTGTACGTGGATCAGGACAAGCATCAAGAGCGGCTACAGCGCGAGCTTCTTCAGGAAGTGAGCGCGAGTGGCAGCGTTGAAAACTACCCGGCAAACAAGGTGGTGGACGGACGAAAGAAAGAAGCTACAGACTGCGCTCTCTTGGTCCCACCCGCGGCGTGGACCGGCGAGGTCTGCGCCGGAGGGGCTACGCACGTAAGCGGGAATCTCGCAAACACGTGCCGTAACATTACGGCAGCTGTACTGGGTTCATCTTTGACTGCGTCCTTGAAGAGTTGCGTGGGGAAGTATCACGAGGGAAATACCCCCCCATATCGTTCAAGGATGCAGCTGAATTGCGGAGAGCTCTAATAACACCGCCGAAGTAGTGCATGCAGCCGCAACAGTGGGCACATTAATTGGAGAGCCCACGAATTCGCAGGCCCCCGTTTGTTAAGGGTTGAAACATTTCATTTCCACAGCACGCTTCTCACCTCCCTTAAATATTGATTGCTAATAACTGTGCTGTTCTCCCTTAGCATTGCTATCTAAGTAAAATATATGCAGATGGACCTTAAACATCAAAAATAAAATGTTTGAGTTTCTTTCTTCTAGAACAACTAGAGATGATATTTTTTGAAATACATATTTATTCGAAAGCTTTTTAAAACAAGGTGGAGCCGAGTTTTTAGTGACTGAAATAAGAGAGCTAGCTTCCTTCATCTTCGGTGTCTAGACTATTCTTATTGGTTACTCGCTTGCACAACTCTTTCAGTTTTGATTTGATTCAGTCTTTCGTAGGTGATAGTTAAATGAAATGACATGTCTTTCAGTACCTCCTTTAAGTGACATTTCAGAAATGTTCCTTCAAGAACCTCCTTTAAGTTTTGTTGCGTGTAGATATGGGTCGTACGCGTGTGCTGAAGAGACTAAGGGTGCGCGGCAACGTTTTTGACGGGTTATCCCCGCTGTACGGTCAGGCAGTAGATGTGTACGTAATGCCGGAGTTTTCGTTAAGGCTTAGTAAGGTCTCTTATTCATCTTGAGAGGCATCTTTGGCGTTGAGGTGCTACTTGGAGGATCCGTATCGTAGTCACTAGACAATAGTCTTCTGAGTATCTAACTACGCCCGGCTTGGAGGATCCGTATCGTAGTATCTGCAAGCTATCCGTGAATCTGTTGCATCTTGACACGCGCTCAGGGAGCGACCTATGGAAGGGGGACCGCGACGTGGAGATTCTTTGTTTACGGCCCCTGAAAATCTTCCATGCATCTCTTGTATGTTCTACATTAATTAGGGAGATGTTGAACTTGGGCGGCCCCTAATGATCTTCCATCCCTTGTATGTTCTACTTTAAATGAACTTGAGCCCCTAATCTTCCACCGTCTTCTCTTGGTGTTCTACATACATCTATGTATAGGAAGATGCCACCATCTTCTCTTGGTGTTCTATTCTTGTTCTAGATAATAGGGAGACGAGAAGGTCGTGTAGATGGGTTTATGACCGTATGCGTGATCCCAATAGAACGACAGCACGGGAGAAAATGGTAACAAGGCATACTCTTCTGGCCCTGGGATTCCTACTGTTACAGTGATCAACATGAATTCGAATCCTTTTCCCTGCAGGGATCCCTTTCCCGACAGGGATTGCCCTATATCCTACTACGTACAGGGATGAGTGACACTATGATGAACAACTCTTGCGGGACGATCTTCCCGTCTGTTACAGGGACGAGGACGAGTGCCCCTCAGAGTGAATCAACTGGCCGCGCGGCAGTCTGCACTGAAAACTGTGCGAGGTTATAATTGTATATATAATTGTATTGTATTGTATTGTAACAAGCTGCTCCACCTCCATCTCTAATGTGTGAGGGAGCGACTGGGGTGACGGGCCGCTATGTGTTTCTCCTGAAAAGCAAACTGATGCCCAACCAAAGCGGCAGTCCGTCCACGGAGAGTTTTGACGTATCAAGCAACTGTCTCCGGAGCAACATTAAGGCCCCGCCTCGGTCTTGATATTATAGCCGAGTTCGTTGCTGACTGAAATATGACACATAGCTTTTAAAGGCTACTCTTGCTTTCTTCAGTACTATCTCGGTGATTCTGATCAGTTACTTGCGTATTTCAGTTTATCGAATACACAGCTTCCACTTCTAGAACAATTCATTGGGAGTGAATAGTACATAGAAGTTCTCACTTGTTCTACCTCTACAAGAATCAACACATTGAGTTCGCAACTACATCATCAAGGCTCATCAATACGCGGAGTTCATTTCTACAAGCCATGACTTCACCTGCTTGCTATTTCCTTCTATCTTACTCTTACTTAGGACAATTCATTGGGATAGTTGTAGATATGATATTATTAAGCCACTTCATCTGCTTACAAATACAAATAATACAATTTCATCATTCCTATGGTCTTATAATTTTCTTCTCATTGGGAGAATATTATAAATATATCAAACTACGAAGGGACGCTGATCCTTCTTCGGATAAAAATTCGGAAAATATCAAACGAAGTGGTCCGCTAGTATCTGTAACTACAATCATCATCGTCTTCGTCGTGTTGAGCTCATCTAATGTTGGCTGCTTTCCACGACTGGCCATCTGCGAGGTCGAACTTTTTGTGGAGCAAGACAGCGTGAGCCATGGGGCTCACTGGGGTGCGGGCATCCGAGACCACGATATGAATGAGCTCTTTTAAGGCTTCCACGATATAATATAATGATGATAATAAGACCACGATATGAGTGACCTCTTTTAAGACGACATCAGTGAGGACCTCTACTTTTGTTTTGGGGTACTTAATTATAGTTTATTCTGATGTTTAGAAGTCATAGTCTAATTTTTTAGTCTAATGTTTAGCTTCCACGATATGACTTAAGGGTAATTGGTTTTAGTTTCTTTCGTCTGATGAGGTAGTAACTTGGCTTCGTCTGATGTTTAGTCTAATGTTTGGTTAAACTCCTAGCCTATTCTAATGTTTAGTTAAACTCCACACTGACTCTTAAGGGTCGTGGGAAGCTTGCACTATAAGGGGATTGCATGCTGAAGAAAACTATGACTACAAGTGTCGTCTCCTTTGCATCTTGTAGTGTAAGCGCCATATTATGCCTATTAGGGGTGCACAGAATAGAACAGAATTGTACTAGTCTCATCTTCTTCCCGAGAACAGAATTGCCTAGTAGGGATGCTCAGAATGGTACTACTAGTATTCAACACGACCAAAATATGAACACGACAACACGGAGTAGTCTCTTCTAATTCTCTTTTTACCTTCTTGTCCTTGTTGTATAACTTTCTTCTACTTGTTCTCTTTTTACCTCCTTGGATAACTTTCTTCTAACTCTCTTTTTACGCTGGCGCCGGTCTGAAAATAGCCGGTTCCGGTTGGAACGCAGAGCCGAAGTACATTCGTGATCGGGTGATAGCTGGTGCTGGTAATCTCCAACTCGCAAAAAATAGAAACATTTGGTTAAGACTGGTGACCTACCAATAAATCCAGAAGATGCTACTGGCCATCTTGAACCATAAGAAGAAAGATCTTAAACCATAAGCGAGCCGGCAGAACTACTGGGAAGTAGAGCCTAGGAATGTGATAACGACCTTATCTGTGGTAGAGAGATAACGGTTTCATGATCTGTGGTACTAGAGAGTAACTCTGCCGGACGATTGGAGGGGTCCCAGAAGTATTCGAAATCTGAAAATAAGCAAGTGAATTCGCTTTCGAGGATAATACTTTACTCGGTTATTTGTATTTCAGTTTATTTTCGAAGCTCTAACTTGGGTTTCCCTCACGTTCAAGACGCGCGTGCAGGTGCATCGTGTGCGTATCACTTTGAAGTCTAAGCCAAATTTAGGCTTCGCGACCAAATATGACTGCAGAGACGCTCCGTTCGCTTGCGACAATTATCCTTGTTTAAGGCATTAGAATAGAAATGTTGTAATTTGTGAGGTAGACAGCTACAGAAGTAGTGAAGGAAGGAGTCTAATTTTGATTCATCTCCAACGACACATCCACATGGTAACTTCAGCTCATGGCCATTGTCTCCGACGGTCACTGTCGACATTGTCTTCACCCAAGAATTATATAGGAGGGGTCATCTGAAGAATAGATGCTAGGTGTCAAAAATTCTTTGGAAGATTTCCCTGTTGTTGGGGTTCCTCCGAAGAAATGCTGAACCCAAAAAATGCTGAACCTCCTACTTAGATTATGTGATATAATGGTATAATATCATATGCTTCCTGCGCTTCCGCTTGCTGAACGGAAGAAATGGTGAGCCTCCTACTTACTTAGAGTCATTCCCCATCCGGAAGAAATTCTAATGTGGGTCAAGTACACGGAGCAAAGCGGGTACAACGAGCAGACAGGTGAGATCCCCAGTTCGTGTGGGGTAGTTCTTGGGGTGCGAGACACCGAATGCCTTTGGAAATTAAGGCCCTTAATGCCTGCTCTTAATATTCATCTTAAACACCATGATGATGATCTACCTTGGAAGGGTTTTCAGCTAAGGGAAGAACAAAATGGCTACTTCTGAGATGCCAGGATCATCATGAAGTTAGTATTTTTTTCGTAGAGTGAGAAGGTGTTTATTTTTCATCTTCTGCCAGGATGCTGATTATCGGTAAGGTCTTCTAAGGAAAGACGGCCCTTTGGAGCACTGCCTCGAACCTGGCCATTATCGGACATGCAAATTTCTCACCGTGGACGATTTTGTTTACGGGGCGAACGAGTACCACGACCCGAACGATCTCGGAAGAATAACCCACCGCGGCTTTGGAGGACGATTCTATGGCAGGGTAGCTAGTACTTTTTCTCCCATCTACTAGGAGGTAGTTCTAGTTTTTCTCCCATCTTAGATCTCCTGTCATCGCAGGAGCCCATGGCAGAGGTAGTAGTTCTAGTTTTCCTCCCATCTACATCTCCTGTCATCGCAGGAGCCGAGGGCAGAGGTAGTAGTTCTAGTTTTTCTCCCATCTACATCTCCTGTGGTCGCAGACCATGGCAGTCAGAGGTAGCAGAATTTCTAGTTTTTCTCCCATCTAGGTCTACTGTGGTCGCAGCCCATGGCAGTCAGAGGTAGCAGAATTTCTAGTTTTTCTCCCATCTAGGTCTACTGTGGTCGCAGACCTGGAGGTTGCCCCTTTGGGCCTCTTGGAAGTGTACTTCTGTGTTGGAAGAGGTTGCCACTTTGGGCCTCTTGAGAGTTGTATACAGCTAGATAATGAAGCTCGCAATTGAAGCGCATCCCCTTACAGTTGCGACGCAAGTGAAGGGGCCGCGCGGGCCTCGATCACGGTCTGCAACTGCACAGATGCGATGAAGTTACCATATCTCGAGATCTAGACATTCATAGATTATACCATTCTGAAATATACGAAATTTTTCTACTGAAACATCATGACTATACTACATCTGCCTATTTTGATATTGTAACAGTAAATCGAACAAGTTTGGAGGGGAGAAAAGACAACAACAACTACCTACAACCAGCACATTCTTTCATAGCAACCATTTTTCTAGAAAGGAAAAGAACGCAATGCAAGAATTGGACGTGTTCGAAGCGGATCGGGAACGTACCCGCGTGTCTAACTGGGACTTCCGTCTTCTGCCCAGTGGCGACGGGGCTTCCTCGACGGCAGCAAATCGTGTAGGCAATGTGCGCAATATTGTCATTAAGGCTACAAGCAATATTGTCACTTTCAGGAGCAGCATCTTCTTGGGACGCAAAGGAGATGCAACAAGATGCTGCCGAAGATGGATTGTCCTTAGTTCTAACGTCAGTGTCCGATGCGACGCTGACCCCAGGACGCGCGCATCCCCTGCAGGTCGGGTCCTTTTTATGCAGGCGCCCACGGGCCTCACCAATATTAAGGCGGCGAACAATAGAGTAGATCATTAAGATCTTCATCCATCTATCACCATCTACTTGATCTTCGTCAGCCGCATCTTCAACTAAGGACTTGGTCTAACTTATCCATATACTCAATGGAAGTTCTTAATATTTTTACAGTTTATCTTTCTTATTCATTGAATCTCATCGGCACGAATCCCTGTTGAATAGAAGTATTGAATAGGTAATTTTCCCTCATATTTAATTAATAGCCTCGGTTAATAGTCCCTTCAGAGAATCTATTGTTCTTATCTATTGTCAACTCGTACTACTCTTGTCATTGGGTATTATAGTTAACCTTGTTACAACCAACGTAGTGCACCATACTGCTTCTGCTACTTGTCAACATTGGTAGCTTCTGCTACTTGCAAATACTGCTTCTGCTTGATGATAGAAGAAGTTCTAAGAATTTTAACCAGAACATGGGCTTCGACGAGATTGAGGTCTATGGGACGCCAGATCCCGAGACGGATCCAAACCTGGTTCACGAATACCAACAGCCTGGATCTTACGTCGTGTCGATTTCAGGGGATTTACACCGCGCACAGCTACGCCAGGGAGTGTTCGACATGGAGTTAAGGTCGTTTGCCACCTGTTCCTTTAATAGAGTATTTATCTTGAGGTTGAAGCATCTATATAATCTTGGAGCCTTTTCCTAAGTGGAAAGCACGCGGCCCAAGTAGATGCTGTCGCGTCCAAGATGAATTAAGCTACTTTTTCGGCGCTAATGGAAACGGCCATCACCGTAACCACCACGATCGCGCCACAGCAATTTGTGATACAAGGTAGCGATGGCTTCATCGCGCCGCTGGGTTATGGATGACGTTTTTTGCATCTATCAGACCATCGAGGCAGGCCCCTTATCAGACCTTCCTCCAACTGTGTTATAGGCTAAAAGGGGGCCGCCCTCGGTGGTCTGCCTAGATGGAATAGACGGCATCTTCCATATGGGTCTACCGGGATCGAGGTCGCCCTTCTGCCAGGAAGGCTACCATCTTGAGTGGAAGTGGGTTGGGGTGGCAGAAGATGTTACTGACCCCACGACGCTTGCCCTCGGAGACGTCTGCCGTTCTGACTTCGACATGGCTGCGGCGACGGTTGCCGTGGAGGGATTGCGCTGTGCTTATCCTGGCAAGGCGGAGTGCGTCATTGCTGAAAATAACTGGCACGGGGCACGGCGAATTGCGGAGGATTACACAGGAATAGTTAAGGCCGCTTAAATTAAATTAAAGGGTATTAATTTAGTTAAGGGTAATTATAATTTAATTAATACCCTAAATACAACAATGTATCGACACCTTGTTCTGCAGCACTACAACCAAGCATCGTCCCGAAGCCCCCGAGGCTTTTCAAGGAGAAAAGGGACCCCGGATGCTTCTTCGTTAGATGGATTTTTTTTTTTGAATCTCTTCTAAAATCGGGATGGGATCCTGTGCACCCGGTCAGCAATTGGTAAAGCTTTCGAACCACAACTCAGGCTCAGGTGCACCGGTGTTTGGGGACGTGTGTGCCCCGCTTGCCCCAGGGTCAGACCAAGTAGACGCAAAAGCGCAGACGGGGTACACGCACGGCGCAACTTTCAATTACAGCGCGATCGATTGGTATCCGCCTCTCGGATGCCAAAGAGTAAATTACGGCTTCAGCAGGAGATCCATGTACTTCATCTCCCCACCATCTGTGTTGCTCCCGTTTTGAAGGGCAACCGAGCATCAAGTAGATGCTCACGAAGAGCAGAGGGATTTCTGCGATCTCTAAGTAAAGCAGACTGGAACTTTGTCATCGAGCGATGAGCCGTACTCAGCGATGTTTCGCGATGAGGAGGAGACTGGAGGAGGTGGCGGGGGAGGACCGCGGGAGCCCTGTCGAGTAGAAGTCGTATTTGACCGCTGGATTCGCCATCTGCTCAGGGAAAGCGGCTTGGCAGACCAGGCAGCAACCAGCAACAGCAACACTGTGCCGCTCACGCCTGCACTGGTGGCCCAGCTCACTGAGTTTTTATCCGCGCGTGGCAAGACAGGGCACGTGCCGGTGGGAAGCGGTTCTCTCTCGGTCGGTCAGGAACTCCTTGCGGGGCGCAGCGTGCTTGGTGCCTACTCAACACAGGGCGCGGCACCTCACAGACCCTCTGCCGGAGCCGCCAAAGAGTATGTCGCAGCCTTGCACGGTGCGAACGGGCACAGCGCGGCCCACGCAACCGCTGCTGTGGATGAGTCGTCACCTTCTGCAGATTTGGACGCGACTTCAGTTTTCCCGGAGGGTTCCACGTCCGGCGCAGCGACCTTGGCGGTGCCGGGGGCCACTGCCAGTGCCACGTCAAAGCCGAACTCGGCGTCCAAGGTTCCTGGACAAACTTCAAGGGGCGTCTCCCATAGTTAAGGTTTTTGTAATCTATCTTATGTGGTAGCCGGAAACATCCTTGCTCCTTAAGAGGGGGCTTTCCTTTTCAAGGGGAAAAAGCATTTCCCTGGACCATTCCTCTCAAGATGGATTCAATAGTGCGCCAGCTCTTCTAACGCAGTGGTGGGGGCGGGCAAATGATCACCGTCGATCACGGCCGTTCGTTTCTTCCCTTCACGGTCGAGTGCGAGTACTCTTTAACTGACAATAGAGTTTGCATCGACACCAACAACGGGTTTGCGGATTTTCAAGGGAGCAATAACTTTGGAAACAGCGTCTGGGGATCAGACCCAGCACCGGTGGACAGCGGAGGCAGCTTCGTATTCCAGAAAAGGATGTGGCTTACGGATCCCACTGCTGCGCCACTTGTAAGTTGGGAAACCGCGAAACGCAGGTGCGACCATGATGTGGACTGTGATTAAGGCTACAGTTGTAAATGCATTTTTCCCGCCATCTTGGTCCCGTTTCTCAAGGGAAAACGGAAACCAGGATGCTCACCAAGATGGATTTACGTAAGTTCGAATGTGGGGCAGTGTCATGGTACCGCGGAGCCAGCACCACGGAACGCACCCAGGCGGGGGAGTCAGCCGCATACGATAACTCCGACGTTCCCCATGTCGCTCCGCACAGTGGAAAGCTTGGCCGGTACTTTCCCTGCCGCTTTGGGAAAGCACCAACTTCGAATAGCCAATACCAGTTGCTCACAAAGCAACGCTGCTTCTATCCACATCTGAGCTATGGGGGCGCCCATTTTTTGAGCCGTGCGGAGTCGCGCGGGGAACGGCATCGGCTTTTGCCGATCTGGAACGAGCGATTCCGGTCCTCGGTTGTGCGTCTTCTGTCTGGTGGCGTACAGTCCTTGTCTTTTGCGGGTGCGGCCTCCGCAGGCCTCGCTTTGCTTCGCGGAAATCCTGGCGCAGTTTTTGGGGCGGGCGCGTCTGTACGAGACGACCTGGAACTATCACACAGAGACTTAAGGCTTCCGGGAGTCTCCCATTTTCAGAAGCATCCTGGGGCACCTCTCTAAGAAGAAAGCAGACACAGGATGGCTCTCAGGGTGGATTCCGGGAAGATCTAAGAGACACTGACGACCGGAGCGGCGTCGCCGTACAGTATCCATCGAGCCTCGAAATGATACCCTGGACGCAAGGGTTGCTACGAGCAGTGGGAGACCCCTTTTTTGCAGTGTATTTTTCTCACAGCATTGAAGTGCCGTACAGAAATAACTGGGAGATCCAGGTTAGCGGCACCACTCATGTTTCCGTACAGTATCCCACGTGTACCGGAACAGGACCCTACAGTTAAGGCCAGTACTACCTTCGAAGCATGTTGGGGTCGTCCGTGGTTGAAGATATGTAAACGCACTCACTTCATCATTCGGCTCAGGGGCTGTCGTAGGATGGCCTTGTACTAGAAGGGCTTACTTCTGCACTGTAAGATCTTACCTCAGAAATCAAACATTTCTTGCACACATTAATCTATCATCATGATCCTTTTTCTACTTGAAAAACGGAGCAAGAACGCGCTCTTCAGGGACGCAGCATTGTTCATCTAGACAACCAATTTGTTGAATTGTTCATCTATACCATTTTGTATAGCGCGCAAGGGCTTAACGCTGGTTCCGCAGCTAGTTGTAGCTACTACGCGGTAGCTCAAGCTCTAATCCAGATGGAAGCCAATGCAGACTGCTCCGCAAATGATGCGACTTGATGCTACTACGTCACAAGTCGAATACGAGCCCCAGTGCACCGAAGCCAGGGGGCCTGTGATTAAGGCTCAAGATCTTTCTATTTCATCTATTCTGTAACCCATTTCTCCCTATTTCCTTTTCAGGGTTCGGAGAAATGCAGGCAAGAAGTGAATTGTTTTGAGCTCTAACGTGACCTCTCTAGACTCACTGTTTGCCGGACTCGACATCCCTCTGGACCCGGAGGTGCCAGAGCCGGGCACTGGTAATTTGTTATGGTCCTCCCTACCTCCGTTTATTGTTCATCTCGTCCCTAACAAGCTGCTGCATCATGATGTTCTTGATCTCTCATTTCCCTCATTTCCTAGGTGTGTCCTAGTGCCTACCATGCAATTTATTCATTTCCCTCAGCAGCATGTTCTCGGCAACCTGTAAGGGTTATGTTTTCCCCAATTTGTAAGTGTTCTGTTCTCGACGACACCCTTTTGTTTATTCCCCTGTATTGGGTCTTTCCTCCATGAAGTAATTGTAGTCATAAAACTAAAAGGCATCATCTGCAAGAACTGTTTGGTCTCGCTGATGGTTGAGAAAAATTATTTGAGATGCACGGAGCACAAAAATGGGCATGTGACCCGGACCTGGACCAAGTAGTAAGAAAATGTAAATGAACTCTAGGCCATATAGTGCTCTAAATCTGCTACCAGCGAGTCTGGATGTGTCCAACTGGCACAATACGGGATTCGTCACGTCCTTGGAAGGAATTTTTTCCGGTACATTGCATCGTGACTCTACTCTCCGCCAAATTTATGGTCTTGATACTTGGACGCTCTCAAACGTGCGCAGCCTCGCGGATGCGTTTGCGCTGAGCAGGCACTTGAGTGGGGAGCACGTAAGTTTAAGGGTTTCCACGTTGCGTCCTGCACTAACATGCCTGACTCTTTATCCACTGAGAAAGAAGTCAGGGATGCTCTCCTGTGACGGGGGCCAACATGGCGGAGCCTCTAATAAGTGTTGGCCTCGCTACCTGGAACTGGCAGGTCTCGAAGTTGCGAGTTCTGGATCACGCTTTCCTCGAGGCAAAATCCATCGGCGCTCTCTCGTCTTCTCTTTCCCAGTGGGTTTTTTTAAGACTTGGACTTCCTTGGAGTACTGCTATTTCTATTAAAAACAACATATTTATATTTATAAGACTTGGAGTTCGAAGGGGAAGGATGGTGCCTAATCTCCCATCATCTTGGGAAGCATAATAAGGCGAGCTACTTAGCGTGGATGCCTAATAAATGCCTAATCTTCACCCGTTTTTTTTCTTGGGAAGCATAATTTTGAAGCGGTTGCGTAAGGGCTTGGGAAGCTGTTCATCTTCTCCATGATCGTGCGCGGGATTGAAAGGAGGACTTGGGAAGGATCTTGATCTTGAAGCTGTTCACCTTCTCCATGATAAAGGGAATCGAAAGGAGCCGTAAGATGAAGACGCGTCCCAAGAAGATGGATATTTCTTTGAAATTCTCTAACATTTGGCTCTCCGACAGCAGCACAGGCACCGACGTTCCGGTTACCGGAGGGACACTACTATCCAGGCATTGGCCGGCAGGACGTAGAATTTGACACCACTATTAAGGCCTCCCCCATGGTCCATCTCGTTCTCGTGTGTGAAGCATCCTAGCGAGGCTCTTCAGTCAAGGGGAACAAAAGGGACTCCAAGGGATGTTGAGTCTCAAAATGGATAATGTTGTTGAGTCTCAAAATGGATAACATTAACAAGGGAGTAGAGTAGAAGATGGTCCATCACCGTGAGCAGAAAATGGATAACAAGGGTGAGTAGCTCTAACACAACTAGCGGGGAAACAAGTGTACTTGGACATGCACTGTCTGGAACCGGGTCCGGCTCGGGCCGGCGACAGCTGGGGGAAATGGGGTCTACGCTTTTGCAGTGGACCGTGAACGGCAGGGTCGTTTCCACGGACGATTTAGATCTCTCAATGCACGGGGGAGGAAGTTGTCAAGGGATCGTGTCCGATTCGCCGTCGAGAGACAGATCACTGATTGGGAACATCGACGGAAACGTTCACTGGGAATGTGACACGACCTTGAATCCGCGCAGTGCCAACTTCGGAAAGGGTGATCACATTCTGTACAACCTACCCAGTCGGACATCAGCGAAGACGGGGCACAGCGCGACTTCAAGTATTCCCGGTGGCGGCGAAGGCGCTCGAAGCGGTTGGCAGGCCTTTCCAGCTACCACGCCGCCGAGTAGTTATTCATCTTCCACGGCTTTCCCGCCAGAGGGCAGCAGCGTGGAGCTCGTGGGGCAACCGGAGGGCGCATTTCACGGCGATGACACTGAGCCTTTTGAGAGTATGGAAATCACTTTGACGATTGCCGAGGAGGCCGCAGCCAGTGGCGTTGCCTTGGTGCTCCGGAGGCACGCGCCAAGGCGAGTGCAGATGCCTGGAAGCGGCGGCTACGTTGACTACCGCATTCTGCTCGGCTCGGGCGGTGGTAGGAACCCTGGCGCCGGTCTCGAGACCGAGGGTCCTACATTGGAAGTTAAGGGGCGTTGGCATACTTACTTATTTGTTCTCTAGTGTCATATAGTAGATCTTGATTTGTTATTGTTTCTACAAGAAGCCGCCTTTTTGATTTATTGTAGTTTGTTGCTGTTCATCCACTGTCTCGTAATATGGAACAAGATTCAATTGATGAGCAGACTCTCTACTATGAGAAGATAGCAAGTCTAATATCTCGTGTCTAAGGAAGTGATTATGTACTTACAACGGAGCATAGCCACCTTCTACTTCTAGTAAAAATATGGGAGATTTACAGAGGACTCCTTCTAACTTAGTATCCGATCCCACGGCGGGAGTGGAGTCTTTTCGGTCACCGGAGCGCCTCTGGGCGGACGGCGAACTGGATCGCGCGACGGGGGCGATGCGCAATGTTTCTGCTAATTGTGGCCTCGACGCTGTCGCAGGTTCCGCGAAATGTGTAGACTTCGAGCACGGATATTTTGGGCAACCTGGCCGGTTCGAATCTTGGACCAAAAGCGTCCTGTTCCGGGTAGGAGTCTACGTTTTCAAGGGCACGAAACTGCGTGTAAACGTGAACGGTCGCACCTTTCAGTTTGGAGATCCGCTGCTGCGCGAGATCGCCCTGCAGTTAAGGCTTCGAGCCTATTCCATCTTCGGAAGCATCCCCTGATCCATCTTCGGAAGCATCCCCTAATCCATCTTTTTGAAACACAGAACAAGAGTCTGCTTTTCGAGGAGAAAAAGCACCCTCCAGGATGCACTAATATCTTGAGATACTTAAGTGCTTGCTCGTAAACAGGTTCTTCAGAAGACCACTACCCTGACGTAAGTGGACGATTAGGGTGAGCTCTAATTCAGCCTGACAGTTTGGATTCGGATACGGGCTTTGTGCGGGGAGCCGACGGTTTTGCGCGCATCACAAAAGTCGGCCTTCGCCAGTTCCAGAACCCAGTGAAAATTCCGGTTATTCAAGTTTTTGAGCAATTTCCGGACAAAGTGGCTGCGTCAGCGCATACTTTCTTCGAGTCAGAGTTCATGCGCAGTAAGACTGCGTTTACCTGGAGCAATGGGGAGTCGGCATTGCCGCCATGGCCAACGACTGCGAACATCGGCTCTTCTGGTGGGGAATCATACGGCTATTCCACCAACAACGATCCAAAAATTAGGAGGGACATCTCCTGGAGCAGGGTCTCCACGCCGAGCCACATGTGCGCGAGGAATGCGGCTTACGTCGAACGGAGCTATCCTAGAGACAGCGGAGGCTCGCAGCCCCTTGGGTCTCGGCTTGTGGAGATACTCTATCCTTCATGCGATCTGCAAGTCGGCAAGACCCGTGCGGCGGCTGGTACGGATACGGAGTATTCGGTGTCTGGCTTGAGCAGCTTCGACGAGTGCGCCGAAACCTGCGCTCCAGATCAAGATTGTGGTATGGATGATGTTTTTTCCATTCTTACGACCATCGAGGCGCCCCCAATGGCTATATGTTTTTAAGGGGAAAAGGGTAGCCTCGATGGCCTGGCTACATGGAATACACGCCGTTCATATGTGGCGTTGCTGTGTGGGAACTCGGTACGGGTCTGTGTCGTCTGCAGGAGGCAGCGGACGACGCTGCCCTCTCCTCAGATTCAACCACTGTCGCGCTGGTAATGACGGTCGCTTGTCGGGGGGCGCTTTTCCGCTTTTCTTCCCAACGTTTTCCGAACGGGCCCTGCACAGGAGCAGGGGGTCCGGTCGAACTGTCTGCGAGCTCTGGCTGCGGTCCAAATCCAGAAGACCCAGCTCTGGCTGCGGCGTACACTCCCACCATGATAGATCGCGGCATTGCCGGGCATGGGGTCTACGAACTCGGCGCCCGCTTCTTTGGGTCCCTTCGTGGTTGCGCGTCTACGTCCTTGCTAGTCTTAAGGCTCCTGGGATGAATCCATCGCCAGAAGCATCCTGAGACCTCTCTCTAAGGGAAAGCTAGGTCCAGGATGGCTCTCAGGAGGGATTCTGGAGGGCTCTAATAGTTGACAAAAACTTTCCGACGACCGTCGCCGACTTCCGAGATTACTCATTGTCGAAAAAGAGTCCCGTGGTGAGGACGGTGGACGACTGTGCCAATCTCTGTGCGAGTTTGGGGGGGGACTGCGGTGGGTTCGTGTTTCATACGAATTCAAATACAGTGTGCGTACTAAAAGTCCTTGCCGCTGCTTCCGTAGGCGAATCGGATATGGTAGATGCGACGGGGACGCGCGCCGCGGTAATGACTAGAGCTTGCCGCGCTTCGTGGAGACGGTACGGGATCGCGCGTTACCCCTCAGAGTGTGGTAGAGGCTTGTTTCAGCTTTCCGGGATAGAGATGCCTGGCACCACTGGTCGAGCAAGTGTCATCGATCACTTCTACTACTTCGCGGGGCACGGACAGATGGTTCCCAAGGTATCCTCCCTCTTTGTGGATGAGCACTGGGGCAGTATCATCGGGTCAGTACCGCTTGGTTTCGAAAAGGATTGCGTTCTTGTTCGCTGGACGCGTAGATTAGATACACGCCACGCGGAGGGCACACAGCTGCTGCTGCGTCTGTTCCCTAGTCGATCGGTCACCGTCTATTTGCTTTTCTACGATGAGAACCATGCGAGCCTTGGCTTTCAAGACTGGGGTGGGCTCAAAAACGGATGGACCAGGGTTAAGGGCTTCTGAGTTGCATTCTGCACTTGCAGCCGTCTCCTTGACTTTTTCTAAGAAAAAAATGCGTCAGGGGTGACCTGAAGAGTGTAATTCGGTAAGAAGAACCTCTAACAAAGTGGAGGATGGTACCAAGACCGGCTTCTGGACCTATGATACCACCAGCTTCGAATACAGCGACGACGAGTTTGCGAACGCCCGCACGCGCTACTATGTGGTATACCAAAACCACTTTCCAGGGAACTATCGAGCAATTGACCTCGGAGGAGCTTCCACGCGGTTTGAGATGGTGGACCCCTACGTTCCCATCGTTTGCCCGAAAGGGGATTTTCGTGCGCGCGTTGTGTATAATCTATTACGGCGGCTAGCCCAGAACTTCTGTGCAATAAATATTTTTGTCCTTTAGGTGGTCATATCACACCGCGACAGAGACACATGCTCTCACACTGTGCAATAAATAAATATGAATATTGTCCTTTAGGTGTCTTAAGAAGAGAAAGAGTTTCTTGGATTCTAAGGCCAATGAAATCCTTTAGGTGGTCATATCACACCGCGACAGAGACACACACTCTCACACGACACGCAAGCTTTGTGTCCATCTTTCTCAGCATCTCGAGGTCCTTCTCCCTTGCATTTCATGGAAGCGGGGGGGCCGAGATGAGGAAGCAAGGTGAATAGTAGCACTAGCAGACTCTAAATCTAGCAACTGGAGGACTCGCAGACACGAGCAGCAGCTCTGAGACCATTGCGGAGATGCGGCATTTACCAACAGCTCGGCTTCCGGATCCTGAGTTGTCATCTAAGCGAATAATTAAGGCTCAAAGCAATTCATCTCTACAACAAGCCATTTCTCCTTATTTCCTTCTTCAAATTGGGAGAAATGTACGCAAGAAGTGAAAGGCTTTGCGCTCTAATATCAGAAACTTTCCGGAGGAGGCTGCTTCTTACCTAGCGACAAAACCAAAGGGCGCGCTCGCTGTCATTAAGACTACTTAGTTGTACCGCTGAACAAGCATCCCCCGCTTTTTTAGATATCACGGTCCTTGTTGGCGGCCATTTTTCATCTCTTTGAAGATATAAAAAAAGTGAGAGAAAACGCATCACTTATAGCCTATCAAAGCGGCCCCTATCAAACGCGGTAGCTCTAATGTCAACGGCGTTTTACATGAATCAACATCTGGCACTTTCTTCTTCGAGCATCCGCTACCGAAAGGGTTCGACGGTTAAGGCTTGAGGAAACCGTGTCTTTGTCCTGTTGTCATCTTATGTTTGTCCCGCTTTCAGAAAAGGGAAAGAACGGGTAAATTTCTCGGTTTGGATTAAGTCGGCTACTTCAGTTTCTGACAACCGGAAGTTTCACCAGGATGGATTTCTGCAATTTCTAAGACGGGACCTGTCAGTTCGCTCGCATGCCTGAGAACGCCCTGGATGGTCGTACCGGTTCCGACCCGGCTCTACGCATTCTGATTTCACACGCGGCGACCCTGTACCTCTTCTTCTCTAAGTTTAAGGCCACTCATACGTAAGTGCAATATTATTATAGCTAAAACGAGTATGACTAAGACTAGAAGTTGTACTTCTGACAGGAGGCGTTTCACCCTGGTGCAGTAACTCCAATTTTTTGCTACCGACAGAAGGCTTCTTGGGGGTAAAAACAGTTGTCCAGTCCAAGAACTCCTGTGGTAAAAGAAATCCATACTCTTGTTCTTCTTTCATCAAAGAGAATAGCCCCTTTTTCTAATGTGGCATAGAAGAAGAAGAAGTTATGCACTTCATCTCCTATGCACACCCTGACCCCAGTTATGCACTTCATCTCCTATGCACACTGACCCTAGTTATGCACTTCATCTCCTATGCACACTGACCCTAGTTATGCACTTCATCTCCTATGCACACTGACGCCAGTTATGCACTCCTCTAAGAGCTTCAGCGTGGAGCAGAACGTCGCTAGCCACGGTACTGTGTACGCACATGGTTTTTTCGATCCGGTGTCGGGTTGGGGTGGAGCCAGGAACGGATGGGCCAAGGTCGTGGATGAAGAGGGTCCCATTCCGAACGCAGACTATCCACCAAAGTCTGGGTTTGCGACTCGAGGTCGACGCTTTTCCCACGTCTACAAAAAGCACTACCCGCCGGGCGTTATCCAGCTGAACGGCTTTGGAATCACGGCAGCCGGACCACATGGTCCCCTGTTGATGGTGTGCCCGCAGAGTGGTGCTGAAGTGAAAGACCTGTCCCCCATTCCCTACGACGAGCCCCGCGCGAGTGCGCTGGGCACCGAGGCAGGGACCTTCGGTCATAGTTTGAAGTAAGGCGCATTGATAGGTTGCCTCACTGCTCATAGATAGGAGCTTCGGTCATAGTTTGAAGTAAGGCGCATGGATAGGTTGCCTCACTGCTCATAGATTGTCACTGCCCATCAACTGCATTTTCCTTTATACTTTACTAAACTAGTACTTCTACTACTCTTAGTTAAGTACTAATCTAGACAGGTGCTCCTGCTCCGCCACAGCTATTACAATGCTTTGGTCATAGTGAGTTTGAGTGGTCTAAAGCAAGAGTACCCAACAAGAACAAACTGAATCTTCTGTGCCAAGAACAAACTGAAACTTCTGTCCCAAAAACAAACTGAAACTTCTCCTGTGCCAACAAGAAGAACACTATTATACAGACACCAGCTTTCTGGTGCTGGTATACTCAGTTTGTAATTACTGTCACAGATTGCTAATTAAGTACTTAATTACTCTGATTACCACAGTAATTGCTAATTACTAGTCAAGATTACTGTGGTTGCAGAGATGGATCTAATGAAGGCTTTCTGGCGCGATCGCATCCGCCGCTTTTAACGATCACCATGGCTACGGCGGGCCGGCAAAGGTCTCCGCCCTCGCGGCAACCAACACCACCAGTGCTAATCTATTACTGAATAACTTTTATATTAAGGCTCACAACAATTATAACAATTCATCTTCATCTTGAGAAGCATCTTCGACTTCTTTGATAAGGGGCGACAGCGTCCAAGATGCCCTCAAAGATGAAGATATGTTGTGAGGTCTAATTATATCAGTGGATTGCAGAGTCGGCAATTTTTACCGTCTCCACATCCCCACATTCCGCGTGGTGTGGTTGGAAACAAGCGGGTGAATGCGGGCGAGAGGCAGCGGGGCAAACGTATAGTCCCTCCACAGTGCGCGATGACATCGGTAAGCAGCGAGTCGGGACCTCTGCTTTAAGATAGAGAACCACAAAACAGCCACATTTACAAACAAACTATCTTGGGTTGGGTCGAGTATGAAGAAGATGAACTACGTTAGTAGACTCCAGAAAGGATGAAAATCATGAAACCCTCTATAACGCAAGATAGCTAAGGCTTGAAGACGGTGGGCGAGGTGGAAGTACTGCCTCTATCTATCTATCTATCTATCTATCTACTAGTTCTATCTACGCCGAGTGAATGAACTCAAGATGAACAAGGGGGCTGCACGTGTATAAACTACTTATTTCTTTTGATGATTTTGCAGTTTGGTCATCGAGGAAAGATGATTTCTTTTACTTAACAATCTTCGTGCCCGATGTCGAAGGTACTACGTACTACAACGTGCTAACTAAGGTGTATTCGTTTCCATTTCCGTGGACGTAGTGACGTTTCTTTTTGTATTCGGCGTTATTTTCGTATCAAGAGTTTATTCAACTACAACAGCAAGATGTTGAGACTGTCTCCGTCTCCTGTCATTTCCATTTCCGTACAGGACAGCAAGATGCGACTGTCTCTGTCAGTCATTTCCATTTTTATTTTCGTACAGTAAGATCCGTTACAACATTGTTCAGTGAGTCTTCTTCAGTAACTGAAATGGGAACTGTAGTGAGCAGAGTAGAAGCGCTAAGAGATTTAAGGATAGGCGAGAGGTGTTTGTGCTACCGTTTGTTATGGCTCTCGTCCTAAGGGAGAAAGGCACAACGAACGAGGAACAGAAACACCAAAGCCCTACCCTGAAATGGAATATACTACAACAAGCATCAAGATGATGAGACATCTTCAAGCGCTAAGACATGATTCCCGGACAGCCCGCGGGTAATTTGGACGTTTTTGGTAACCCCTATCCTGGGCGCTTAACCGTCGAGGAGTGTCTGCAGGTCTGCGCTGAGACCCCGCTCTGCAAAGCGATTTTAACGCCCAGCCCGAGTGGATGCACAACAGAACCTTAAGGCGACGACCTCCCTACTTGTACTTCATTTACTCTTAAATTGAAGAGAAGGTAAAATACATAATTTGGGAAAAATTGCCTCAAATTATAACGTAAAAAACTGCATTTGGGAATTTTTATTGCAAAATTCGAGATGTTATTTTTATAGTGATAGATTGGGAAGCACTCTAAGGAAAGGGACGCAGGTACGACTCCAGGGATTACCCCAAGGCGGCCTGGAAGGACACTGGGCTCTCGGCAAGAGGGCCACAACGGTGCCGGCGAATGTGCGAGCACGCGAGGGAATGCGTCGCTTGGGAGTGGGCGCAATCCGACTACCAATTAAGGCCTCTCCTGCAGCTCAATGTGAATTATTTACCAAATGATGTATAACATAAGAAGACAAGTCTCAAGCCTCTAGGATTCTAAGGCCTATTGGATAACCAAACGTTGTATTTCTTCTACTTCATTTCCACCACCTCACTCCTTTCTGCGGGTGAAGAAGATGTGGGAGTCGGCCTTGAAGTCGGCTGCCGTCATCTGCTGCTCGTCTCTGCGGTGGTCAAGAACGTCCCATATTCTCTGTAGTAATCTTCTCCGAACACTTCTAGTACACTGAGACAATGAAGAACTATCCCCGTGCGCAGCCTATCCCTATAAGTAGATGAAATGAGGATGAGTAATATGTAACCACATTAACTGACTGTACTACACATTATAACATCCTCTAAGCGAAAGTGGAACGTGTCATCGCTGGAAGGTGAACCCCTTGAGACGGGTCTTGGATGGGGGCACGAGTTATGTCGGCATTTGCCGCGCTGAGTCTCCCGGCAAGCCGTCTTGTTTCTTAAAGCGCGCCACCGGTGCTCGGACCCGCGACAACATTAAGGATCATTTTTGGAGGAAGCTGGCCAGCTTCTTCTACCTGAGTATGTGCATATATATAAAAACGCGATCTTCTGTGACCACGATCTTCTAAGTACTCGAAAAGGTAGAGGTCATAGGAGATCGTATGCGAGGACCTTCTTCTATTTGAAAAGGTCATAGGAGATCGTGTGCGAGGACCTAATCGACCACTCAAAATAAGCGAGTTACTGACTGAATTACAAGAGTCTTGACCACATTCCTCTTCTTTTAGTATCTCCTTTATTGTAAGTAGTTACTCGCTTATTTCAGTTTTTCGTATAGCCGATATCTGTGACCATCTTCGACTTGAAAAGGTCATAGAAGATCGTATACGCACACCTACTCGAAAAGTGAAAGTGACCGATTTACTGACTGAAATAAGGGAGGCACTCTTCCGTGTTCAGTATCTCGTCGGGGAGGGGTATTCTGATCAGTTTGTTGCTTATTTCATGGTCTATCGAACAGATGACTATAATGCGGCGACCTAGAGATGATCGGGGAATAGATACACAAACTTCTATTTGCAAGAATACACAAACTTCTATTTGCAAGAATACACAAACTTCTATTTGCAAGAGCTTTGCAAGTGGCCAATTATACACAACCTTCTATTTGCAAGAACTCCTGCTTCAACATCTAACAGCAGTAATTTTATTTTTGTGGAGATGATCGATCCGTGTCGACAGGCTCTGCTGGCGACCGGGAATTCGATGACCGACGCACGCTTCATCGGACCCATTTCGGATTTTTCGGCGCCAGGGCTGCCGGTTGATGTCACCACGGCTCCCTGGAAACTGTCTACCCTGTACCCAGGTTTAAGCCTCAAAGGATACATAGACACCTACTCTTGCTATATTAAAAGAGGCGCCATGTTGACATGACATGGAGGATGTCCTCAAAAGTAGGCGTTAATAAGTACTAGCTGCGATCGGATCACATTCACAAGCGGCACCATGACTGACATGACATCGCAGTTTCTTCAGGAAAATCGCAGTTTCCTTCTGAAGAAATGAAGGGAAAAAGAAGGGGCTGTTGAGCCGAAAGGAAGAAGTGAAAAAATTTTGAGCTCTAATAGGTGGTGCTGGGAGCGGAGGCGTGACGAGTCACAGGCAGACCGAACTCGAGTATCAAACTTGCGACGTTACGTGCCGTTTGTATGGTCGCGTTTGTGTTTCCTCGAAGCTGCTAGAAGTAAACTCAGCAGCACGGCTCGAATTAGCCCATGCTGTTGCGCGATACGATGTCAGCTTTTCGTTTCAGAACACTTCGCAGATCGCTACTGGCGCGACCACGGCAGGCGTGCCGCGTGAACACCTTTACCAAAGCGATAGTGTGAACACAGTCGAGACTTGTCTGGCACACACGAATAAAACGAAGCCAGGCCCTTTGTGTTACTGTGCGGTTCCGGGTACGGCTCTGCCTCCGACGGGCGACATCACAACCCTGTCTCTTACGGCTCCTTCCCGGAATCATCTCCCATCTTCAGTAGCAGCATCTTGGACCCAGAAACAGTAACACTGCTCTCTTCTTCAGTAGCATGATCTTCAGTAACTCCCTCTAAAAAGGGAAGATGAAGAGTAGAACAAGAACCAAGAAGATGAGTATATTACTTTTCAAAATGAGACGAGATTCATTTCCGAACAACAAGAACAAGAACATCAAACAAGAACATGAAGATGAAACAAGAACTCTCCTCCTGTCTTCTAAGTCTCACACTTTTCTGCGCGACCGCAATATGGCAGTCGTTGACGCTTACATAGGTGGCGGGGGCCTCATCGGAAAAATCGCGACGTCCTCTGGTGGAACTGGGTTTGGGGGCTACGGAGGCAGAAGCGGAGGAATCTTCTCTTCTTCTTTTGCGAAGGTAAGAAGCAGCTCCTCTGGGGCCGCGGCCCCGACGGTGCGAACGGAAGATATCGTAGGGGAAGATAACGGATATTACTATGCCTCCGTTCACGTGGAGGAGTATCCAGCCTCAGTCGAGGTCGCGAGCACAGTGAGGGGAGCAGCCAAAAGTGACTTGCACTGGCGATTGGATCCCGGAGAGAGGCTTTTTCGCTCTCGAGGCAGTCCCAATGCCGCAGCCCCAGTGGCATCGGGCCCAGCGAAACCGACAAGGGAACATTACGGCTAAAAATATCTCCAAGAAGTAGAAGCCTCAACATTGTAGAGCCTCATGGCTTGAGCCTCCACCTGTGGGCGGTTCTTGGGGTAACTTGGAGTCCTTGATGTGAAAGTAAGTAGAATCTTTTTGAAAGTAAGTAGATGAACCTGCTTCCATGTTGACTTGCCAATAGTAAGCTCTAAGAGCAGGCGTTTGTCTCGGGACCAGAAAAACTCCATAGTGTCCAGGAACGTGAGTGGAGCCACATAGAAACGACCTCGGCGACGCTGACCACGACGCGGCGGCCCAATTGGATTCTTGCTGGCGGCCTTGAAAGCTGTAACGACGTCTGCTTTCGCAACGGACAGCGGCGATGCGACTCGGACATGATGAGCCTGCTCACCACGGAGGCAAGGATGAATGCGGCGCTGCGCGAAGCGACCGGCGCAGAGGGGGGGGACGTCTACTCGTTTCAAAAAAGCACGCCGCAGCTTTGTCTTAAGGCTTGTTCCTAAAAGTATTAATTCGGGGTCTTGAAATAAGCGAGTAGCTGCTTAACTGAAATAATTATCCATCTTCGGAAGCATCCCCGAGACCACGGTTGTCAAGTGGAAAGGAAAACAAAGGCGCCTAGGCTAGGATGCATCTCGAGAGGAATAATTAGTGTGAGCTCTAATTGTTGCACCATGGCGTCCCCTTCGAACCAAATCGGAGTGCCAGCCGTTGATGCAGACGGGCAATGCATACCACATAAACCGATGTCCGGAAGTACGGAAAATCTGATGGCCCACTGCTTCGACGTGACGAATTTGCACGACTTTCGCCAAGTATGCTACTGCCGAGATCCTTTGCCACCAAGCGAGGACCCCGTGAGTGTTTTCTGTCGCGTGCGGTATGAATGGCAGCCCCACCCCACGAATGACGTGGTCACCAAGGTTAAGGCTCCTTCCCCTAGTGCATTAGAAGATCTTCTTTAATAATGGTCTCCCATAATTTTTTTAGATCGGCCTCGGGATCATGTCGGACTTCGAGCAGATTGGTTTTCAGGCTATGAGGAGCTCTAACAAGGAGTCCATTCTGTTGGAATGGAGCGAAGAAAGCAGCCTTCCGACATCGGGCGACAGTGACGACGTTCACGATGGAGTGGTCAGTAACGAATACGTCCCCGCAGTGAGTCCAGCGTCAGGTAGCACGACGTCTCCCTTCGGTCTCGGCCATTTGACGGAGGCGCAGTGCGTAGCCGTGTGCGCATCGGTTCCAGAGTGCGGCGCCGTGCATTTTCGCCGGGATCGAGCACCAGACAGTACCTCGGTTGCCACAAGTGGCGCCGACGCTAGTGCGAAAACTGGGCCCAACCCTTTGGCGGCCCGGGGGAACTGTCGTCTGCTCCACGGCCATGCTTTGGACGTGGTGACCTTGGAGGGAATGGGAGACTGGCAGAGGGGCAATAGAGGTCTCCGAAACACAATCATCGATGTTGGGTCGAACTGTCGTCGTGCTTTTGCAGGTTTCTCGCATACCTCCTTGGCTGAGGTTCTAGGCCTGCCCCTCACCTTCACGCCCTCGTCGCCTGCGGCGTCCCCCGTAACCCTAGGAATGGTACTCACCTCCGACGCGAATGGTCGCCAATTTTACGGCGTTCCCTAAAAACTACTCATGATGTCCTTGTCCTTGTCCATATGGTTGATCGCAATCTACATTATTTGACAAGCATGCGAAAGGTCTCTACTCATTTTGAGAGAAGTTAACCACATCCTGGGAGAAACGTTTTTTTCAACACGAGCGCGGTGCCCTCAGGATTGTCCTGTGAAATGGACCTTCCTGAGATTAGGCTATGGGCGCTCTCTATATTTGTTCCTAGCGGCGGGGGGGGGCCGGGCGCCCTGGACCCCTTTTTGAGGCGTCTGCCGGGGGGGAAGGCCTCAAAAGGGGGCCCAGTGGCCTCCCCCCTCCGCTCCCTTCCAGCGGCCTGGCTGTTCCTTGCGGGCCTCCGATGGTGGTGGGAGGCTTCAAAAGGAGCCCAAGGAACCGCCTGCGCCATCGTCCAGGTGCCTGCTTGTGCCCTAAGTGCATCCGTTACGCTCCGCCGCCGCAGCCGTGCCGCCTGTACCCTCCGGGCCCTTGGTCATCGGCTTGCTTGTTCTTGCGACCGTGGCCGCCTTTGGCGGCCTTTTACCCCGAAGGCCTCCCGACTGCGAGGCCCTGGGCCAGATTAATTTATTTAACGGAGATTACGCTATGAGCTCTAAGAATTAGAACAACATGGGAATCTGGTGCGGAACCCCCAAAGAGCAATCTCGCTGACAACCCTTTTTGACACGCCAGAAGCGACGCGGCGGCAAGGCTCTCCACCCCTTCCGCAGATGCAGCAAATCCACACCACTTTTCAATTAAGGCCCTACTTCTTGTTAATTTCAGAAGATGATATTATCAAGATCACTATCACAGCTTGGACGTAGTCATGACGTGAGGACTCGCCATGATCAACAATAATTGGCAGGACTCTGGTGGCTGCGTAAGAGGTCTCTTCTTCTGTCGAACTAGTTGTCCTGGCTGTCATGTTGAGTTGTTGGCACTTTATTCTTATCTCACGCTTTACAAGATATATTGAGATTGATCTACTCTATCTTCCCTGGACACCATTCGTGTGTGTGAAGAAGAAAAGATCACGCAGGAGCCGCTAATGGATGCTACGGGGTCACCGAATGCGACAGCCACGGCCACTGGAGGGAGCACTGCAGACGTGGATGGCTTCAAAGCCTCGGTTACTCCCCTACGTGCCAGCCGGGTGCTGCAAAGTTTCCCGAACTACGACGCCTTGGCGTGCCCGCTCCACGAGAGCCGCAAAGTGGCTGCGCAAAGGACGAATAGTTATGGCTATCACCTTCTACAACTTCATGGGGGGAACTTCATGGCGGGAATCCGGCGAATAGATCCATGCCATTACTTCATGGGCGGATGAACTTTGAGCGACAGGGGATGGGAACTCTAAGATCTTCTTCTCCATGGAGCAACTACCTTCAACGTCCGGTCATATTAAAGAGAAGAGCCTCCTTCCTCCATGACCGGGCCACAGGAGTAAGTAGTAATTACAAGTTCTTTGCCAGATGCAAGAATTGTAGTATTATTATTGAGTAGAAGAAGAAGTATTATTTTTATGGGAAGATTCTTATTTTCCTGCTCTAAAATAGTGACGAGCACAGTGGGAATGTTTTCTCGGGTCACGCGTCCGGTGCGCATCGCGGCACGGTGCGCTTCCAGCTGCTCCAGGCGGGGCCTCTGCCTGCCTATCTTACGCGCGAGCAGTGTGTTTCTGTATGCGCGAACGTGCCCACGTGCGGCGCTGTGGTCTTCCACAAAGATGTCACGTACCAAACGGTGACCCACGTGACGCAATTTGCCTCCACTCTGGAAAGCTGGACGACTAGAGCGTCCGACGGCAACGCAAACGCTGCGGCGTACACGACGACCGTGAGGTATGACACGTCAACCGCCGGTAGCGGACGCAAGGGAAACTGCGAACTCTTTAATCGCCTCTTCAATTAAGGCTTGTTCCCCTATTTAGTTTTAGCAGTTAGCAGGATACTTGTTGATAGTTGCCCTTTTCTCTTTTCTATCTTCCTCTGGTCTGTCTTTTTTCTAGTTAGGTCGGCTCCACCACAATAATGAGTATGAAGAAAAGGACACCGACTCGACGAGATGCGCCTCTTCAAGATGATGGATGCAAAAAAACTAACGAGAAGTGTGACTTATACACCTTCATCAATCTATTCAGCTGCGTCGCTCTTTCAATCTACAGCTCAGCCTTCAATCTATTCAAATTCAAGATGGATATTACAATAAAATTGCTTACAAGTCGTGGTCTTGCAGGACACAAGAACTCTACAAGGAGAATGACTTACATCATAACGCATTGTGAAAAGCTCCTCTAATTCAGCTCTTGGAATGTTCCGGACTTGCATGATGGCGGCTTGGACGCGCAGACAGCGCGTCTGTCGGACAGCGACACCCCGACTGTGGGAGCAAATCAGAGCCCAGATATTTTGGCTTCGGCGACTACCGACCTCTACCTAATGACCTCTACCTGTCGAAGCGCGGTTTTGACACAGGCGACATTATGGCCGTCATTTGCCGGAACTTCCGTTCTACTTGTCATTTGTTGAGTGATGTTCTAGTACTCAACATCAATCGACCGTTCTATTTACTTGTGATTTGTTGAGTGATGTTCTAGTACTCAACAATCGAGTGGTGCTCTAGTACCTACTCGATGTTGTGAGAACGAGAAATAAGGCCTATTTCCCTCCGTTGTGAGAACGAGAAATAAGGCTTATTATTTCCCTCCGTTGTGAGAATGAGAAATTTTGTGATAGTTTTTTTGAAGTCAGTAGATGCGTCTGTCTAGTTAGGATGAAAGAACACATCAGCAAAGTTGTAGAAGATGGCTCCACGACGTGAAGTGTTAGAAAGATCGTTCCTTGAATTCTAAGGCTCTCGAGATTGATTGCTCAGGGGGATCATTATACTGCTCATCCGTCGTATAACTTGAACACAACAAAACAGACCTCTTCTACTTGTCACTGATTATACTAAAGATCATATCGTCTAACTACTGTTGCGTACAGTCGTGGTTCGGAGCTCCAAAGCGTTTCAGCCGCACTTAAGGGCACGGAGTGCGGCACCCCGGATTTGAGTCACTGGAACCTCGCGAGCGTTGTGAACATGGCAAATTTTCTGGAAAACGCGTGGAATTGGGTCCAGTGCCAGTACAATAGTGGTCTTAAGGCTTCCGCTGATTCAGCATTTCTCCCCTCTATCCTTCGGGGCTCCTCCTCTTTTTCAAGTGGAAAAGAGCTGCTCCAAGGATATGGCACTCAAGTACTTAGGAAGATGCGACGCGGCAGCGGAGCTCTAATGGTCCAAGGTACAACGTTGATGGAGGTACCACAGTAGTCGGTGGTGGTACGTCGTCTAGTTAAGGCTCACGATCATTCATCGCTGCTGGAACAGAGGAATACATCACAGGAGGAGTGCCTCTCAATTCTCATCTCCTCAGTTCCCTAATCGTTCCTTAATCGTAGGCTGCAACTGAGCGCCTTCAGCTCATGGTTTAAGAGGAGCGACCAGAGAGTAGTCGTCAGGCCGTGGCCCTGGTCCACCCTTCTTGGAAATTCTGAGAGGAATACGACCGTGGCCCTGGTCCACCCTTCTTGGAAATTCTGAGAGGAATATGTCCTTTTTCCAACGAGTAGATAAGAATTATTGCGAGCTCTAATCTTGTCCCGTCTTTTTTTCGGGTGATGCGGGCAGCGACCGCAGCGAAATGGGCCCAGCGTGGCGGGCTTTGGACGATCCTGTGCGCCTCACGCTCGTCATTCCTGAGGATGCGACGTTCCCGTATCGGCTACGCCTTCCGCTGGTTCCAACGACGCAGGACGAGGACTATCTGCGAGGCTACTCTGCGGAGTATGCAGTGGGCGTCGGCGCGGCGCAAGTCGCGCTACCGCAAGGCACGACGCGTGAGCAGTTGGGAAGCAGTTCGGGCAGTAGTCACGCATTCGTGGGCCGCACTTTGCCGCTGTCGGAGCCTCTGGCAGCTCGACTGCGGTGCGCCCCACGCGGGATTAAGTCAGGCGCTGCCGGCGTGTGGGGACGCAGTGGCGGCACTGCGACGTCGCCAGACTCGACTCCCTACGGAGCTGAAAACTTCTTGTGGTACCGCGATACAGGTAATTGCGGTGCATCGCACGTGGGCGCAGCACTAAGAACCGCTTCGTCGAATGTGAACGCGAGCGACACCAACCTGTTCTCTTTGTTGAACGAGAGAGCGACGCCGACTCTCGCGCGTTCGCAGTTTCGCCAGATGTGCTTGGACGAGTGCCTCCTCACTGTCACGGATGACGACGCGGAAGCAGGCCTGATAGGTCGACGTGCCTGTAACTTCGTGTCGGTCGGCTCCTTTCTCCTTTCGACGGCGAACACGGGTGCCGCTTTGGCGCCAGCCGCTGCGCCGTCCCTGGACGGAAACACGTGCCTTTACTGTGTTGCCTGCGCGCAGGAGCCCGACGACATGGAGAATGGTCCCGAAGTCGGTGGCGCCTACGACAACCTGATCAACCATGCGGTGACAGCCGGCAGCAGTACCGCTGTGACAGGCACGATTGCCAATACGGATGCCTCGCGCAACCTTCACCGTCCCGAAGTAGTCGTAGATCCGTTTGTGAAAGAACGCTGGTCCCTTCCTGCGCCAGAAACAGACGAGCAGGGGGCCACGAAGCTGACGGTGCCTCCCGTCAGTGCGTTCCACTCGACCCAGGAGACGATTACCAGCTTCGCTGACAGGTACTCCTTCATCGGCGGCCGACTGCCGAACGACGCTCCTTTGTCGGAGCGCAGGGAGTGCCGTGGCACGGTTCTTGGATCAACTGCCCAACTGTGGGTCAAGGAAGTTGTTTACGCCTCGGGTACGGCTGGGTACGTGGCGGCTGGCACGACCGACGTTGCGAGCGTCCACGCCGCGTCCGCTTTCCCCAAGATCGGGAAGGGCGCAACGAGTGAAACCACTTTGGCGCAGTTTCGTAGTCTCTGCCAAGGGGAGTGCGCGGCGAGCAGCAGCTGTAACTATCTGAGCATACAGGAGCTGTACGACGATGGGCGACTTATCACCTCGGACAGCGTCCCAGACCAAGTGGGTGCGGGTGAACTACCGACGACGAGCGTGCTGGAACTGCAGGCGCTGCGCTGCACCGCTTGCCGCTACATTGGAGACACTTCGGACACGGGAGACGACGCTACAACCACCTCGCAAACCTCCTCCGCAATTGTGGAGATCTATCGGCGGGTACAAGAACCCTTTGGCGCCGTGTGTGCGCAGAGCTCTTTCCCTCTAATGGCAGGATCCTACAGCGGAAGCGACGCCGCTGACGTTACTGCAGCGGGCGGACGGATCACGATTTCGGGGGCCGGAGCTGTTCGAGCACCAACGCACACGCCGGAGCTGCTCGAGGGCTACCGCTACGCGGGAAGCGCGACCTACAGCTCCGCACGCGTGGCCGATTTAGCTGTGAAACAAAGCAAAACAGTCGCGCAGGTCGAGGCAGACCTAGTGCAGGCTGACTTCCGGGAACTGATTCCAAAGGGCAACTTCGCAAGTGCCCACTCGTGCGCGACTGCTTGTGATCAGTGGCCGAGCCTCAGTTCGCGGAGCGACTTTGTGGAAACGAGTCTTTGGTACCGACAGGGCTGCTTCGGGTTCAGCTTCAAGTGGGAGAGCAATTAAGGCTTACCTTTTATTGTCAGTAAAGCATCTTGACGAGCTTTTCCTGTTCGGAAGCATCTTACTTGGAGACGCGTAGTCTCATCAAGGGGAAATGCACGGTCTCGTCTTAGAGGTAAAAACGGGGCTTTCAAAGGGAAAAGGAAACGATCTGGTCTCAGGATTATGGACTTCAGGTCTGGACGTCAGGACTATGGACCTTCATTCGGGTGAGCTGCTCTAAAGCAAACATATTTTAGAGTTGTCGCCGTCCGAAAGCGACGGCGCGGGAGGGACGCGCACACTCGCGGCTGCAGAGTTTGAAGAAGTATCGCTCTCAGGCATTTGCACTGTGTATTTTTCCGCAGAACTGGGAGACGTCGACCCACCTGGCACTTTCACACCTGTGGCTACAACCCTGGCTGACGACGCAGCAGCCACGGCAATTGTCGCCGCCTCGAACGTAGCCAGTGCTAAGATCCTCAAGGGCACCGACATGTATGTGCGCTGTCCCTCCCGGTTCCGCAGCCGGACGCGGGGCGTCGCTACCGATTGGCAGCCTATGACTGTTTACTGGGGTGAAGCGCGAGGCGGCACAAGCAATAGGTACAGCGAGCACGATTGGAGCGACACGATCGCCACGCACTACGCAAACGACCCTCTTTTCTTAAGACAGCTATCCTGATAATCCATGTCCATAGAGTTGACGCTGTTGAGCACCGCTACGACTGGGTGCCCAATCAGTAGTCGAATATGCATTTTTATTATCCGTCTCTCTAATCCTTTTCAAGTCTACTTTAGAAAAAATGACCCACATTACTCTAGTCCGCTCTTCATGTTCATTATGTACCTTTGCTTTTACTTTTCCACCCCCTCTAATTTTCGCATCGTCAAAGCGTCCGGCCTATCGGCGTGCCGAGGTTGGGTGTTGTGTTGACGGGGAGAAAGCGAGCGGCGCCACTGGGCGTCGGGAAGTGCGACATCTCGTTGAGGTCCGTGGGGAGTGCTGCAGGGACTGCTAAGGCTTCCAGTGAGTCATCCCATGATATGTCTTTGACATTGACCCCGTTTTAAAGGGGGGAAAACACTTTTGAATCCTTTTTACTAGCAAAACTATGCTATGTCAATCTATCTACCTAGTAACTACCTTGCAAATTATTAAGATATTTTTCAAGCTGAGTATCTAAATCTATAAGTAAGCTCTAAGACTGGCAGGATGATTTCTATGGCAGTCCTGCAGGCGCTGGAACTCCTGCCACACCGCAGAAAGCGCTCTATTATCCTCGCAAGGTTCCGGAAGATGCCGTTGCGGCGACTGCGCCACAGACGCAGCGGTCTAATGCTTAAGGCTCAACCTTCATTGGTCACCATTTAGTTTGGGGTCTTCACTGACACCGAAGAGGCGACCCCCTGAGAGAAGAAGGGAAAACGAAGGGAAAAGGGGAGCCCTCTCTCTGTAAGGGGACTACTTCTTGTCTCACCTTCAGCATCGATCAGCGACCACTTCTGACTGCCGACCTGTATGTTAAAAGCTTTAACATAGAACCTCAGTCGCACTTGTTTCTTCCGCGTGGAAGGCGACAGGACGTGTGGACGCAGCACGACGGAAGCGAAACTACCTGGCGACAAAGCTGAGAAAGGTCTGGCACCCTGCGTTTGGGACACGGGAAGCGACGACGCACCACACTAAGTTTCCTCCCTTCGATCCGACGAAAAGTATCATCTTAAGGCTTGGTAGTTGCTGTCCTCCTCTAATTCAACATCTTTTAGAACATCTTAGAAATAGGTGAACGTGAAGTCCATCTTCATGATCATGTGAGTTCTTTTTGAAAAGGTAAAAGCTCCTCATCTAAGGATCATATACGAGAATGACTGCCGAAAAGAGAATATGTGGCCGATTGTCTCCAGGGCGGACTGTGCGCGCGCTGCGCGCTACTTGCGCTTGAAGCCATTTGTTCGTGGAATTGGTGCCGCCAATTTTGCGGCCGCGGCCTCTGGCACAACATCGACGGCCGGCTACTCCGTTACAGACGAAGATCGCATCGAGGCGCACGTGGAGATCTTAAGGCTTGAGAAATAAATCCATCTTCTCTAGTAGCATCTTCTTCGCCCCGTAGTACTAGCTTGGAGCGTCCGATAACATCCCTCCCACTAGGATGCCCCACCTCCCCAAAGTAAGAAACTAAGCACGGCAAAGATGTAAGCGATACGCGTTCTCAAATTTCGAAAATTTTCCACGTTTTGCCATCGTTTGAGGATTGGGCCTCGTGCGTTTGAAGTCAAGGGCTAAGATCCCGAAGCTTTTTGACTTTAAGCCGTTCCGCTGAAATTCAACTTCTTGGATTTGCGTTCTTCAAATTTCGAAAATTCTCCGCGTTTTA